>JANDJT010000001.1:27892320-27905398 GCA_024331685.1 Stegophilus panzeri | reverse complement strand
ACTGTACATGTAGTTTGGCAATTAAATATATTATGCCTGATGATTGATTATCCAAATAAAACTTGAACTTGAACATGAAGTAGCCTTGCACTAATGAAACCTTTTAAAGAATGCACTGTTCCTCTTGATCTACTGTAGGACTCAGTTTACCTCCTTCTCTAACTGGGCAGCCTGCTTCTTGGCTAGCCGCTCCAGTTCAATGTAAGTGTTATTGGCCTGGGTCTCTACTTCCTTCTGCAGCCGGAGCTTGTGCTCATCCATCTCAGCCTTCAGCTTGTTCTCCAGTGCGATCAGCTGCTTCTGGTGCTGCCGCCGCATGCGTTTGTACCCTGACATCTGCTCCCGCCGCACAGAGTCCTGCTCATGCTCCTGGATCTGCTTGCTGACCTACAGTACAAGCAAACACACATATGAGTTTATTCACGTTTGTAGAGATTAAAATGTTATTGTCTTATTCGCCCTGTGTGACTATAAGAAATTTTGAAATGTCAACTGGAAGCATAGAATCCTTAAAAAAGTGTGGCAGATGACTGGTGAGTATCATATATAAAATGTTTGACAGCAGCAACCAAAATGCAAAAATCCAGAATAAAGTGGAATGAACAATGAAGGTTTATACATTCATCTTAGACTGTCAAGATAATTCAGTGCAAAGAGAATTCCTCATTAAATTGCAAATACTATGCACATAGCTCCTGGTCATGGTTCCAAGTCAGAGGTTCTGGACTGAAGTATACTGTCAATGTTGAATCTCTAAGCTGCTTTTATGGCCCAGAGCGATTGCATGAATTGAGGATATTACCATAGCATACAGCTTCTAATGCAAGCAGCTTTTCTTTTGATTTCACCTTGGAAAGGAAATGAATACCTCAAACCTTCCAGCAAATTTAAGAATGAACAGCTGGTCAGTTGCAAGCTACCGCTGAGAATTAGCTAATAGCTCAACTAAGCTAAGCTACAGCCTCAATATGTCTAGGCATATTATAACTAGGCCTAGTAATTTAATTCATAAATTACTAATCCCTTTCTTAAGGATTAGCAAAGGCAAAAGAAAAGTCACCAACCTAACATGGGCCTGACAGAAAATCAAACTGACATGCACCATACTTGAATTAAAAAAAGAAAGAAAAAAGACATTACATCATACATGATATGGAAAGAAAAATCTCAAACAAAATGACCACCTAACAAAGCTAGAATGGGGGGAAAAGGACTCATATTTTCAACGCGTTTTAATATAAACATAACGAGAGAAAAATGAAAGACAGGGAGAGAGACGTGAATGGGGGAGGAGGAAGAGTATGAGAGGGGGAAAGGGCTTATTAACAAGATGTGGTTGCCATAGCTACAGATGCAGGGCTTGCGCGAGCGGCCTGTTCCTTCTTATGCAAAGAAATAATAAAGCGGACAGAAAAACGGAACGGAGAGCCTACCGAAGACGCCGGTGCGACGGTGGCGAAGGGCGTGCGGATGCTACAGGGGCTGTAACTTTAGCGTTGGCGCGCGCAGCTCCGTGTAGAAGAAGCAGGCCGCGGCTCTGGCCCGGCGCGCCCGTCTCGAGCCTCATCCCTCACTCCAGCATCCTCCTTCTGCTGCAGGGGGGGAGCGAACACGCGAGCCACGGATGATGTTGGGGGGTGGGCACCAGCCGCGCGCTCTGCCGCCGGTGCTGCTGAGGATGAGGATGCTGTTGATGAGGAGGAGGATAATGCCGCTGCTGCCGCCGACACTGATGATGCTGCTGCGTCTCCCTGCGTCCCGCGTAAGGCATAGTTCGCGCGCGGCATCCTCTACCTCGCTCCGTTTCCTCCCCTCCCCAACCCGCGGAGTTCAGCGTTCGTTGATCACGGGCGTCGCGCGGCACTCCTGACCGCGAACGAACGCTGCATGGCGGCGCACGTCGCGCGGAACTGCACGCCGAAGAGGAGGATGAGGGAAGAGAGAGGGGGGGTTTGGGGGAGAGATGAGTTCTGGAGAGGAATATCAGGGGAGAGGTGAGGAGGATGCGGGGGATAGGAAGCGGCGGCGGGGAACGGATCCGGTGGGAAAGGGTGAATTATGCAATGCCCGGCGCAAACATATCGGGGCAAAGATACATGTACAGACCGATTCATCTGCTTTAAGCTATTAATATGCACACTGCTTTATTACTACAAAGTCAAACCTTTCCTATCTGTTAGTGTGGTCTTTGTTCCCAAGTTCACGAAAAAAACGGCCACTTTAATATTTTTTGGTAGTTCATTCAGATTTCTCTGAGTGGCAAGACACACAAAAGCCTATGTCAGAACTACGATGCGACCACAAAGCCCAAACAGGCAATTAACTAACACCCCAGTATTAAATTTAACTCAGGCTATGTCTACTGTACATTAATTCGGATAGATCTCCGACTACACTGGCGTTTTCAAACGTTTTACAAAAATTGCTTGTCCACACTGAAAAATATGAAAACGCTCACATCCCTATACTGCGCATACGTAAAAACGTAAAAAGCTCTGGCCTGCATCATTTCCGTCAGGCGTTTATAGGCGTTTATTTAAAAATATGAAGGTTGTACACAGTGACATTAATCATTAATAAAGCTATCAAATTGGATAGCAGGCACAACAACTGCAGTACAACATCGTTCTCTGTCTTGTTTGTTTTGAGTTGAATATGTCGCAAATTGAGTCACGTGACTAAAAATACATAATCGTTTTTGAATATATCAATTTTCTCAGTCCACAATACAACGCGAAAAGGTCATTTTTAAATTCATCCACTTGGGAAAGAATTTTCAAAAAGCTCAGGATTTCGCTGGACAAAAATGCCATCTCAGTGTGGACGGAAGGCCAAAACAGAGAAAAATATGCATTTTCAATTTTATCTGGATTAATGTACTTGTAGTACATGTACTTGTACTTGTAATGTCCTACACTAAACATAAATAGGCCTACTTCCTGTCTAGGGTGTAAATCTCAGGGTTCCACACAATATGATACAATTTTAACTAACAGTGTAACCAATCAAATTTGAAAATAGCATTTAAATTTTCAGGTGACAATGTGGTGGCATCAGTGTGTTAGTAAATTTCCAGAGAGTTCGCAGTAATTTTTATTTTGCCAATAGTTGAAGAGCATAATTACATTACATTACATTAGTAATTAGTGATGCTTCAAAGCCCTAACCCTATTTGCTAGCATCATGATAGGCATTGCTACTTTACATTGAACTGTGTGGTCTAAGATACCATATTTGCTTGGGTGTTCCTTTCTGTTAAATAGGTATTTTTTAGCTGTATACATTTACATTTATTAATTTAGCAGACGCTTTTATCCAAAGCGACTTACAAATGAGGAAATACAAGCAAAGAGGTATATCAAGCGGAGAACAATACAAGTAGTGCTACTGAACAATATTTTTTAAATTGAGTTCTAGAAAAGCAAAGTGCGCAGAGTAAAGATGTACGTGCCAGAGTAAGGTGGTTTTTTTGTTGTTGTTGTTTGTTTGTTTTTTAAAGGATAATGTGGGGTTGGCGTTTTAGGGGTTAGTTAAGTGTTCACGGAAGAGGTGGGTCTTTAGCTGTGTTTTGAAGATAGTGACAGATTCTGTGGTCCGGATTGAGGTTGGAAGTTCATTCCACTACTGAGGATCAGTTAGTGAGAAGGTTCTGGAAAGGGACCTTGAGCCACACTGAGTAGGAGCTACTAAGCGTCGGTCATTAATCGATTGCAGATTGCGTGAGGGAACGTAAGCCTTCAGGAGAGTGTTGAGGTAGGAGGGTGCTGTTCCAGACAAGGTCTTGTACGTGAGCATCAAGGCCTTGAATTTGATGCGGGCGGCTACAGGAAGCCAGTGGAGGGAGATGAAGAGGGGTGTGACATGGGTTGTCTTGGGCTGGTTGAAGACGAGGCGTGCTGCAGCATTCTGAATCTGTTAAGTACAGTCACTTCTTAGGAAATTCCAAGTGGCTTTTTCTGTTGCAGAAGTACAACTTAATTTATTTTTTTTTAATTCTAAAACGAAAAAGAAACTGTGCAACATCTTTACTAGTCAATATTCAAGATGACTTTCTAGGTCCCTATTTAAATGGAAGAAAATGTGTGATATTGACCATGTTAACCCCTGTGTACAAAAGGTCAGCTTTTCTATGAGGCTTATCCCTTCTAGTGAAGCATGTATTCAGACGACACATCTATGCATTTGATCTAACATGCATCATCAGGTTTTATACAAATTCTCTCAAATTCATGTAAATATTTTTAAGCTTCTACTTATCATTCAAGTTGTTGCTGATAATATCATTTATAATATATAAAGTCAGGATACATGGAATGCATATCTCTGAAGAACACGTGTGAGAGACATTCAATTAGTTTTAATCAAGCCTCAACTTGATTAAAATAAGATAAAATGAGGGACGTGGATAGAGAAACTTAATTTAAAAGTTTTCAAATAGGTGGCTTCAGATTCACATTCCTCACTTTCACTTGTAACTGCATACACTTCCTGTTAGTTTCACTGGAGTTATTGATAATATGCTTTAAGATGGATAATTAAATAATAAGCCAGAACTTTAAGAGGTAGGAAGAAGGAAGCCTGAAATAGACTATGGTTTTAAGTACTTTAATGAACTACAAAGTGCTCACACTGGAGACTCCTTCCAAAAAAAACTTCACCATATCAACAATTACATGTTGTTGTTGTTGTTGTTGTTTTTTTTTTTTTTTTTTTGTGGGGCATCTATCATATACACTCTACTTTATTAGGAACACCTGTACACCTGCACATTCATGTGGTTATCTAATCAGCCAATCATATGGCAGAAGCACAAATGCAAAAAATCATGCAGATCAAGAGCTTCAGTTAATGTTAATGGTGTGAAAAACAAAAAACATTGAGTGAGTGACAGTTCTGTGGGTGGAGATGCCTTGATAATAAGAGAGGTCAGAGGAAAATGGACAGATTGGTTCAAGCTGCCTGGAAGGATATAGTAAGGATCTACTGTTGTAGCCCTTCCACCTCAAGGTTCGATGTGTTGTGCATTCTGAGATGCTTTTCTGCTCACCATGGTTGTATAGCGTGCTTATTTGAGTTACTATAGACTTCCTGTCTGGTCATTCTCCTCTGATCTCGCTCATCAACAAGGTGTTTCAGCTTGCAGACCTGCCGCACACAGGATGTTTTTTTTGTTTTTTTGCACTATTCTGTATAAACTCTAGAGACTGCCGTGTGTGAAAATCCCAGGAGATCAGCAGTTTCTGAAATACTCAAACCAGCTCATCTGGCACCAACAACCATGCAACAATCAGTCACAGAGATCACACTTTTTCTTCATGCTTATGTTTGATGTGAACATAAACTGGAGATCTTGACCTGCATGATTTTATGCATTGCCCTTCTGCCTCTTGATTGCATGAACTGCATGAACATGCAGGTGTACAGCTTTTCCTAATAAAGTGGACGGTGAGTGCAAGTCCCTGTGTATGTTGTTATTATAGAAAGAAATATGTATTCAAACAAGTGCATTAATATAAAACTAGAACTATATATTTCAATAGTTTAAATAGTTTACAGAACTATTTACTGTTTCAAATGCTCCAGTTGGAACCTGAAATATAGATGAAGGTGTACTAGAGCAGTGGTTCTTAAACTGGGGGCCGCCAGATGGTGCCAGGGGGGCCGCAAAGACATTATAAAACATTAATTAAAAAAATTAATTTTACCTGTATGTAAGTCAGGATTGTCAACCTTTGAACTATGATGTACATAAAAATGAGACATATTAATAAATGAAATCAATCATACACTAAGACACACACCAAACAGAGACATCCGTTGATATACTAGCGTACTGTTATCCACACGCTGATAAAACCTAAGACTAAGACTATATAAAAATGGATACATTTTTAGATGGAGGACGTAGTCTCTTAGCTGAGAAAGTTAATACATAAGAGCAATACATACAAAAAAACCCACGAAATTGCGAAAATTTGACGACTCTAGGGGGCCACAAAGGGATGCGCCCTACAGAAGGTCTACATCCAAAGCCATGGTGATTAACATGAGTGTGTGTTAGTCAGCAAAGTGCTCGAATTGACCACATGCGTTCATTCTGGTTAAGGTGACTGTGGTTTAAGTTTATTATTTCCGGGGGGGTGGGGGGGTGGGGGGGGTAATGGGATACAGAACCAACAAAGGTCATTCGAAAAGGTTGCGGGTAGGTACATTTTAAAAATAAGTTTATAAGGATTTCTGAAAAAAAAAATAATAAAAATACCAGGACTTTCTGTAAAAAGTTTTTAACAAAATTCAGTCCTTCAATCATTCATCTCACAGTAACCATCAGGGTCACAACGGATCCGGAACTTATCCCAGGAACACTAGGCACATGGTGGGAGAATACACTCAGGACAGCATGCCAGTCTGTTGCAGGGCAGCATTCATATTCACACCCTCGTTCACACCTACGAGCAATTCAGCACAGTCAATCCGTACCCAGACGAAACACAGGGTTCGAATCAAACCCGGGACCCTGGTGTTGTGTGGGGGAAATGCATGAATGTTACTGCTTTCTCTCTATGAGACAATTTGTACTGTGTGTATGAACAGTATTAAGTTTGGACATCTTTATACATTTCAGGCAAGCTAAACTATCTGCAAAAACTATCTGAGTTTGTGCCACAGGGATGAATAAAAGCGAAATATTGCCTATAGACACTCGTACACCAGGATAAAGGACTTTTTTTTTAAAGCAAGGCCATCATTTGTGCATCATTCATTTCATCCAAGACAGGTGTTGCTGAAATTTCAACAAACTACAAAAACACAAAGAGAACATTATGAAATTTTAATTTTATTTATTTTTTTATTCACACCCACTACTAGTCCACTATGTTAGAATGGCACATCAGCGTCACTCCCCTACGTTCCTATGTTGTTCGTTTGTACTTCTGTACACGCTATAAAAAAGTCTATAAATAATGCTTTAAAAATCAAGTGGGCCACAAAGCCTTTATGAGAGCTCTCTCTGTCACCAATCTCTACTGACCAGCTCAGACTTTTTTTTCTTTTCTTTTTTTTTTTTTTTTTTACAAAAAGGCCCATAATGCATTTTCGACACAATTGAGAAAGAGGCATTAAAATACATGGTCTGATAAAGCACTTAAGAACTAAAGAACAGAACAGAACGAGAAATAAAATACAGATGATGGTTTAAAAAAAAACAAAAACAAAAACAAACAAAGAACAGTTAATTTAGACACAATTAAGAACAACACAATGCCACGTAAAAGTACCACTGACAAAATGTGAATTCTTCAATTTAGCATTTCATAGAAACAAATTTGCAAACTTGAAGTAAACAAATATATATACACTGAGGTAAAAATACATTGGTCTTTGAAGGAGGTATTTTTTTTCCTCTGGATTACTTTCTGACCTTTTTTTTTTGTTGTTTTAAAACTAATTAAGCCTTTAAACCTTTTTTTTTCTTCTTTTAAGAATTTCCTTAAAAACCAAAATGATGCAAACATAAGAAATCAGTCACATGCAGTGCATCATTCTACATGGAATACAAAACACAATATAGTCAAACTTAGGCACCAAATAAAACTTGATAAAGCTTTCTTCTGCCTTTCCATAATGTACGAACAAACACACACACACACACACACACACACACACACACACACACACACACAGAATGAAAAAGCACCTAGGCTGGCTCCGCAGTCCTTTAATGACCCAGACTCCTGCTTTCTCTATGCCGATTTCTCTATGCTGATCCCTTTCCTTTAAATCAAATCAGCTCCACTGTTTCATTACCTACTTACATGATTTTTGGTGATACCGGGCCACCGTCCCTCCAGGATCTTTCTCACAGTGTCCGGATGTTGGCATAGATAAAGAATCAAACTGTAATAAATAACTTGGCAATTGCCAGTAGAAAGCCTGAGGACTGTGTCGCCGTACACATTTGCATAACTCACTAACCCGTCTGTACGTCCTCTTCGGCATATGAGTGACCTTTCTTGCTCAGCGAGTCGTGCTCTAATTGGTGGCACACAAATTGGTGGGAATGTCGAGTTTAAAGTTTACGTTCACGTCTGCTGCATTCAGAAGAGACATTTACCTTTCCAGGATTATTCCACTTTAAAAGAAAAAAAAAAAGGCATGAATTAAACTGAGTTAGTCTTTTGTGCAAATATCTGTGCATGGTTGTATGAAAAAGCTGCATAATAAAACTTGCACCAAAAAAATGCACCATAAAAAGCAAACGCGCAGCAATTTATCAGCAGACGGTCATGCAGGAGTCTGGGCCACATAACAGGACCCCTAATGAAAACACTGCCGCTTAAAATCCCCCGGGATGAGTGTATCCTCGCATGTGTTCGAGGGTGCAGATGGGTTTGGAGGCACAGAAGTAAGTGACATCGAGAGCAAAAGAGCGGGAGAGAGGTCGAGGAGCCTGTCCCAACAGCCCACGCTTTCCTACTGTACATAATACGACGTTAAATGTATGAAAAAATCCCCCAGCTACAAGATGGTACACAGTGAGGGGGTGAGTGTTATAGAGAGAGTCCTCTCGCTCTCACCCGCACGCATGGAACCAGAGGTGCAGCGGTATGGATTTCCTGTTAAAAGTCATAGCTGGTGTGGTTTGACCTGTCAAGGCCAGGAGGATACCTGCATGTCACTGTGAAGAAATACCTGGATATGCATGTTTTCGCATCTAAATAGGTCACTGCTGAATCCGTAAAGAAAAAAAGGCTGCTGGTGATTTAAGACAGAAATGTGTCGGACGAAAGAAAATGCAAGTCGGCCCAGTAACGTCTGCAGTGGCACGATGAAATAAATTTCCAAGAAAGTATGATTACGTTCGCCTTCGATGGAGCTTAGCAATAATAAATGACCAAAATCTCATTTTCTTCCCTTTTAGACTCTATAATACCTTCTGCAGGGGATGTGCTCGATCCTTGACCATACTGGGTTCACTTTAACTTATTCAGCTATCCAATTATTCTTGACCAATTGTACGTGCCACAGGGCCACCAAGCTAGCAGACAAGTTACATACACTTAGATACTTATTTACAATGTACATATTTATAAACACTTCCTTCATAATACATTTACTCCACTCAGGATGTTTCTCAGCATATAACGGGAATTTTTTTTTTTTTTTTGGGGGGGGCTGGACAAAAGTGATAGATCACTGTACTGGAGCAGAAAAGGGAAGTCTGTGTCCTCTAACTGAAAATGCAAGAGAAAAAAAAAACAACAACCCTGAATATGGTCTCATACCTTTATCTAAAACGAGTGAATTGATATTTCATATGTGTCTGGTGTGAAAACACTCCACATGTGCAAAAAAACAAATTGAGCAAAACCTGAAGAGAGAAGAATAGCTAATGTTTAGGAAGTAAACATGGACAAACTATTCCTATTCAGACGAACAAACGCCTTTGCAGGATACTGGAAACCTAGGTTAAACACTTCTAACTAAACCATAAACATTTTCCTGAAAATGTAGCTTGGGAAATTTTTAAAAATGTAATAGCTAGTTCTAAAATGTAGGAATGCTGCAACATGTCACAGCTTAATACAAAATATAAAGCATTTGAATACAGAGTATTCAGAGTATGTCTTCCCTCACATATTTACTTGTGTAAAGGGAATGATGTCTGGTGGCCTGTGGATTTTGGTGGTAAATGAGATATCAACTGTCACCTCAGGTCAGCTGAAAAATGATAAGTGAGCTTATTTTATCTATTATATGATCTAACTTTTAAACTGATGATCAGTGCATCCTGGTATATGTATGTGCCTGTAAACCTTTGGATTTTTTTCTGAACTGTCCAGTATTGTTTAAAAATGCCGCCTTCTCAAGCATTTGATCTAAGAACATGACAAAAACATGAACATATGCCTTGACGATGTACAGTAGAGTTTTCTGTATCAATATTAACGTTTTAGATTGTCAGTATGAGATGGATTTGCCATACTGGACCCCACATGGTTTACCTTAAGCTGAGGGTTTACAGGTCCAAAACCAGACACCACAATAACAGCTGAACAGCTAACCCTTGATCCCAAATCATGCTAATACTTCCTCTTCCTTATGACAACAACTCTCAGCCCCTCAAAGCCGCCATAGAGGTAAGTGAAGGGAATTCCACAAACCTATGTGTGTCAATGCCCACACATGATGCACGTAGCTTCATTTTATGCGGGCGCATCCAATGCATGATATTCTGTCTAGGAGAGAACAGCAGTGTATTGATTTGCTTGATTAATGCCCAGGGCTATTTTCATCCCCGCTCTGGCGGCTGTCCTTCCTGGTTTGATCCCCTAGGCAACCGATGTGGTCATTCCTTCCAGAAAATGGAGAGCTATATGTAACCAAACACCAGCAGGGGCCCCTGAAGAACTGAGAGAGAAAGAGAGAGAGAGAGAGAGAGAGAGAGAATGAGAGTGAGAGAGAGAGTGAGTGAGAGAGAGAGAATGTGTGTATGTATGTATGTGTGTATGTGTGGGTGGTTATGCAAACTTCTATGCAGGAATAGAGAAGAAAGAAATACAGAATACAAATTCCAATTTTCTAGTCACCATAGAGTCAGAGGAGCTGCTATGCCTACCCATGCAATTTTCTGACATGGTCTCATGTTGCAAATTTATAACAAATTGCATACCTTAACTTGTACAACAAAGTTGTAAAACAATTAGCTAAACAATTAGCGTTTGGGTAAAGCATGTGGCTGGTGTTCGCATGTTTTCATTCTTATGAAATTAAACTATATTGTCATATGACCCATATCAATTATCATATGACCACAATTGAAACTAATTTAAATAAATAAACCAAGGAAGCTGAGGGATGTAAGGGATGATTCTCATTTTATGGTGCCCAATCAAACCAACCCCCCCTCCCCCTTCTCTTCCCACACTCACAATAATTTCATCTCTCCTTTCCTTTTATCTCCTTCTGTCCCTGATCTTTCACTCCTTCCCTACCAGGCTCCTTCCTTTCTCACCACTGTTTTTCACCTTTTTTTTCTTCCTCTTTCTCTCCCTCTGTCCCATTTCCTTCACACAGGCTGTGCCCTGCTTTGTAAGCCACCTTGAAACCCAAGCTGCCTCAAATAGCAACATCTTTCAGCAGCAGGTCCTTGCTAAAGCATTAGCTGCAACTCGATCTGGCCCTCAAACAGCGCTTTGTTATTGGGTAAATAAAGGGCAGCTGGAGAGCTGAAGGAATGAGCATTCTTCACGCCCACCAACAGAGAGCGCTAAAGGAGTGGGAATTTACATACTGGTGTTTTGAAACGCTACAGTCTGACAGAGTGAATACATCATACACTTGGTACATAGCTGGTATGGACGTTAACAGCAATATGAATGTAATGATCTTTATGCAAGAAACTGTCATTTTTGTACTTCAGATCTACCTGGAAGCCTACATGTGGTGGGATTGTCAACTAACCATCACGGTGTTGGAGAATTGCTGTGCTCACTGAGCCCTAACAAAGATAAAGATCAGTCCCATCCCATTCTGCCTGAATTCACCCATAGTAGAGCATCCCAGAGCAGGGCATGCCATTACTCTCTCAGGTGATCAATGCTAAAAAATGAGAACAATGCAGGAAACTCATACAACCCAGAAGATGAAGTGGAAAAGAAAAGCAATATTAGAGTATAATATTAGAGCAAAAGGTGAGAGAATGACATGGTGGTGCTGTAAAGTACTGTAGAGATGAGTGTTGAAAAGTGAGAGACAGTGTGAGGAGAGAGTCAGAGGAGAAGAGAGAGTTTGTTTGTAGCTTTGGGAGAGAGAGGTGCTCTCAGCAGGGCAGCTACAGGTCCTTTCTCACATGTGTTCTGCATCAAGGCAATCAAAGGCTAAGTCCCCCCTGCAGCCAGACCTGCCCTGCTGTAAAGAGCCATCAAACGAAAGTGTGACAGACTGAAGGGTCTGTAATGGGTATATGAGGGGAGAGGGTCTCGACACACACATACACACAGACACACACAATTATAGACATGCATGCAGACATAAAATAGAGGAGTTTGTCTTCCCTCACTCTCACTCTCACTCTCGAGCGAAAACAGAGGGCAGACCTGCTGGTGAAGGAGGAGGGGGAGAAAAGGCCTGAAGTTATCCCTGCTGACTGGCCTTTTGTGATTGCCAAGAGTAATTAGTCAAGGTGTCTGTGTGGAGTAAAAACAGCAGGCAGCTCATTCTCATTTGCCCAGTCCTACAAATGGTCAAAACTGACTAAAACATCTACGACTTGCTCATTTAGGTAAAGCCATACTACATAGAGAGCAGCCAGTGTCATAAAGTCTGACTTTACAACAGACTGCTCCATTAGCAGCAGCAATGACAACAACTGCTGTCATCTGCTGTCAGTGAAGCAATAGGTAACCTCTGTGGACTGGACTTGTGTGACTGCTCACTACTTGTTGGAATAGTTAGAACTAGTACAAGTTACAGCAGTTTTGCATTGTTTATTATTTAAAAAAAAAAAAAAACATACAGAATGTCTTTACTATTCAATACTTTATGTATGTTTTTTTCACTAAATGCCAGGTTTGTGTAATCCAGCTGTACACACCATATTTCATACTGACACTTCTGCTAGTGTAGTCCAACACGTAGGCCTCTGAGCCCGAAAGCCAGAGGTGTATAGGTGACGGGGGTAAGAGGGGGGGTTATGGCTTTAGCTGGGCAGGGTTGGGCTGGGTTTTGGCTGCAGTGTGAGGGATGAGTGCCACACCTGCTGGGTAATCTGTCATTACAGCTGGGGGACAGATCTCAGCTGCCCCCACTAATCACCCCTCCCCTGCTACCCCCTCCCTGAAAACACCTCCTACATTCCACATGCAGCTCTGCTTATAGGCCTGGGTGTGTGTTAAAGTGTCACATAAACTTTACACACTTTCATGGATGCGGGAAGAAGTTTATTTACAGAAATGTGTGATTAAGACAAGCTAGACACATGAACCTATACAATGGACAATGGTAAATGGCGCACTTATATAGCGCTTTTATCCAAAGCACTTTACACTGTGTCTCATTCACCCATTCACACACA
>JANDJT010000001.1:27783234-27810756 GCA_024331685.1 Stegophilus panzeri | reverse complement strand
CCCCCCCCCCCCCCCCCCCCCCCCCCCCAAAAAAGCCAGAAATCATCAATCGCAATACACCCAGCATGACATCTGTCATTCCTCTCTTCTTCCTCGGATGCAAGATGGATTTAAAGGTATTTCTTAGCAGTAAGTCAGGGCATTGTAGTCAACTGCAAAATAAGCCTGTGGCGTTATTGTGTACGAGTACAAACATTTGCACACCCTTAGGATAAAATAAAGAAAATAAAGAAAATTTCACCGAGGCATTCCTTGCGTTGGATTTTACTGACTATGTTTACATGCACGTCAATATTCTGATATTAATCGCAATTTGGCGATATTCTAATTAGTACACAGTCAGCGCAATCCGATTGCCCCGATTCAGATTATGACAATACTTTGATTCCCCAAATTCTGATTCCCACGCCTGGAATATGTCTGTTTTAAACAGAAATTCGTTGCATGTAAACACCTTATTCAGAAAATCCACTGAAAGGAGATATACGCACACGCTCAGTCCGCAAGGAATTGTGGCTAGCGCGGGCAGCATCTTGAATCTCCCGGGAAATAACAGCGGGAAAGGAAAAGTGCATGTGAAGACCTGCGAACTTACGGCAACCGTGTATACAGGAATATTCCGACGCCTGCACGCATATAAACATCGTATAGGGAACATGGCCGCAACCCCAATACAGACCTGAAATGGACTTTGATGTGCATGTAAACGTAGTCAGTGATGTTCTGTCATTATCACACATGATCTTTCACACATTATCAAAATGATCAAACAGCTTATATTAGGAAATTAATAGTAAAACATCAGCTCTAAAGTGTGCATCTCCCTTTGCATTATATAAATATTCTCTAACAATAAAGCGCACCTATTATGGCTTTTCAAATATTACCTTTCATGTAGTGTGTTATAAACGTAGCTGTTTGTGAAAGTAAAAACATCTGCAAAGTTTAAAAAAACAAAGCACATGACAAACGGCGTTATTGACTCGCAAAAGAAGGAACCGATTCTGAACAGCTGAAACGAGTCGTTAGTAATTCCAGACTTACTTCCTGTACTAACCGACGTAGGTTTGTAACAAAAAGCCCCGCCTCTGGTCTTCATCGGCTGCTCGCTGACAGCGGTAGACCAATCACAACAGACTGGGACGTCTGACCAATCAGAGCAGAGTATACTCTCTGAAAGGAGGAGATTAGAGTGAATCCTTTAGAAGGAATCATTTAACGAGTCGTTTGTGACACTGGGGGAAAAAGGTCATGCTGCGGTTTAAATTAAGAGCAAATTAAAGTGTTTTTTGACCTCGGATGCATGTAAATCTATTGTATGAGACCTTTAAAACAAACTTAGGCGTGTTTCAAATCCATAATAGGCGCGCTTTAACAGTGACAATTGTATCCTTTACAATTCCAGAAATGCTCAGGGTCATAACAAAACTTAGATTTTTTTTTTTTTGCTTTTGATTCCTTTTCAGCTTTATATCTCTTGTTATAGGATTCAACCACATTTCATTTTTATCTTCTAAGAACTCTCTTTATATGTAGTTAAACTGTATTACACATATATAGCGGGGTCCAAAAGTCTGAAACTGCTAGTGAGAATGCGTCTATATTGCAGCCTTTTCTAATTTAACACAACAGTTTTCATTACGGATCCTATTGTTGACAACGACTTGCGTGAAAAGCAGAATCGTTGGAATATTTACATGTGTTTCTTAGTATTTGGTACGTCCTCTATTTGCTTTAATGACAGTGTGCACTCGAGCTGGCATGGACTCCACAGGTATGTCCAAAACCTTATGAACCATTTTAGATCGAATCCATCGGAGTGTCGTCTAAACGCATGCTTCAGTGGAAGAGATCAGGCATGAGGACAATCTGACCTTTTGTACGAAGCAGTTAAAATGGTCAATATCACTAATTTGCTTACATTTAAATAAGGACCTAGGAATAGTGTGGAATCTTGAATATTTTATATATTTACGGCTGTGATGGTGGCAGTTTTTTTCTTCCCCTCCAGCACAGCCATTTTACCACTGGCTCATTAACCCAGACATTTTCCGCAAAAAAAAAACAAAAAAAAAGCCGAGCAAAAAATCTAATTCAACCACAGCTGGCACAAAGACAACAGTGTACTCCCTTAAGCCGTGACAATGGGTAGATCGGGGCCGTACAATTGCTTTGGATTCCTCCGTCAGGAAAAGACAAAATGACTGTATTTGCTGTGTCTCAAACTCTCGCTCTTGAGCCCTTTCTTAGGGCCTCAGTGCGAACGCTGAACGCTGGCTCACATCGTGCTCCCCAGTGCGTGTGGATATGAGTGCAGCATACATCCCCAGTAGGATACAAAGCTGTATGCCTTTAGCTAATGCGTTCAGCTGTTAAAGCATTAACACACACTCACACACCCTTCTAAAGATACTTGGGAGACGTGTAAGAGAGAAGAAAAGAAAAAAAAACAACAACGAGGAGCTTAAACTAGCTTACAGCTTTGTCTCTTGCATGTGAACTTCATTTCTAATTTGTTAATAAACAACACGTCTGCACACGAAAGTCAAGGACAGCTTTTCACACACACACACACACACACACACACACACTGTACCGCTGGCGAATGCACTGCTGCTGGCCATATATTTCTGAATTAACCATCGGCTCAAAAATAACGTGATTACTTTTTCAGCTAATAACGCAGCTTAAACTGTCATTTCAACAAGACGACTGTTTCAGTAGCTTCATCAGATTTTGAGAGTGTTACAAAAAATAAGCTGCGGTTAAAAAATACGAAAATAAGCCCGAGTGTTAAATTGAATGCTAACTTGTCGCCGTAAGTATGATTGGCCTAATGAAAACTGCACACAGAGGCTAACTGTGAAGTTAGCGATCATTCACAATTACAATCGCGCTGACACGTGCAATAGATAAAAGGTGCTTTTACATGTTTTTCCATTTCTGATCCAACTTACACTTTTTTTTTTTTTACACAGATCTCTCATGATCTGTCCATTCTGCTTCTGAAAGGAATCGCTCGAACAAGTGCTGCACAGCAGATGACAACGTTTCATGATCGTTGTTTTCGTTCCACTCAAAGCCTTGCCCGAAACTAGCCTGCACTGATTCATCCACTTCTACCGCTGAATTAACCCCACTCACAGATCGCACTGAATCAATGCAAGCTAGTTGAGCTAGATGTTTCGGCTCAAGCGGAAAGTATGCTTCAATTTTTATACGTACGCTAGGAACAGCGTACAGTACGCGTGGCGCAAATTTCGTCATCAGCAGAGTACACGTGTACTTACGTTGGAAAATCCCTTTCCAACAGCGGCGATATGATGATCAGGTCCACCTTTTCACACTGAGGACAGCCGAGGGACTCGTACACGACTATTACAAAAGGTGCAAACATTCACTGATGCTCGAGAAGGAAACACGGTACATTAAGAGCCAGAGGGGTGTAAACTTTTAAACAGAATGATCGTAAATTGTTATTATTTCGTTTAAAAATCTTTTTTTTTTCCCATTTAGTACTTCCCTACCGAAGCTACATGAGATATTTACATGTTTCCCAGAAGACAATATATAATAACGATATATTACACCTGTTCAAAATTTTGACCTTAACTAGAAGCTGTTACAATAGAAACAAGAACGTCTTAGAAGGAGTGCGTTACTACAAACCTGTGATTTGAATGACAGTCAATACTATTTTCAGAGCTGCTGCTATAGGAAATTAATCAACCAACCATTCAGGACTGAACACTTGCTGAAGGTATTATAGTTTGTACCATTTCTACTCCCAGTTTTAGTCACTAGACAAACTTAAAGACAAAATTATTAACGATTTCTTCAACAGACATAAAAATCTGTGGAGTTTCGCCCATAAGTCCTGCATATGAACTGCACTTCTGGGCTCAAGAGACTTGCAGAATCATATTTGGAACCTACATCTTCAAAAAAGAAAAAAGACATCAACACAACAGACTATAGCCCAGCTCAGTGCTCCAGTACTTGTAGAGTGAAATTCAGTGTTATGGCTGGAACGGTGTGTTCTTTCGCTCTGTACTCCATAAGTACAGAGCTCTGAACACCTCAACTCACTCACCTCAACCCTCAAAGTGACATATATCTCACCTAGCACAGAATAAAACAACTGCTGGACTAGCTGTGCCTCAGAAATTAGCGACCAGGTCAGCAGTTCATCTCCAGAGCTCCTGGAGTAGTTGAATAATTTTCTTATTACGCGTAAAAAAAAAAAAAAGCTGATTTTTTATTTTGGCCGTTAGTCGGTGATAGACAAATGGTCTGCATTTATATAGCATTTTTTTGTTTGTTTTTTTTTAACCTTAGCGGTTCTACAAAGAGCTTTACACTGTTTCTCATTCACACACACACAAACACACACCAATGGTAGCAGAGCTGCCACGCAAGGCGCTAGCCTGCCATCGGGAGCAACCTGGGGTTCAGTGTCTTGCCCAAGGACACTTCGGTATGTGGTGTCATGTGGGCCGGGAATCGAACCGCCAACCCTACGATTAGTGCACAACCCGCGCTAAGAGTTTAGCTTGTGTGCATAGTAAAAGGAAATCCATTTTAAAAACACTTTACTGCTTTGTTTAATAATAAAACACCGTGCAGAATACGAACGCGTGTATCGTAAAATATATTGTAGCAGCGTTTCTTTACCGTACACGCCTAAAATTAACTGACCTGATTTGTGCAAAGAGAAATAAAACAGTAATAACAGTAACGCCAATCTCCAATGTCCAAACCCTTATTATAGCACTTCCATAACGCAATATGGAATAACGACTTTGTTGTTTAATTAAAACTTCGTATCTGCACAGTGTAACTGCTCTTTGTGACGTCTCTAAAGCCACTGTTTATAAATCCAATTTTCTACATACAAAGACAAATTGTACCAACAAACCAGCTGGTAAATTGTGTGAAAAATGCCGTACCAAGGGTTCTGTGTCCTCTGCGTGTACAATAAGGTTAGGGCACAATCGCTGCATTGATGCGCATGATCCTCAAACTAAACATGATATTGCAAAAAATAATAATAATCAACCGTGTCGAAAAGCAGAAAGGAGGACAGACCAAAGTCAGGCTCAGATCTGATTAATGGCACGGGCATGAGATGGTCAGTACTGGCATGGATCGGTATCGGATCAATCAGGTATGTTTTCTGATCTGATCCACAGACGTTTCATGGTGTGGATGTGCGAGGCTGAAGCACAGATCTTGTACTGAGCACAGACCAGGGCTCGTCAGACATTATGCACATAAATCTAGATCAGATCAGAAAACATATCAGATCTGATACTGAGCCAACAATCGACATGTGAGTATTGCTACTGGTACCAGTACTCATTTTATCAGCGCGATCTGACAAATACGTCCACAGATGTATTTTATATAAAATGCCAGTATTGACCCTGATGCCTCCATTTTCCTGAGTCCTCCTTTCTTATTTTCAGCACTTGTTTTCTTTGCTGTGGTTGTAATATTGTGTTTTCTGTCAGGATGTACGTTGACTGACAAAACACAGATTTTCAACTGATCGTAGGACACAGCTCACCTTAACAGCCTGCCTGACCCCATACCTCTCTATGCTTCACATCAGTGAGTGCAGACAGATATTCAGATCTCGCATAATCAGTACTGAAAATTCAGCACAAAATATCAGTAACAAAAAAAAGCAGTGTGCTGATTATCGGTCACACTGCAGCGCTGATAAAAAGCAGATCGTCACTCATCTCTGTATAAAGTGTGTATTTTTATCATCCTAAATAGATCCTTATCATAGTTTTGAACAGAATAAACTTGTTTACCCAAACAGCACACTCACTTAACGATGCTTATAAGCTGTATTTATCTCCAAGAATAAAGCTTCTGGAGTGCTGAAAGGATGCATTTAGTATTTTAAGAGAATAAAAAAACATTTAATTAACTAAAAAAAACAAACAAAAAAAAAAAACCTTTTACTTCAGGACCACAACTCAGTCAGTATGTTGGAGGGAGAGAAAAAAAAATCCCTAAGGTTTAGCTAGCGCAGTTTACCCATGAGTCAGTCACTAAATTAAACTTTATTACATCAAAAATTACTAAATTGCTTATTATTTCTGCTAGTCTAGGTAAAATGGGTGAAGTTACAGGTGTGAAGTGTGAGTTTGAGTGTAAGTTTTTTAGCTAACAGGTAGCACGGCTTATAAACACGAGCCAATTAACGGTAAACTTGGCTCAGCAAATAGCTTAGCTCGCTACTAACCCGTTATTCACCCGGACTATAACTACTTTATAACTACTCACTTCTTTATAAATGCCTATCTAATAAAGAAAGTGACTTGAAGAAAATGACGCCAGCTGACCTAACTAAAAGCTAACTGAAGGAGAACATTGCAAAAACTCGACCGCTTAGCCAGCTAGCTAACTGTAGTACAACGCTATTAAGAGCTGCTATACTAAACACTCAAACAGACCGAGCTGCCTGGTTGGCGAGTCGTTAACGTTTAGTAGTTGAACTCACGAAAGAATTAATTAAGTTAATATCAAACGGCTGGCTAAACATGTATGGAGATATAAATATATATAAAATGTGTATGACTTGGCAAGAAAAGAGTAACAGTATGTGTTATGTTACTGGTTTGTGAATCACAACATCGCCTGTTTAAGCAGCGTGGTAGTAACGCAAACACAAACAGGACAGGGGTTTTAGGACTCATATGAAGGAAGAATGATTAGGAGTAAAACCTCTCTGATCATGAAATGAGTAGGTTTTTATGTATTAAAACACGTCAATATTTATTAAAGAGTGTGGCATGATTTGTTGTTGTGTGTGTGTGTGTGTGTGTGTGTTACATCGCACGAAGATTAAAAGACACTCAGCTAAAACACGCCTGTCCGGTGTTTGCCTGCTTCTCTCTCTCTCTCTCTCTCTCTCTAACACGATTTCTCTACACCAGGCTCAGGCACAGACACATCCCCCCCCTCCCCAAAACAATAAACATTCCTGTGGAAAGCACGGCTCTTTCTGTCTCTGACCTGCGCCATCTTTGAAAAGAGTCTCCGGGTCCGCACAGCTTCGCTCCTCCAAACAAAGAGCAACACACACGGCGGCTTCCGCCACACAACTTCACTGAGAAACGGGAAATAAATAACAACAACAGCCACACACACACACACACACATACACACACACACACACGGGCTTCTTACCTTCAGACTGGTGAATCCAAGCGTTAAAGAACAGAAGGAGGAAAGCGAGACAACACTGTATTGCATCCATCCTCGAATCACACTTTACTCTACACTGGCTGCTGGATGTCTCTCTCTGTCTCTGTCTCCCCCCTTCACACACATACACACTCTCTCACACACACATACATATATATACACACACATACACACTGAACTTCTCCAGCTCAGTGTTATAGAGAAGTGAAGCACGTGTGATTGGCTGGGAGCGCCACTCCCCGCCCAGACACACACACACACACACACACACTGTTTTTCGCCCAGCTCACTATTAATGTTGTCTGGTTAGAGTGACTTAATTTTACACACAGTTACATTTATTTTCATGACTGTCTGCATGTAATTTCTGTTAAAAAAACAGAAACAAAACTATTCCTACCTAAAATGTATGTTGTATGTTGCTCTCAAACTTTTTATGCACCCAGGAGTCCTGGCAATACATGTCCATCTATCCATCCATCCATTTTGCATGCCACTTTTCCTACACAGGGTCGGGGAAAGCCTGGGTGAAGTGCCAACCCATTGCAGGACACAATCGCACACATATTCACAACTACGGACCATTTGGAAATTCCAATCAGCCTACAACACGTGTCTTTGGACTGTCGGAGGAAACCCCAGACGCACGGCGAGAACATGCGCACTCCACACAAGCAGGGTGGAGATGAGAATCGAACCCCCAACCCTGGGGGTGTGAGGCAAACGTCTTTATATATCAGGCTCATTATTCAAACGTGTACAATATAATTCATTCACCACCAAGTTGGAGGACCTGGGACTTAGCCCGTCCCTGTGTCTGTGGATCTCCAACTTCCTGACAGGCAGACCACAAGTAGTGCAAACATGTCTCACCCACCGAGAAGGCCTACCTAGAGGAGATTAAAAGCCTGGAGAACTGGTGCCAGGAGAACAAGCTCGTCCTGAATGTCAGCAAGACAAAGGTGTTGATAGTGGACTTCACTATGAAGCAGGAGGTGAGCTACCACCCTCTAAAGATCAACGGGGCCCCAATGGAGAGAGTGGACTGTTTCCAGTACCTTGGTGTTAACATCACGCAGGACCTGTCATGGTCCTGTCACATCATCACCCTAGGGAAGAAGGCCTTTGAGCATCTTTACCACCTTAGACACCAAAAGGAATTTAATTTGCCATATTAAGGTGCTAAGGAACTTTTACACCTGCCCAATCGAGTGCATCCTGACGAGAAGCATCACAGCCTGGTTTGGGAACAGCACCAAGCAGGATAGGCAGGCTCTCCAGAGGGTCCAGTCTATCTACCACAAGCAGTGCTGGACTAAGGCCAGGAAGATAGTGAAGGACCTCAGCCATCCAAACAATGGGTTCGTCTTTCTGTTGCGGTCAGGGAAGCGTTTCTGCTCTCTGAAGGCCAGCACAGAGAGAATGAGGAGGAGCTTCTTGCCACAGGCCATTCAGGCCCTCAACCAGGACAACAACTAGGACTAGCACTTGGACTAGCTTGCACAACACCCACACAATATCCATTCCTGTTATTAAAATGTTTTTATAAATATTTATTATATATGTTGAAAATTTCACTACAACTACCACAGCCTGATGTTGCACAGCATTATACTGCACATATCTGCGCTTTATACCAAATATATTCATACTGTTGCTGCCACCTATCTTTTATATCCCTTATATTATAGTTTTATAGTTTTCCTTTTCTGCCTGTGTACAAGTAATTGCTGGTTTATGTAAATTCTATTTTGTATCATGGACAGTCAACAAAAAGCATTTCACTGCTTGTCGTACTGTGTATTGTTGTGTGTGTGACCAATAAAATTTGAATTTGAATTCTTCAGTAGCTGCTTTATCCAGGCCAGGATCACAGTGGATCCGAAGCTTATCCCAGGAACACTGATCACGAGCCGTGAATACAACCTGAATGGGATTGTGGGGCAGTCCATCGCAGGGAAGCAATGTACACGGACATTCACACCAAGGAACAATTTAGCATTATCAATTCTGTCCGAATCCAATTTTGGGGAGGTCGGAGGAAACTGGAGAACCAGGAAGAACCTCCATGTGCCCAGCGAACACGCACAAACTCCGGACAGACCTCAGTAACCTCAGTAACCTGAGATAACGAGGACCCTGGAGCTGTGAAATGGCAACGCTACCCATTGTACCGTCATGTCACTCGTGTACAAAAATATTCTGGCTATTTATTTTGGCCATAGAGCATTTTACTCTTGAACCTCCCACCAGCAGAACACATTACATCCAAGCCTATTTATTTTGAGATATTTGGTTTGGATGAATCCTCTTCAATTCATGTGACCTAGTAATTAATTACTAAATAACGTAGCTTTGAATTGTGATTTCCACCACTGTAACAGAGCTGTAACTGACCCCCTGGCTATACTTCCCTGGACCCCACTTTTTTCTTTCTTTTTTTTTTTTTTTTACAATCACTGTAGTGGACCCCACTTGTTGTAAAGGGTTTCTCAAAGTGTGTAGCATAATATAGATCATAACAGAGATTTTATTTGATTTTATTATTTATTTATTTAATTATTTATTTATTAACCAAATATACGCTACCATGTTTAGGTATTGGAGTTCAAGCTTATTATTGCTGAATGCCTTGCCCAAACCACTGTGTTCAATGATCCAACACATTCTGAAATAGCTTTCAGATTAGATATTAGATATGTGAGTGTTTTTGAGTGATTGGGTTTAAACGAGTTTCAGTCTAGGAAATTAATAGCATTCTATACAAAAACACATTAGTGTGGCTGTCGAAATTTTAAAGCCATTTAGCCATCATTAAGTGATCATTAAGACTAATAACTCAAAGTGATTAATATATTAGAATTTAAGGCTCTGGTCTTCCTCCATCAGCTGAGTAAATGTTTAGAGGTTATACTGGAGATCAACAAGATGACAAGATATGACGCTAAACCATTCAGAGCTAGCCAGTGTATCTTTCATTCTGAACAAGGTGTATTGTGAATCCTGTATCTACACACACTTTGAGAGCCACTGCTATAGTAGCTTAATTATGGCGATGCAGAGAATTGGTACACGGATTAGTGTTGAAAGGATAGTGTTGAAAGCAAAATTTGAGATATTATAAAATGTGAATGTGTTAAAGCAGCAGTTCCACTAGTAAAAAAAAAATAAAGACTCCTGGATGATGGATATCAAGATTTTAAGATGGATCTATGATACTAAAAACATATAATCTAAGATTGTATGGATTAATCTGGCAAATGTTTTTAAGTAGCCTGTGACTAGTAGGGCATGGAAAAAAAAGTATAGGATAAACTTGAATTTTCTACTGGAAAAATGAATATAGGAAAAGAAAAATAGGATAATGCAGGTTGAGATAGCTTCTCTAGTGATATGTGAAAAATCAAAACAATGAATGGTGTTTTATGGACTGTAAAATATCAAGATAGACATATAAACCAAACAGATATTATCTAAGAGCAAATGGTTTATGCTGACCCATGCAATATTACTCCATGAGTCCATTACTCATGGACACAATAGCGTTTGCTCAGGGTTAGTCGAGTGTGGTCCTTTATGTGTCACCAAACCATTGCTCCTGTCACTTTTGCATATATTCATCAGGATTGGACAAAGGACGTGACCTCCTGAAACTTCAAGCTCCCCAACGCCCATCTGTGGTGACAGAGATTGATGAAGGTCTATTGTTCAGGCTCGGTCTCAGGCTCACAAGGTTTGCAGCCTGAGCAGCAGCCTCATTCAATTCTGCCCTAACACTTGTGCCTAAAACATAACGTATTGATTAAAGGGGGAAGGGGGAAGGCGACATCATGAGGAAGCACTATCCTGTACATATTGTGACAGCTTGAGCTTGTCTATCTATGGACTGTGCACCATTAGGACAGCAACATGAACACAAACATGAAAAGCAGAGCCAGGCCAATGGAGTTTGATCACTGTAGGTCATGGAGGGTTGCTTGTGTTATCTATTTTTGCTGGGCATAAGAGAGTCCAAAGAATCTGCCACCATGGTGGCATTATCGACTCTGAGGCTCTGTGTTGGATGTTCATGCACGATAAAGATTATCAGCTGACTTGATCATGTCTAGCCATAACCGGAACACGCGGACGAGGGTACTCGTGATTCTGTGGAGTTACTTATAGACGGACATCGAAACTAATGAATTGCTAAATCACAGAAGCAGAAGTATGATTCAATATGAAAACATAGTTACAGTATGCTTTGCAATACTTGAACAAAAATGAATATTTCTGTTATTTATACCTAATAACAACTACTGAGATTATTAGGTATACATAAAAAGGCCAGGGCATGAAATTGAGCACAAACTCTTCATTAAATGCTTTTTAATGGCTTCTCTGGAAACCTGTAAACAAAAAAAAAAAAGGCCAAGCTGTCTAACAGCAAATGCGGTAGAAAATTATTCAAGCTAAAATCTTTAGCAAAACAGATCAAGTATATTTACAAATCCTGACATGCACGTAAAAAAAAACAAAAAAAACCCAACCTTGATATGCATGGTGTTGTGCATTGCTTACATTAAAACCAAAAGTTAAAAAAACATCTATTTCTATTGTACAACACTGTTATACTCCAAAAAGAAACTGTAGCTATTAAGTGTTAAAGGGGGTTGTGGATAAGTAGAGCATGTCTAAGATTAGAGGAATACTTTGCTCTCAAGCAGTGATAGTACACAGACCAAAGAGATAACAGAATTTGCTTGCTAATTAAACAAATACACTGTGTTATATCCTGAATAACAGTGCAGAGCTGAGAGGAATTAGTAATCTCTGTGAGCTTCAGGACCCAGACTACTACAAGACGTTTGACCGTTTTTGTGGATATAAAGGAAGATTTTACAGTTCATCAAACAAATCAACAACTGAACTTATCCTGGAATTTCCATTGTAAGACAGTATAAATAAATATTGTGTCCAAAACAAGTGCATATCTCATAAACAGAGAATGAGAGGTTAGATAAACTAACCTTACGTTCGCACTAGCAAGCAACAAGCCACTTATAGTTTATATACGCTCGTGGGTGTGCATTGTACATGGATTAGCAGACTAGCAAAGCAAGCTAACTACAGTATATTAGCCACTCTACATCCAGTCATCGGAGGCACCAATGATCTCTGCTGCTTTCTTCTAATCTTCATAATGTGTCTATATGCATTTAATGAGAGGTCATATATGACAGGATAACATGAATCCATGGTAATATGGTTTTCTTCTATTGTTGGGCATTGTTGTGATAATAAAAATAATGTATATTTAAAAAAAAAAAAAAAAACACACATGCAACACTTTGACAGTATGAACAACAGCCTCAATTCCAAAAGCATATTTGCTGTAAAGCATTACAAAGTTCCATATGTCCCATTACCCATGATCTACATTTCTATGTTCTTCAGTTATTTTGATGGTATTATGTTAAATCATGAAGAATGTCTGACTGAAAGTTGTTGTCCTGAAACTCTGGCACTTTCCTGTTAGGACTCAGGCTTTCCACTTAACTGCCCTCGCTTACGTAGGCCATTAACTGACACTGATAGCATCGCTCCTGTTACTGAAGTGTTTCCAACAACTGACTTTGTTAAACGTATCTTGCTTGTGGTTAATGAGAAGTCCTTGTGTAACCCTTCCTCCCAACAGGCGTCCGAAAGTCTCACTCGACGCTCATGTGTCTGTACGAGTCACCAGGCTGCGGAGGTGCAGACGAGAGATAAGTTTATCTAACAGTTCCTGGTGCGGCTGCTCATAGGCGTCAGGCGAATAAAGCGTCCATCCAACCAAACCTCTCCAGCTCTGAACGAGAAGCTTGTCTAAAATTTTAGGAAGTGGACTTCACGCAGACGTGCAAAACAAGGACAGTAGACGACAGACGTCGTTACACATGTTCTCATGTGCCTCTAATGTCTGTCCGCCCAGATGATTCAGCTTTTCCTACAGGTTGCTGAAGGTCATACAGCATTTATCTTTAATTATCTTTTATACTCATGAGGTATCTAAGGCTGTTCATGAAAAAGTATGTGGAAAGAATGAAAATGGATTGAAACACAAGTCTACTGTTAAAGCCAGGTTCATAACCACCATCAGAAATGATAGATAATGGATTGAAGCTTTAAAGATATTCGCCATCCTGTTTAAATTTGGGATCAGATTAGGAGTGGACAATACTAATATTCGCATAAGCACAAAGCTCCAATTGCTACAGAAATTCGGGATACACATACAGTATCAAAACAATATATTCTAACCAAGGAACAGAATGTATTCTGTTTGTTTTATCCCTCATTTTCTAAATTGCTGTTTCGATAGAGCCTGTCAAGGGCCCTCATGGTGCTCAGGTGACAGTTGGGGAAACGAAGGCAACCCTCTGTTTAAGCGTTAATGGGAAGCCACCAGCTGTCCTTGCAGGTAGATCCAGAGCCCTGCTTCTAGCCATCTGTTTATCTGCCATTACTGGCTGAGGAGGACTGAGAGAAGAGAGTAAATGGGAAAAATGGATAGGGAAAAGAAGGCGGATTTAGAAAGAAATGGAAAAGAGAAGATGAAGGAACAGAATACAGATACAGAACTACAGTCTCAAACTGGAATAAACATACACAGAGAAGAAGAGAGAAGGAATGAGAAGGACATTGATGACCCCAGTATGTGAAATATACCCCAGCTGTCATTCCCATCCCTAAGGACCACCACCCGCCACCTGGACATCTTTCCCACACTCCACATCAAACCCCACCCAATGAGGGCCTCCCCTTGCTTAGTCATGTGACTGTTTCTCATCAGTGGGGTGTAGCAACATGAGATACATGTTAAATCTCACACTGGACCCTTATTGACATAAAAGCTAAACTGAATCAGTACTCTGTTTCAAACATAAAAGCTAATCAAAGTGGTACATGACAATAAATCTATAGTGTTTTCAGTAAATCTATATGGTCTCAATCGCAATATCCTTCCAGTGCACTGGAAAGTTCAATCCCTAAAAAATCCCACAATGCACCACAAAAACCAGGGAGCATCGATGCTCAATATGTTCCCTTACTGGAAATGACGTCAAGTTTTCTGAAGCCTTTTAGCATCAGTCTACAAATGTAAGTAGCTTGTTATCATTGTTGCAGCTCTCAAATTATTATTTATGTTACAGATTTTTTACTTTATTTGAAGTTCTTTGTTACGCTTTGTTGAGTCTAATGACTTTTAAGTGTTTAATGATTTTTTTTAAATCCACTAGATAGCCTACGATCATGCTTGAGGTAAGTTTTTAATTTTTGGTGACATTTTACAACGCGAGTACATAATGTCACTGGAAATGGAGTTATCAGTGTCCCAGTGTGTAGTGAGCCAGGGTCCTCACCAGTGCTGTTCTTTCCACAAATACATTTGCTAAGGAAAATTGCTCTACATTGGGAACAGGAGGAAATCGATTGGACCAAACCACCACCAATGGGTGGAACTTACTCTTCTAATATCGTGTTGATTATCTAGCTCACAGGTCTTCAGCTGGCTGACCGTGGTCCGGATGCAGACCCAGCAACTCTAGTTTTTTAAACATGAACCAGCTGGGATTCTGTAGCAGATCCTCTGTTGGTGCTTATCTAGTGACACATTTACTGTATGTAAATTATTTAGCTGAAGGCAACTCATAAGACCAGAGACTAACTATAAGGCAAGAGACAATGGGTCAGAATTATTTTTTACCATCTCTGGTCTTGTCAGGGAAAAAGGTCCATGATGAAAACAGAATAGACAGAGAAATATGTGTTTATGTGTTTATTCTCCCCACATCAATTTCAAAACTCATGTCTCGTCTTTTGTGTCTGTGGCACTAGTCCGAAGTGATAATTAGAAGCACCAGTACATAACAAAACAGAACCATTTTGAATTGACTTATTTCTAACATTAAAAGGTAACTGTTCTCATCATTCAGTCATGTTAGTTTCTTGTCCAGACCTTTGTAAGTAAGGGATTTTATGTAACCTTTTCAAATTGAATATCCTTGCTTAGCTATTGACATTTCTTGGAGTACTTTTTGCTAGCATGGCTGCACAGAAAACTGTCCTCATTCAAATAGTTTTAATGTACTGTAAACAAACAAAACAAAAGTTGGTTCTTATTTACTCAATTCAAATCACTTCTATTTATATAGTTCTTTTTAACAGTGGACATTGTCACACAGAGGCTTTACAGATATCCAGAAATCCAGACAGATTTATATCCCTAATGAGTCAGAGGCGACAGCGAGACAATGAGACAATATGAGGAAGAAATCTTAAGAGGAAGCAGTCTCAAAAGGGAACCCATCCTCTTCTGGGTGATACCGGACAGTACAATTATGCATCAGTATTCTTCTACAAGTGTATTCTACAGTCATATGAAAAATAAAGTACACCCCATGGAAAATGTTGACGTTTCTGACATATCTGGACAAGCAAATATTTGATCCTCTTTGAAACAGTGCCTATAAATGAAGCTGATACAATCTATCAAATGACACATAAAATTGACATGTTGTAGTAATTTTCACAATTTAAATACATTTATTAAAATAAATTACATTTAAATAAATTTCACATTTGATAGATTGTATCAGCTTTATTAATAGGCACTATTAATAAATATGATTTCAAATATAATCAAATGTTTGCTTGTCCAAATATATCAAAAAAGTCAATAATTTCCATGGGATGTACTTATTTTTTTCACGACTGTACATATAAAATCAAATACTACTGAATGTGTTGAAAGGATCTTCAGAATGAGCATCAGGGCCTTTAAATTTTCATTGAGGTTTTAGCTTTAAATCTTTTGTATGGAATGCACATGAAGTTATCCACTGAAGAATGGATGAGACTTGGGCATAAACTACTTTCAGTGAGTACAATCTTCAGGCTATCCAAATGAGAGCATCCACAGCAGAGTATCCGTGTTTTACCATCCACAGTAATCTTTAGACTATCCATATGGGGCCATCCTTGCAGGAGTGAGTAATTCTCAGCTGAAGGAAGCTCCAAGCAGAAACAGACTGTCAGGATGGGCCTGGCAGGTCCTCAGGGCATGGTCAGGTATTAATTCTTCTTCTTTAAAGTGGGGATGCATTATGTCGGAGATAGTGGTCTCTATGTATTCAGTCACCTGACAGTCGATAAATCTGGGAGACTTTTAATAAAACTGTGTACAGAAGCTGACTTGCTTGTACACTTGATGCAGAAGCATGGCGAAGTGCATATATTATGCCTACATAAGACAAATTATAAATGAAACAAGGTAGTGATCTTAGATCACCATAATAATATAGTGTTTGCAAATAGTGAAACAGTTTTTTTTTCGTTTTCATTTCATTACAGTACAGTAAAGTTCCTTTCTTTGCATGTCCCTGCTTGTTGGGAAGCTGGGGTCAGAGTGCAGGGTCAGCCATGATACAGCAACCCTGGAGCAGATAGGGTTAAAACCTTGCTTAAGGGCCCAACAGTGGCAGTTTGGCAGTAACACACCGCCATTTAACCACTGAGCCACCACTACCCCAGTGTTATTGGTGTTAAACTAGAAAACTGCTCAGAAATATATACAAAACATACAAGACAAAATATTATCAACAACATTAACTAGCATGTTAGTGTTAGCTTGTTCATTTTTAGTAGTGGTCTTAAACTAGAAAATAGCCCAGACTATCCAGCTAAGGTATACAAACCATAAACTCTTTGAATTGCTAGTTTGTTTTATTTGCTTGTTAGCTAGCTAGGTATCTGGCAGGCTAGGTAGTGTTAGCTAATACCTTTGTGGATATAAATCCTGCTGGTACCGTACATATTTTGATGGAGAAATAGAAAAAGCTGTGTTAATTAATAAATAATGGATATGTGTGCTGCCTGCTCCTCTGGGTGTAAACCAATCAATTTCCTCCAGCCTCTTGGATAGAGCTGCCTTCAGAACTCTGCTGGTTGGTGATTTTGCATGACCATTTATTTTGATAAGTAAGAAACTCTTCGTGCAAGAGAACACTAGTATAGGAGCAGATCGTTTTTTATCATCACAGAATATTACAGACTTGATTAAATTGCAGTTGAGTAATTAATAGAAATTGTTAACTGGATTCATAATTCCAAAGGTTGTGCAAACAACTGTGTTATTATATAATATATTCATTTTATTTTAGTTGTGGCTTTTAGATATTCGTAGCCTGTTTTTGTCACTAAAAGCAAACAATTACACAATGCACTAAATTTTGTACTCTGTAATGTTATGCAATTGCGAAAATTGATTAGGCACTGGGCAATTCAATCACCCTAGAACTGTAGCATTGGGTAGACGGTATGTTTCACACCTGCTGGGGTAAGGAAGGACTCCAACTTCCTTTCCTTACCAAGATTGGTTATTTCTTGGAAAGGCTGATGTATGACACATCGTGGAAGTCAGTGGTCAGCTGTTGTGTTTATCACATTTTAATGAGTACAGTCCCGCTGGAAACACCCTCATTCCAACTACATAAATACAGACGCTGGAAATTCCATCGGGACAACTTTTCAACAGTTTCATTAAACCAGAGCTTGTCAAGTTGTCAATAGCCCGTTCTAAGTAATTTCCATTCAGCGATTGAGAATATATCAGCTGTACAAAGTTGGTGTCATCAAACCACACCAGTGCTGTCTCACATCTGAGTCTGTCTGTCATTGCAGCCTCATAAGCAGTTCATTTAAAGCATTTACTGTTATATATTTTTTCACTCTTTCACATCACAACCTCACTCATTAACAAGCTAGTGAAATACAATGTGGTCACCATTACCATACTTTCACTAATGCCTCAGTAACAGGAACTACAGTACACACAGGCTGGTACTTTACACTAGTTCATAATACTCACAATGACACCGTCTTGGCAAATTAGCTCCGTTATTCCATTTGTAAGTCTTTCATATCTTGCCTGAAATTATACACAGATTTATTACTTCATTACTTCAGTTGAAAGACTCAACTGAGTTAGAAATTAGGCCTTTTAGTATCGAATAAGAATTTACCTCGACATCACCATTAAACCTCATTTTGATCGTATTTTATGCCCATTTGCTTCATTAGTTTTATCTAAACGATGCCCCTATGAACCAGAAGACATTCTCTGTAAAGCAGTACCCATCATTTAGTAGCAATAACATTAATATATTATCTGTAATCTTTTACATATATGTATATTATAGTTGTACAAAAGTCTTAAAGGTGTTCTGTTTATTTATTTATTTATTTACTACTACTACTACTACCACTACTACTACTACTACTACTACTAATAATAATAAATAAATAAATAAATGAATTAATGCATTTATTTTTAATAAAAGGTTTAAAGTATTATCGTAAGAAGGAAATGGTATTTCTTGGGCATGTATGGAATAAAACACCATGGGGTGTGCTGTTATAGGAAAATAAACAATGATAATGTGGTGTGATGAGTCCTGATATGAAGCACAGTTAGTATAACCACCACAAAGTTTTATTTTATTAGATTATTTTCCAATAAAAGTCCCAGTCAGTCAGATCTGAGAATTCAGCAACACATGTACTGTACAATACAGAACACACACACTGGTGTATAACATTTACATTTATTCATTTAGCAGACGCTTTTATCCAACGCGACTTACAAAGCGTATAACAAAGTATAATATATCTTTTTTCCCCCTATACATGTTTATTTACATTATCATGGATCAGTTGGCAGATACATTTATCCAGACCAACTTAGAAAACATGAACTGATACAAAGTACTTAGAGAATATGTAATAACCTGAAGACCATAGACTAATGCTGGTTTGCATATTTACACTATGTATATATGTATTCCAAACAATTGCATACCGTACTCAATTGAAGCTAAACAAATATCACTGAGGCCCCCTTGAGGACAAGTGCAAACTGCAACGTCAAAAAAGTTGCACAATTGCAATAATGGCGTCCAGTTGAGCTCAGTGCAATGCTTTCCTGAACATTGTTGAGGAAAAATGAGTCACCACATGCAGTATTAAAGTGTAGCTCCCTGCTTTCATAGAGTTCTCTTACACAGTAAACACAGATGCCCTTGCCTTGTGCTGTCAGATTAGAGGCAAAGATAAAAACATTTTAAATTAGTTATGAAGCAGCAGTACTGTGTGTGACTAGATTTTAGCGAGTTATAAAATATTCATTCGATTGATGTGTTTATTCTTTGGAAGGTATTTGAAAAATACACATGAACTTTTGGTGAATCTGATCTTGGACAGCTCTGCATGGTTCTTCAGTTCTGCTTATAGAAAAGTATTTCTTTAAACTTCATATTAATGTAAAGCAAATCATATTCAGCAGGTGCAGTAAATTCCTTCAGGAACAACGTCAACTTTGTGCGTATTTTGACCTCCGTCTGAAACAAAAAATCTCAAGTTAGAAACTCAAGGCGCCCATCACACAGCGCTAATAAATCTCAAGCATCAATTTCTGGAAGAAATGCTAAGCTGCTGTGTTGTACATTAACACTAGTACCACTACAAGTAAAACACGAAGAGCATTCTTCATAAGAGATTAAGAGAAATAAGAGAAATTATTCAGCATTTTTCACCTGTGTCATTTGAAATATCATTATTATTATTATAATATTGACCCGACAGCATTGTCTACATCACTAAAGAAATGATTACGATCTCAGGAACGTAAACCACAGTGGAAGACCATGATATCAGACCATACTGCTACTACACTACACAAGGGTTTAAAGTTTACAGCCCATGTTCTGTGTATTTATTGTCCTGTGTATTTATTGTTCCGTGCATATTGTGCGTGGATTTTTTTGTATTGAACTCGTCTTACACGCTTATGTATTTGCACTTTATGTAGTCTTGCATACTGTTATGTATTGCACCATGGTCCTGGAGAAACTCCGATGTATACGGATGAATATAAAGGAATGACAATAAAAACCCACTTGACTTGACTATTGTGAACAAAGTATAAAACAATATCAGTTTGCTTATGATATGTATAAGCTACATAGGTGTACTGAATAAAGTAGTTACTGAGTGTGAAAAGAGTAGCAATAGAGCAGGTAATTATATATAAACACAGACAGATGACAAATTAAAGGTACATTAAAGGACCTTAAAGGACAATCCAGCATAAGGTATCCACACATTTCCCTTCAGTTCTAACACATCTAACACATCCAGAAGATTGGAGTCTGTTTTAGCAGCGAAAGGGAACTAACCCAACTATATTATTGCCCTTGGTTTTGAAATGGGATTTTCAACATGCTTTTGGCCATATAGTATAGCATTCATGTCTTCACAATTATTCTAAAATGTTTAAAATAGTTTAAAAAAAAAAATCCTCACATTAATATCTATATATAATTTAGATTGAATCAGCCTGATACAGTTTGTGACTTTAGTGTTATAAGGTTCTATCTGAGAATAAGAATGAATGAGAGATAAAGCATTATAATATTAAGATCACAAGTATAATAAGATAACAAGATAATACTTTATTAATGTTCCCCATATGGAGAAATTAGGGAGCAGAATAATAATAGGAGCAGAAAACAGCAGAGGTGATCAATGTAGCAATCTTAAGTGATGTCAGTATCTGTCCCCAACCCAAGAAACTGGCGAAATACTAGAGAGTGAAAGAGGAACTAAAGACATTTTGAATATGTCAAAACAAACATGTTTTCCCCTTCGATTAAAGGAACACATGTCTCTATGACGCCAAAACTGGAACGAGTCACAATTTGTCAATAAACAGACCTTTTCTTCTTTTAAATTCAGAGAAAAAAGGAAACACTGATCTGCAAGTCTGCCTGCAATTTAACCCCCCCCCCAAAAAAAATTAAAAAAAATGCCGATTTCAACATGGAGTTGGACGGCTATACCACATGAGCAATAGCAAAGAACCGCAGCTAAATGAGAAATACGCTAACCTCACATGATGCTAAGAAACTAGTCCATGCTTTTGAAAAACCTCCACTTTACATTACTATAACATAAACAGCTGTCTGGCTGCTCTTCTACTTTAAGCAAACTTCAGCTTGTTTAAAACACAGCAATCCTCATTATGACCACTAGCTACAGTGGCTGCCTATTAAGCTCCACAATGACTAAAAAGTCCTGAAATTCAGAAGTTTAGAAAGGTTACATTTCTGAATGGTTTAGATCTGGTGTATATTGCTGAAATCCTAAAGCAGTATAGCCCTATCCTGAACACTTCATTCAGCTGAAACTGACCTATGGTTAATACTCAGCCTTAAACTTTGAGATATTGGAAATAGAGAATAGAAAGAACTATACAACTAAAGATTATGATTATGATAATGATGATGATGATGATTGTTCTTGTTGTTTTTCACTTTTTTCACACCCCCTTAGTACACTTTACTGTAACTTGGCAAAATCATGGCTGGAGAAGAATATGGGAAAATGTCACACCTCAACGATATAAGTTTTATTTATATAATGAATAAATACATACCTGTCTTTGGTGATTCATTGCCTTCAGGGTTCGTCTCCTGAACCTTGAATGATGTAGATAAAGACATTAGCTAAGAGTTTGTCAACCTATTACACCATAGAGCTAAATTATCATTATTCCCATATCATTATGTAAAAGAGTATAAATAGTGTATAAACCCTACTAAATAAATTGTATAAATAGTGTTTACATTTGTATGTTTAGGTTGTGAATAATGAATAATTTATTTTCCTTTGAGTAATATATTGTAAGCACTTAATAGACCCAAAAGATCATTATTCATAATTAAAAAGTATAAATGCAGTATATATATATAGTGTATAAAAAGTATAAATTGTGTATAAACACTACTGTATGAATAGTATAGAGTGTACAGTATAAATGTGTGTTTTAAAGTTGTGAATAATAATCATTTATTTCTTTTGAGTAATATTACGTTGTAAGCACTTAATAACCCAAATGATCATTATTCATAACCCACAAGTGTATAAAAAGTATAATTAGTGTATAAACGCTAGTATATAAACAGTGTAAATGGTGTATTGTTTATTTCCAGTGAATAATATGATGATGTAATCATGCACTATTACTCAGTAGAACTAAATGATTGTTATTCACAACTTAAAAGTGTACGAACTATAAAAAGAAAAAGATAAAACAGAAAATTGTATAATGTCCAGCATGTTTGGTTGTAGTGTATTACCTTCAGTCTTTGCATGGGACTGGACATAATTTCATACTCTTGAGCTTCAACGTTTTCAACTTCATGTTGCTTTGTCTTAAAGAGGAAGAGGTCAATTAACATGTGATAGTTAGACAAATAAATAAAAAAGATCTATGTACAGTATAATACTGTACATATAATCAGTGTGATATATGTACAGAATAAGTATGAAAAGGTTTTTTTTGTTGTTGTTTTGTTCTTGTTTTTTTTTTGCCTGAGAAGGCAAATTGGTGTTAAACTTACTTGTAGTTTTGGTTTTTTCATGCTTACATATGAATTCTCAGACCTTTTGTGCAATGACAACATTTGACATTCTGAAAAAAAAGTTTTGCAATTTCATAGAATGCCATTATCTGTAAAGGTGATACCATGGCATTGGAACAAGCAATCATTTACTCCTTGTGCAATGAGCATTTTCAATAAACTGGAAATATTCATTGAACAACTTACCTTGTTTATGTTTCCTGAACACAATCACAGCCATACAAATTAATGTGATCAGCAATCCCAAAAATACCAGCCATGCAAATGAGCTTCTGTTGTGGAGCAGAAAGAGAAATCATGGTTAAAACCATGAAACATTTAATGGAAATAATAATAGTGGAAAACCATGAGTTTATGTACAGCTAGGTGCAATATAGTCACATCCTTCAAATATTCAATGATCCAAACCAAGAACCCATGAAGAACCTTTCTTTTTTCTAATAGTATACAGTGAGAAATTGTTATATAGTATATAGCAATTAACAAAATACAAATATATTACACACACAAATAACAACAATATAAATTTAAACTCCTTCAGGGATTCAGAGAAGCAGGATTTTACCTCTCCATGTTGGGTTTTCTGCTCAGCACAGTGATGTGAACAGGCATCTGTTCATCTCCTGCTGAACACCAGTACCATCCTGTGTTGTCCATCGTCAGCTTGCTCATGGTCACAATAAAACCCCTGTCCATACTGCTGAGCTGAACCCAGGCACCACTAATGTTTCCAGTAGTGCTCACACATGCACCACCAATCTTACACCATTCTTTTGGTTTCTCGGTTTGATCATGGCAGGAAATCACAGCATTGTTGCCCTCATATCCAGTTACCATCTGAGCATTCACATACAGGTTAGGAGTAGCTGAGGGGAATACAGAAAGGATCAGATTAAAAAAACAAACAAAAAAAAAACAACAAAAACACGTTATTTCTTTATTTCTTCTTGCTTACAGTATATGTGGCCTTTGTCAATATAAATGAAACAACAAACAAACAAACAAACAAACATGATTACACTACAGTGGTGGATAAATCACCCGGGAGGATTATGTGTTGTTATTTGTTTATGATTCATCGTTGCCTGGTGGATAAGTAGGTTCTGTAACTATAGCACACTACTTGAATCCCACCACCTGCTGCACTACACACGTTGGTCGACAGATGATCAAGTCAGAATCAGGAACAAAATAATCTAAGTGTAAGATGTCATGGAACTCTTCTGCTAGCACAACACCTCACGCTGAAAGACTCGAATAATAATGTTTATGTGTGATATAAAGAGAAAACCCCACAGCTCGTAGTCAAGTGTTCGCCCACGACTTGGTGTCTCTTTGTTCAGGGTGCTCTTCAGTACTTAACTAGCCTGCCATATGGTTTATGGGCAAAGGATTATGGAGATAACACCCATATGTGGGCTTTCCACAAACCGTTGCCACAAGGTTGGAAACTTGCAATTGTCTAGAATGTCTTAGTAGTATGTAGCTTTAAAATTTCTCTTCACTGGATCTAAGGGCCTCAAACCTGTTCCAGCATGACAGTGCCCCTGTTCACAAAGCGAGCTCCATGAAGACACGGTTTGTGAAGGTGGGAGTGGAAGAACTCGGGTGTCCTATACAGAACCTTGACCTCAACCCCATTGAACACCTTTGGGATTAATTGAAATGCCAACTGTGCGCCAGGCCTCCTCACCCAACATCAGTGTCTGATCCCGCTAATGCTCTTGTTACTGAATGAGCAGAAATCCCCACAGCCACGCTCCAAAATCTAGTGGAAAGCCCTTCCAGAAGAGTGGAGATTATTATTACAGCAAAGAGGGACTAAATCTGGACTGGGATGTTCAACAAGCACATATGGGTGTGATGGTCAGGTGTCTACAAAGATTTGGCCAAATTCTTTATTGCATTACTATTACATTACTACATATTAATCCAATCAATTAGGTTTAAAGGCAACCAAAACAAACAACTGGGCACATTTGAGTGTTCAGTTGTTAGAGAAAGAGTTTATGATTTGTCCACACCTGTATTAAAATGTGGATTTAGGGCGTTTTCACATTTGATCCAAATACTTAAGTCCGGACCTAGGATCAGTTAGGATCACAGGCTTGTTTTCATAAATGTTATTTTCTCTACAGGAAAAAAACCTCAAGTGTGAAAATGCCACAAGTACATATGTCAGAACACAAATGGTTGGCGCATGGTAATCTCACCTTGTGTTACTTGTAGTCGAAATTTTTTATTGACATGAAATCCAAAGATGTCAACATAACACCAGTAATAACCAGTGTCTCTAGTTGTTACATTCTTCATAGTCACAGTAAATATATGCTGGGTTTTGTCATCCGAGATGAACACCGTTCTGTCTTTCCTTTGCTGAGCATTTTTGCAGAATGTCCATATAGATCCATAACACAGGTACTTTGGATTATTAATATATTCTGCATTATATAAACAAGGAATGATGATGGACTTTCCTTGTTGTACAGACACATTATCCACTGTGATGACAGCCTGAGAAACTGCAGGAGCAAGGAAGAAAAACACAGTAGAATAATGGAATTAGTAGAATTAATATTATTTAATAGAATTAATCATTTTAAACAGATTTATTGTGGGCTATTGATTATAAATGTTCTTTCTTCAATTAGACAATCGTACATTTTTTTGGGCATCTGTTACTATTCATACAGAAAGCAGTTCAATCAATTTCGTGCATCTCTGTCTGTAAATCTCACACAGATACATTGGATTAGTTTGCTTCAGAGATCCACTGAAATGGATTAAAGCCAGGTCCATAAGTATTTGGACAGTGACATAATCCGTCATTCCGTCATTTTGCCCCTGTACACCACCACAATGGATTTGAAACGACGCGATCAAGACATGATCGAAGTGTAGACTATCAATTTAATTCAAGGGGTTTAACAAAAAATTTTGCTCAGTTGGGTCAAGGTCAAGTGACTGAGTCGGCCATTTAAGAACAATCGATTTATTTGCCTTAAGAAGCTGTTGGGTGTAATAAATGGCTGTAATTCCTAAAGAGTTAATGCAATATTGTTGTTAAACCCCTAGAATTAAAGCTGAAAGGGTACACTTTAATCACATATTGATTGATTCATTTCAAATCCATTGTGGTGGTGTCCAACCACCAAAAGTGAATGGGTAAAGAGGCCGTTAATCAGAGAAGCAGTCAAGAGGCCAAGTTCCAATTTGTCATTCTATGAAATGTAGAAAAGTTCAAGGGTGTTCAATACTTATTTAAAGTACTGTATATACATATAGAGACAACAGAGTAGTAGGCTACATGTTATGGACAGGACAAGGCAAGAATGGTTACATTTTGCTGGACTGTGAATGCAGCTTTTATCACAAACTGAAGCTTTTGATCATAATGCACAGAAGGTCGATAAACACTGAATGCTGAAAAGTGAAAAGAGAAAATAAATATGAACTTCATTATGAGCAGTTTAATTTTGAGCTTGTTTCATTCATTCAGCACTTTTCAGTATGCAGTACCATTAAGAGAAGGACTTTACTCAATAATTGGCTGCATTCACAGTCCAGTCACAATGGGTCTGTATTCTTATACTTTTCATAACAACCCGAAGGCTGCTCTGCGCCATGTTCCTCTGAGCCTCCAGAATTTGTACTTGACCAATCAGCCCTCAAGATACAAGAAAAAACATGGATGAAAACTTTTCTCTGTTCTGGCACCCAGATGGTGGAGTGAACTTCCCTTAACTTCAAGTCAAGCCTGAAGACCTATCTCTTCACTAAGTATTGTTTTCATTGTACTAGCTCCACTTTAACAGGGATTTAGCTGATAGTATTTTAGATGACGACCTTGTACTAGCACAAGGATATGTTTGTTTAATGAAGATATAAGCATGTATGTAAATTGATATGGGGAAATGGGGAAAAATGTGATTTCACTGACTGGTATATGGAATTGTTGAAGCATTGTTGTAGGTTGTTGAAGCTAGAAGGGCTGGTTTGAGTATTTCAGAAACTGCTAATCTAATGGCATTTTCACACACAACAGTCTCTAGAGTTTACACAGAATGGTACAGAAAACAAAACAAAAAAAACATCCAGGAAGCAGCAGTTCTGCAGGCTGAAATGCCTTGTTGACGAGAGAGATCAGAGGAGAATGGCCAGACTGGTTCGAGCTGACTGGAAGGCTACCGAACCTCAAATAAGCACCCTTTTCAACCATGGTGAGCAGAAAAGCATCTCAGAATGCATACTATGTCAAACCATGAGGTAGACGGTCTTAAACAGAAGAATACCACATCATGTCCCACTTCTGTCAGTCAGGAACAGGACGCTATTTGAGGCACAGTAGGCACAGGCTCAGCCAATCTGGACAATTGAAGATTGGAAAATGTTGCCCTCCAGTAATATTGGAACTCTTGGTGAATATGAGCAAAGAAGGCTGTGAAATGTGAATTGTCTTTATTGTTTAACCTTTTGATCTTTTGTTTAAAATAATCACAAAAATACTCTGCTCTCATGGTTATCAAACAATTGCAAACACAACACAGGTTTATCAAAAATTTTTTTTTTGTATACTATAGGTGTGGAACAATTATTGCCACCCTTTTAGTCAATACTTTGTGCTACCTCCCTTTGCCAAGATAACAGCTCTGAGTCTACTCCTATAATGCTGATGAGGTTGGAGAATACATGGTAAGGGATCTGAGACCGTTCCTCCTTACAGAATCTCTCCAGATCCTTCAAATTTCGAGGTCCATGCTGGTGGACTCTCCTCTTCAGTTCACCCCACAGGTTT
>JANDJT010000001.1:27754251-27766715 GCA_024331685.1 Stegophilus panzeri | reverse complement strand
GTGTTATTATTTCAGACATCAGATATTTATCATATATATTAAATGTTTTATACACATTTTAGCATTTTAGAAATGTTCGAAGGATTTTTACACGCCACCCCTGCTCTCATCAGATGGCACCCCATGTGCTCGCGCCTCCGGGTACTCATCGGGAGTCTAACAACGGCATTCTGGACTAATTGTAGTCGGATGTCTGTGGGTGTCTGATTAATTCCAGTATAGAGAGACTTGCAATAATCCAAATGAGAAGACACTTTTTAAAAATCATTCAAAGTTAGAAAGGAGCCTAAGTTGAAAAAAGCTCGATCTAACAGCCGTGTTAATCTGCTCGTCCAGTTTGAGATCACTATCCAGTAAAAATCCCAGATTTGTTTTTTATGTGCGGTTTAATATAGGATGCAAATTGATCCGAGTTAAGTATTGAATTTGGTGCTGTAGGGTGCAGGACCAAATATAGTAATCTCAGTCTTACTCTCGTTTAAATGTAGGAAATTTGATAATGATAATGAGTCTTTATTTGTCACATATACTGTACACATATACATTACAGCACAGTGAAATTCTTTTCTCCGCATACTCCAGCGTGTTAGGAAGTTGGGGTCAGACATGGCAGGGTCATCCATGATACAGTGCCCCTGGAGCAGAGAGGGTTAAGGACCTTGCTCAAGGGTCCAACAGTGGGCTTAAACCCCCGAACTTCCGATCAGTAACCCATAGCCTTTAACCACTAAGCCACTACTGAAGACGACCGTGTTGTTATTTCTTTTAAACAAGCCAAAAGTGGTTCAGGAGCATTTGAGTCTCCAAGTTTCAGTAGATTTGGGTATCATCAGTGTCATGCATCAGCTTACTATATGTAATTGTGTAACATATAATGATTAATATTATGTTACGTTCTTTTATTATTTCCATGCCTTTCTTTCAAAATAAATCATTGGTGGTGAAATCGACATAATGTGTAAATCCCACAGTCTGGCAGATGCAGATGCCGGCTTTACGAAATGAGCTCAAACACAGAAATCTGAGCCTTGTGCTGCTAAATGCACTGAATGTCTCTCGCTTTTAAACATGATACCTAAGATTTGCTCATGCACACATCCTCATTAACTAGCCTGCTTCCTTGCTGGTGGTGTTTTAATGAGCTGGTAATTGATCTAGCTGGTTTCCGTGAGATCGGACCCCGGGAAGCGTGGGGTGAGTTAGCTTGAGCAACCTGAGCACCGCAGGAAGATTAAGTGCTGACCGATGTGTCAAGCACCTTATCTCTCTAAGTGCTCTAAGTCTAGCGTAATATGGGTGAGAAATTTGAACTGTAAGGATAGAAAAGAAGCGCTATGGTGGGACGTTTGTTTGGTATACGTGTCTGTGAAGGTCCTATGAAACACAGCCTAAGCGCAATTAGAAATATGATACTCAGAATTTGAGCCTCAGTGCTAATCATGGAGCTCTCCCTGGCTCTTACCTACTCTGTGGGTGTTTATAGGTTTATTTGTGTGTGTGTGTGTTAGTATAAATACAGACAAACACACACAGCTAGACAGAAAAGTGTTCCCCACACCTTTTAACCACACAGTGCCAACACTGAAAAATGCCCTGCATTGTTCCTGTAATGAAAGTTGTGCACATCATTAAACACAGTTGACGCCGTGTTCAGGCTGCTGTTTATAGCTGAAGCTAAATGAATGGCTTTGGCCTCAGCAGACGGCAGTAGTTAATGTGAAGTCTTCTGACCCAGCTTCCTGGAAACTACAGCCCGAGCTCAGAGCGTAAACACATGCTGATATTATTCGGACAAGACAGTGCCCTCTAGTGTCGCTTCAGACACATGACAGAACAGGGATCTCGATCAAAGGTAGGCTGATTAACATAACGGACCAAGATGACGTGCCCACCAAGTGTGTCCTCCAAGCTTCTTATGTCTTAGAGGAAGCACACGCTAGACTTCACCTTCCCCACCCTAGTGGGTGGGACCTGGGAAATGACCAAATTGGGAGCTAAATGATGCTCAAGTGCTACTCTGTGGCAGTTTGGATAAAAGAGTCACTCAAACACAGTATCAGTACCAGTACAGAAACACATAGCTGCTTTACATATACAAGACTTTTTCTTTTAGCAAATACTACAACTAATATCATTTCTTCAGCTACTATTAAAACAACTTAAAAAAAAAAAATTACTCAAACAGGATTACATCATTCTTGTCCAGATATACAGAATGCAATGTCAGAAAGTTCACAATGTATGAGGCATTAGTTATTAAAGGGGCAGTTTGTAATTTTAGCTGCCTGTCAGGGAATCTTGCACTTCTCCTCAACCCCATCTCCTCAGTTGAAAGTACATATGCCTTGTGAGTCGCTTTTAAGCAATAAGAGGCAGTGTTGAGTAGGTGTGCCCTTATAGTTCTAGAAACATCCATCCATCCATCTTCTATACCACTTATCCTACAGGGTCGCGGGGAACCTGGAGCCTATCTCAGAGAGCATCGGGTACAATGCAGGGTTCACCCTGGACGGGGTGCCAATCCATCACAGGGCACACTCACACACACATTCACACACCCGCTCATACACTACGGACACTTTAGACATGCCAATCAGCCTACCGTGGTTGGACCATCTTTGGACTGGGGGAGGAAACCGGCGCACCCGGAGGAAACCCCCACAGCACGGGGAGAACATGTAAACTCTGCACACACAGGGCAGCGGCGGGAATCGAACCCCCAACCCTGGAGGTGTGAGGCTAACCACTAAGCCACCGTGCGCCCGTTCTATAAACATGTCAAAAATAATAAACTGTGTTAGTTCTTGTGCAGTAATGGAGGTAATGTATATACCTGACAGTGACCCATGTATGCCAGGGTTTTGCCGCTCTGATACAGCAGACACAAGTTGGTGTGCTCCATGTTGTCCGTGTCGCAGGCCGGATCCAGCTGGTTCGGGTCGCAGCCGGAAGGGCGGCCCACACACTGGTACTGCAGACACGGGTAGTCTGTTGTATTCGTCAGACACACACGCCGCTTCGGGATGCACCTGAGATAGCGAATATGAAATAATGCTGTTGTTTAATCACAGGTGATAGAAAACGGCTAATGCAAGTCATCTGAAGTATACAGTATGATAGACTTGCACGGATAAATGACTCTGCGAGTAGAATAAGCAGAATGGCTAATTTGCAGTCAGGTGCATAAATATTGGGACAGTGACACAATTTTTGCAATTTTGCCTCTGTACACCAGCACATTTGGATTGGATTTGAAACGAAGCAATCAAGATGTGATTGAAGTGTAGACATTCAGCTGTAATTCAACAGGTTTAACAACAATACTGCATTAACTGTTTAGGAATTACGGTCATTTTTTGCAGAGTCCCTCCATTTTCACAGGCTCAGAAATAATAGACAAACTAACAATCATAAATATTAGGATTATTTTTAATACTTGGAGGAAAATCCTTTGCAGTCAATGACAGTCTGAAATCTGGAACCCATGGACCTCACCAAATGCTGAGTTTCGTCCCTTGAAATGCTTTGCCAGGACTGAAGCTGCCTTCAGTTGCTGCTTGTTTGTGGGCCTTTCTGCCTTCAGTGAGTGAAAAGCACAAACTGTTGATTTGGCCACTCCTAACATTTTTGCTGTCTCTCTGATGATGGCCACCTTCAATTGCATCGACATCTTTTCGGACCGCATATCGAGAGTTCCCATGAACTGCTACCAAATGCAAATTCAACACTTGGAGTCGACTCCAGACATTTTATCTGCTTAATCTGTCATGAAACAGCGAGAAAACAGGCCACAGCTGGCCATGAAACTGCTTATTTCATAACCTCATAAGGGCTCAGGTTGTAGAGCGGGTTATCCACTAATCGTAGGGTTGGCGGTTCGATTCCTGGCCCACATGACTCCACATGCCGACGTGTCCTTGTGCAAGACACTGAACCCCAAGTTGCTCCCGATGGCACGTTAGCGCCTTCATGGCAGCTCTGCTACCATTGGTGTGTGTGTGTGTGTGTGTGTGTGTGTGAATGGGTGGATGAGAAACAGTGTAAAGCGCTAAGGTTAAAAGGTGCTATATAAGTGCAGACCATTTACCATTTACTTATCAGTCAATTGTCCAATTACTTTTGAGCCTGTGAAAGTGGAGGGAATCTGTAAATCTGTGAAGTGGCTGTAATTCATAAACGTGTTAATGCAATATTTTTGTTAAACCCCTTGAATCAAAGCTGAACATCGACACTTCAATCCCATCTTGACGGCGTCATTTCAAATCCATCGTGGCGGTGTACAGAGGCAAAAATTGCGTTGCTGTCCAAATACTTATGGCCCTGTCTCTACTATAAATGACAGTGTCAGTTTGAGAGAAGCTACTGCTTGCCCTGTGCTACATACGGCGGTCACCACCTGTAACAGTAATTGAGTATCTACACTAAATAGTTTGTTTGTAATGTAATTTGTATATATGACACTTTAAGTGGGATTGTATGGTATTACATAACATTTTATAAGAACAGAGGCAGGCTTGCTGTAGGTTACGTGCATGAGCCCCGGGGTATGATACTCTCTCTACTGTTTAACAGCGTATGATATTATTTACTTTCTACTGTTTTAACATTAAAACTCCTTAAGCGAAGCACAGCAGGTAAGTTCTACATGTTATCTCTGTGTCCATGTGGGTTTCTCCAGTTTCCTCCAACTTCCCCAAAACTTGCCCCTACGTGTGAATGTGTGTCTGAATGTATGCGCCTGTATGTGTCCTACGATGGACCGGCACGCTATTTATCCATATATGGTGTATTCCCGACTCGTGTTCCTAGGAAAAGCTCTGATTCCACCACAAACCTGACCAGGCTGTAATGGTTACTGAAAACAACCTTATTTTTTGCAATTTTACTTTATATAGTTTTAGTCTGGAATGCTTTAAGAGGTCTTAATTATAAATACGTTCTTCTTCTATATTCAATCCTTAAAGTGTGAGTGAAAGAAGAGAAGTTGTGTTATTTTGTATTTCCGGCTGTTCCCTTCCTCCTGCCTTTTTCATAACTTCTGAGGTTTAAATCCTGAGGTTTGAGCTGTGCGTATAAGTTATTATTGAATCTCATAATCCTCTTTCCTGTTCTTTTCTACAGGGCTTTAGTTTTTATTACTAAAATATAAAAACGGTAGAATATTTAGCAGTGTTTCCATGCACAACCTAAACGATACACTGAGGTACTGCTCAGGATATACGCAGGACGACAGAAAGCTGAATGTAAAAGGTAAGGCAGAAAATTTGTTCATGTCCAATGTGGACATGACGGATGCAGGCCAAGCCACAGAAGAATTTCTAATAGAAAGAAATAAAGAAAGGGAAAATATTTGGACTATTTTCCCATCCTCCCATAAGGACCATAAAGGCTGTAATGTGAATAATACCGCAGTATTGCGATTGCTATTTGTGAGCAATTTGCTGGAAATATTTCTACTGAAATATCTGAGATATTGGAAATATATTAGTGCTTGGAGGAGATGTAGTTTGTCCGCTGTGTGTTGGTTAGTATTATGGCCGGGTATCATGTTAAAAAGACAGAGTTCTTCTGAAGTAGACGTGAGCTTAGTAAGGTGCTAGAGGTTAAAGTGTAGCGATGGATCATATTACACAGCAGTTGCGTAACACAAAAGGAAGGGAAGATCAAATGTGGAGTACATTTTAAACAGCTCAGATTAGATTTTTGTGGCAGACTCATTTGTTTTAAGTGCCCAAGCTGTTAGTCATATTGCACTGCATTGCCAGACCGCGACCCATAATCAAATCAATCATTTAGTGGCCTGCGTGTCAAAACAGTGTGGCAACTCTGCCCCTCTGTGGTAAGAGGCCAAACTACAGGGAACTGATAGTAAGAACAGATATGGATGTCTTACGGCAAATATTCCATAATTTGGAATGGGAGTACAAGTATAAGTATAAAATAAATGCCTTCAAGGGCACTTACTTTTAGTCCCTAATATCATGAATCAGAGCGAAACCATGAATTCTTTTGCCCCTGGCTGTGAAAGTATGTCGCATTGTGCCCTGTGATAGACTGGCGTCCCATCCAGAGTGTATTCCCACTTCGTACTCTGTATTCCCACTTCGTACTCTGTGTTCCCACTTCGTACTCTGTGTTCCTGGGGTAGGCACCGAATCCACTGACCAAAATAAAGTGTATCCTGAAGATAAACGGACAAATGAAGCGACTTGTTCATTCGGTATATTCGTAGGACTACAAGCAGCTCTTTATATCAGACATAAGGCACTTGATCCATGGCAACCAGACATGTTTATGGATGTCAATGCATCAAGGTTGGCTCCATAAAAGCCCCGCGACCGAGTTTTTCACAGCGAGGGTTTGCCATTTTATCATCTTGTTTACCAAAGAACAAACAATGGAATTACGTTCTCGCTTTGAACGCTGGGCCAGGGAGGGAGGTTATAAAACAAGCTGTTGGGTGTTACATAAGACAGATTCCACAAGACATTTCATTTCAGAGGGAGAGCAACACAAGCAGGAGACTTCTTCAATGTGCTGAAGAGCTCTTGAAGACTTTGTTCTGTTCGAGTTGTTACAGTAAGCAAGCGGTCTGGGGATACAATGGAAAATTGGCCAGAAGAGTCCCACAGATGCTTTGTTAAGATTCACATTAACGCCCGGATTGAAGCACACAAACGAAGCGACAGAACTCGCATTAACAAAGTTAAACTTTCCACACTCCTCATTACTCTCCACATGATTAGGACTAAAAGGAGAGGTGTTCATAAATGGGTGATAAATTTTTAATAGTATTCTCGAATGCTTAAAGTGTTCACGATTCCAATAAGATTTCACACTAGTTTAACACTGCATCACTCACTCTGACAATAAAAGACACAATTAGCACATGGCTTAACATGAACTCATGCCGTCCCCGGAGGAGGCTGACACTCTTAAGCTAAAGGGCTTACGGCCCAGTAAGAGTATCCGGAGGAAGGATTACAAAACACTCTCGCCACAAAATACCTCCAGGAAATATTAGCTTGGGCTGGAGGGGAATGTTTGAACATCACACCTGAATAAACAACACAGCTAAGTATGGGAATCATGAAGAAAAAAAATCTCTGGGGAAGAGGAAGTGCCATAAAATCACCAGGTGGGACAAAAAAAGGAAAACTTGACTATATAGAGTACTTGGGATGTTTTAATGCAACCACACACTGGTACAGCGAGCGTATCACAACGTTACTCTCAATCCCGAAAGGGTCTTAACTGCATTTCAAGCTCTGATCTGTTCAAGTCCAACCAGCCGAATTCAAATAAAGGCTCGTTTATATGTTCGATTTGTTTGCCGGGTTTGCGTGAGGCGAATCATTTTCAGTGTGTGGAATGTCTGGAATCAGGGAATCGACTCCCGACAACTTTGAATCGCTACTAGGTCTGATATAATTGTCTAACTACTTAGAAGTTAATTGATTCAAATAGCTTCGCTGCATTTTCTTTCAAATACCTTTTTAGTCAAATGAACTAGTGCAATACAACGTGCTTCACTAACTAATCTCTAATGAAATGTGTTGTCTAAAAAACTATTTTCATCATCAAATTTGGTTGATTTTGTCGATTAGTTGCTGTAAGTATGGGCTAATTCGTTATTGCCTTTTTATTTTGGGTTTGAAATACGTAACAGGGACGAGCTCATCTGTATCAGTATAGATCATATCCGTATTGTAATAAATGTTTCGTAACACAAGTGAGCATATCGACAAAAATTATAACCAAACTGACTCCATTACTCACAGTAAGAGCTAGATGAGTGGAAGTTAAAATATACTTTATACCAAATAATTTCATTTTAAAATCATTTATCATGCAAATGCAGCATAACGGCTTTGTCGGTACTCTCTTAGCAAGTTCTATCATTTATATTTATATCATTTATATCAATCATTTATATTGATATTGTGTGTACTTTTATTCCAAGTGTCATGCTAGATTTTTGCCATATTTCCCATCACCATAACAAGGATTTAACAGGTATTTTAACATCCGTGGCACTTCTCTGACATTATAATTAATTTTTTCCATTCATGACTGTGAAACCTGGTGGCAATATAACATATTTAAAAAAGATATTTTTGAATCATTAATTCATTTTCAGTACGTGTGTTATCATGGCCATGATCGCGGTGTATCCAGAGCTTATCAAACAATCACTGGGTGCAGGAAAACACTCTGGATGGGACACCAGTCTATTTCCGGGCGTCATACACACACTTATTCAACCAATCCACTTACCAGCATGTTTTTGGGAGTTGGGAGGAAACCGGAACAAGGAGAACATCTGTGTGAACTTCACACAGATATTAAACCTGAGCTCAGCCTTAACCCGGGGATCGCCAAGCACACATGCTGCGTCCGTGATTGTTTTTAATGATACCTAATGTAATTACAGACTGGGCAACATGCCATCACTGCTCTGGGACAGTCCTGCTCTCACCTCTGGTTTCTCTGGCACGGGTTGGGTGAGCAGGGTCCAGTGCTCCTGCAGGAGCCAAACACAAACTGATTGTCTTGGAAGCCCATACAGCGTGCCACACAGGCACTGGGGTACGTGCGTCCATTACGGGCACACACTGGAACAAAGTGATCAGGACAGCCACATGGAAGATCTGAGAGAGAGAGAAGTTGAAACAGAGAAAGTAACAGGAAGTAAACTGTAGGACTGAAAGACTGTAGGAGCAGTGAAACATATACACTCACCTGTAAATGAGTTGTCTAGACTGGGGCACTGCGGCGGGAAGCAGATGGTTTCTCCAGCGTTGCAAAAGCAGGACTTACAGTCCACCTTGAAAGATGCTCCATGACCTTTAAAATACAAACTGGTTCAAGAGGAGTGTATGGCTGCGTACACATAAACATCTAAATCCTTTAACTGCAAGTGTTTAACATTTACAATACTGACTCCTACAACACAGTATAATAACATGTCTCCTTTCTGTCTTGTCTAGTGCAAATGTAAGTGACATTTTCAAACTATTTACTAGCTGCACAAGAAAAAGCGCTTTAGCAACCGAAAGAAAAAGGAACCGATACGTTAACCGAAGGTACGGCATGGCCATGTAAAGCTAACTGCTAACCCTCTGTAAAGATGTTGGGATGTCTGTGCCACAAACCTGCTCCAGTGTTTCCTTCTTTTAACGGCACCTCACACAAATACCCAGTATTAACTATGAGATTTCAATTTCCTTACATAATGCTCTCTTAGGCCTGGCCCATCCTGTGTCAAAATGAGGCCATAGCCGTGCAGTGCTTTATTAAACAAATCTGTCAGAAGTAAGCCCAAAATAGCCAATCCACTCATAAAATAAGCAAAGCATGAAAGTCATTCAGGTTCAAACCGACCACCATTTACAATACGATACAAAATGAACAATACAACACAGATGCCCATAAATAAAACTCTGTCTTAAATTAGAGACTGGCCATTACAATACTTATATACTTCTCTTAGGGCAAATCCTCATATTCATGATAATAAATTCATAATTTGCTGCATATTTATTTTACATGGTTATGAGTGTTGTGTTTCCGGCACAATATCGTTACTAATTTTCAGAAATGGTGGTTATAAATAATACCAGCGCCTGCAGGTTTGATATTCCGGTTGTTTTTGTGAGTGCTACAGAGCTACACCGTTAGGCGTCAGCCTCAAAAGAAGTACGTTACTCGAGGCAGTCAAATGCGTGAATCAATCATTTAAGGCTTGTGCCAAGGAAGGGCAAGTCTCTCTAAAAGCTCCTCTGTGACATTTCAGGCTGTCCAAAAGGAGACCGCAGGAAGGAAATTCCAGCTTGTGGTGGCGTTTACTCTCCTCCTTTAATGTAATGTTTTGCTAGGGGATTCTTTCAGATGAGCGAGATGGCTGAGGGCTGCGTTTGCCCTAGCGTTTGCTGTTTTTTTTTCCTTTTGGATCCAAAGAGAACAAAAGCCTTTCTCCTTTTAACCGAGATAATTATTGTGTAATCATCGCATGATTGCTCTCTGTTAACAATTACATACTCGTTTTTCGGAAAACATTCACCATCTTGACGAAATTTCTGGGTTGGACGATATGTCACGATCCGAGTAAACAAAACAAAGCATCAAAATAATAAAGGTTAAGATATAGCGATTCTGTCACGTCTCACTTTTCCTCTGTCCTCCGACGGTGCAGGTCTTGGTGGTGTCGATGCAGGGCATTTCGGCGCAGTTTTCCAGCCGGCTGCTTTGCCCACAGGTGCACACCTCGTAACAGCCTACCTGCCCGCTGCGCACTGGAACCTGGATCCGAGCCTCCATGTGCACTAGGAACTCGGATGCTTCACCCAGTTTGCAGCCTGCCACAGGAGACAGTTCCCAGTTTGATTTAAAGACATTACACCTTAACCAGGCGCTGGCGAACAATCAGTTATAAAAGTAACTGAGAATAGACAGATCTTGTTTAAAAAAAAAAAAAAAAAAAAAAAGTAAAAAATGTATTCCACAGTAGTGTTGAATGTTGGACTAATGATATAAAAACCAAGTACCAGGCACACAGAAGTAAGGCAGGCAGTCTTGTCCTGGGTGACAGCCCTTCCTGTTTACTTCACACAGATGGTTGCTGGGACATGGGTTGGGATTACAGGGATGGATCACCTCCTCGATGATGTTTTCAAAGGGACTAGGAGCTGTCGGATCCAAAGGAATTCCACGTACAGATGAATGTCATTTTTATAAACAGAAGAAGAAAGAAGAAGAAGAAGCTGAAGGGTTTAAGACTCACCGAGGTATCTCTGCAGAGGAATGCATCTGTCTGGGTCGTCGGTAGGGGACAGAAGGTCACAGATCTGCTCTGGGGTGTGGCCTTCTCCGAAGCGTGAGAAGTCGCCGCAGTGGGTAAGGATGTCCACACAGTCCGACCTGAAGGCGAACGTGAAATGTTAAAATGAGATCTGAACGATATTGGGGAGGGGGGGCTAGAGTGGGATTACTTTGTTTAAGCTTGGGATCAAATGCATACCAGTTATTTGCCACTTTCAAACTTGGGATAAGATACAACCGGTAAATATGGAAAGCACCGTATGAATTAGAACATAAAAAGGAGGATAAGACAAGTATATAATAATTAAAGGTAAAAACTATAATATAAAATCTTGTTTCAAGTGTCTGCTGCAGAGAACGGAAGCACACCACTTCTCTGTGTTCCTGCCAGCCTGGAATGTACACACACACACACACACACACACACACATCAGTAAAGGCCTCTGTGTTCAGATGGAGGAGATGAAAGAACGCTTCCTGTTGACTGTTTACACCATAAAACAGCTTCATGCTTGGACACACATTGGAGCTGTTTCTCTGTGCTGTTTTCATCTGTTGTGACTGAGACCATCCCGGAGTGACTCGACAAATTCGACATCCAGCAGAGATTTTTCCGATCCAGGCTACTTGCCGGTCGTTTCGTTATTCACCTTATTCATATTAACGTAAGAAATCCACTCTTTGTTTTCTTTGTCCAGTGTCAGACAACACATGTCTGCAGTCTTCACACACACACACACACACACACACACACACACACACATCTGGAATTCATGGAACAGAGCCACGTCGGTGAAAGACTAAAAACATAATCACACTGACTTAGTTTCAACTGACCTTCACTAAACAGACACCAATCAGTTGAACCCTTACAAAAAAAGATACTTAAATTGTACTATACATATATATATATATATATATATATATATATATATATACATACACAGTACATACAGAGAAGTACACTACGTATACTTAAGTGCACTTTTGTTAGACAAGCATGTGCAAGTATGCTTGAGGAGAAGTACACCAAAATTCAGGAAACCTATTTACCTTCACTTGTCCCCAGTGGTTAATGTGAGCCGGAACGATCCAGAACGGCATTCCAGGAACTTCAGTAACTTAGTTTTAGGTTTGTACATGTGGTATGTTGGAAAGCTGGAACCAAACTAGCAATCACTGTATCGCAGAAATAATAAAATCTAGTCGTGTTCCATTTTATTGTCTGATGCAAAATGCACAAACACTGAGAGGCTAGAATGTATGCTCTTCTGTGGGTTTGGGTCCACTTGTCTCCTTAGAGGGAGGAATCACTGCAGATCAATACAATGTTCTTCTGACTGATCAGCTTTATCAAGATGAAATATTTCTATCCTGATGGGAATGGGTTCTTCCAGGAGAAGAGCTTTACGAAGACACTTTTTTTAAATTTCAATTTGACACTCGTCTGTATGTACTTAATGCCCACACACAGTGCTGTGAAAAAGTACTTGCACCCATCCTGATTTCTTCTGCTTTTGTGTATATCTCGTACTAAACTGTTTCAGAAATTAAAAGAAATTCTACGATAAAACAAAGGCAATCTGAGTAAACACAAAATACAGTTTTTAAATGATAATGTTATTTACTGAAGCAAAAAAGTT
>JANDJT010000001.1:27727148-27749301 GCA_024331685.1 Stegophilus panzeri | reverse complement strand
TGAAAACTCCCACACGACGTTAATAGTGTGATTAAGGTGTGTACATGTCTGTAACGCATGTCGATAATGCGACTAAAGCAGGAATACTCCACATGTCTTAATACGATTTGTGTTTAATTCGAGTATGACCTTAACCGGATTAAGGTAATTAAAACTTGCTGTTTACATGCTAGTTTCTTAATCAGAGTATTGTGTTAATCGGGTTAATATTGGATTATTGTAGTCCATGTAAATGCACTGTGTATTAGCATTTTGAATTGTGTATTGCTCATTAAAATCTTCCTGCATATGAAACCTTCTCCTGAGTCTAGCGCATTACATTATTAAATCCTAGCTACCTCAAAGTGTGAAACTATGCCTATTGTGCTTAATTCTTTGTGCTTCGATAAAAAAAAAAAAAAAAAAAGGACATTCCTTTAGTAATACAGACCAAGACAGATCACTAGGGTTGTTTTCACCTATGCAACATTTAGTCCATTTGAATTGAACCCTGGTGGATTTTCCCTGTTGGTGAGATTCTTTAGACAGGTGAGAACACAGCAATCGCACTTGGTTCAGACCAAAACAACAGTTCCGACACCGTCCGAGTGAAGTGGTTTCCACCCAGTTCTGAGTGAGGTTTGATGCGGTGTATTTTGGGTTACAGGCAGCATTTTTGTAGATGTGAGCTTGTAAACTGGCCCATGAATCCCAAAGCAGCCCCAAATATGCCTCAGTCAAAGAGTTTTTTTCTTTTTCGGTTTGTTGAATTATGTGCAATGTGAAACCAAACCAAACCAATTAGCAAACAAACCAAAAATATCAATTTCACTCTGATTTGTTCATGGCAAAGATATTCATACGTGTGAAAGTGCCCTAAAATGATCATGATGATTAAGATTATGTCAGGAGTTCAAGCCCCAGCACTGCCAAGCTACGATTGTTGGGCCTTTAACCCTCAATTGCTCAGTTGTATAAATGAGATATATGAAGGTCGCTCTGGATAAGGGCGTCTGCCAAATGCCATAAATGTAAATGTAAGTTGATCCACAAACATTCAATGTATGGTTCAACATGCAGCTGATACTAGCTCTGACACTAGCTTTCCATATTCCCTACTGCATTTCCTGTCAGTGCACACGTTGACTCAAACAGCATCCTCACAGGCGAAATCAACCCTTTCTCTCTGTATCCTTCGACGACGGGGTGTGTGCAGGGTTTACTGGTACTGCTCAGCACTGCAGACGAGCACAATGCTCCACAACCATATTTGTCCCCAACAGTTTTTGTGTTCAGTTTGTGCTCTGTGCCACTGCCAAGTCCCCGAAGCAACAGCTTTTGAAATCTGCAGGGGTGCCCACCAGAGCAATTCTCCATAGGAAACCTTCAAAGGAAATCAAAGCCAGGGTTTGTTTGCATGACCTTTGGATCCCGCCGTAGAGGCAAGGGTGCTGTCATCTTAAAGAAAGATTCATCAACCCTGTCCACTCTAAACAATACACAGAATAGTTTGGATTGCTTTGAATGCCTGAGGTTCTGGGGGATGTGGGCAAGGATCCTATAAGTAATGATATCTTCGACAAGATAAAACGTCTAAAGCAGACGGAATAAATCTTAATAGCTTTCTTCATCTAATACATTTTCCTAGGTGAATTCTAGGTAGAAAAAAGTGCTTTCAGTTATTTTAGGATTTGAGAACTATGTAATAAATGCATGACAACTCACTGTCAACGTCCGATAAAGCACATGCCGCATGTAGTAAAATAGTGATTGTGTAGAAGAACATACAAACATCATACATCAAAGCATATGAAAGCATATCATTTATGCATATAGACAGTTTTAATGGGAACAGAATGGGACCATAATAATTACTCAACGATTCAGCATGATTTAGAATATTATCACTATATTGTATTAAAATTGTAATAGTGTTAATATTGTTAACTTGTTCTTACTAAGCATCAAATCGACTAACATAACAACTAACTACATAACACTGTTTAGTTATCATGTTCTCTTTTAGACTGGCTAGCTAACTGCAGCCATGGGAATGACTTCTGTTTATCTATAGATGGTTAATCAGAGGAATATTTTTAGAAAATTCTAGCATGATACATGTAGTTGAGGTGCATTTATAAAGGCCTATCTGTCATGTTCTTGAAAACTTTCATAAAACTCTTGTCTGGTGAGCAGATTTATGGGAGTCTTTCTGTATTTATTCAAAGTCAGGACCTTTAAGAGAGCTTATTTGTTCTTATGCTACTTTTAATGGGATATATTTCTTTCTATCTATCTATCTATCTATCTATTTATTTATTTATTATCTCAGGAGCATGTATGATGTCCCAAATTGATGATTTTTAAAGCCATTTTCTCCCAATTTTGTCATTTGCCATTAATTAGCTAGCTCTCCTCTGTCACATGACAGCTACCAACTGGGGAGGGTGAAGGTTAGCCCATAGTTCCTCTGATACACATGAAGCCAAACCAGAATTTTCCCCCCTAACTGACGCTCATGCTATATCACAGTGCAGAGTTCACAGACGCCTGCGATTGGGATACAGCCAATGTTACTCTCTATGACTCCCAGCAACGGATAGTTGTGTCATTATTGAAATTCAACTTGAAAATCTCCCAATAAAAGAGAGAACGCTTTTCTGTTGCCTCACCATTAATGTCTACGTAGGCAGCGTCGTCCTAAATTGGACACAGGCTCATGATTTTGTATTGATAACTTGATTGTGTATGTTAAATATTGTAGTGTATACCTCGTCCCAGCTAGTGGTCCTGGAAGGTAATGCTAAATAGGACCTCCACTGTAGAATCTACTGGTTTAGTAGCGATTTGCTTTCTATTGTCTATTATGGTCATGTCTTGGATTCTTGGATGCATTTTTACATTGTAAGGATTTTATAATGACAGGAATTTGTTCTACATGATTGTTTCTCTGGTGTTACAATTTTTACATCCATGTCTGTCTGTATTCGTCACCAACAGCCACTGAAAGTCATAAAAGAAATCTGTCCTTTCAAAGAACCCACGAGTGCGCCAATTCACCAAGCCACATCTGAAGGAAAATGCCCCAGGGTCCTACCATCTGACAACAGTTCATCATCAAACCATGAACATAAAGATGCTGTTGCAAACTCAATAAAATTGTATTGGCGCGGTTGAGACTCTGGCCCTAAAACCATTGGGAGGGCCAAATGGAATAGTTGTGCTGGGTGATGTGGAGGGCATGTAAACCCACAAACAATTTACCATGGGCAACAACCACTCCCACCATAATAACACAGACCATGCAGACCTACATCTGAGGTGGAGAGTACGAGTGACCTGACATTACACTACGGGTTATACTTCTCTCCACAGAATGTATATTCATTCATTCATTTTCAGTAACCACTTTATCCTGGACAGGGTAGCAGTAGATCCGGAGTCTATCCCGGGAACAATCGGCATGAGGTAGGAACATACCTTGGATTGGCAATTTAATTTAAAGTCAGAGCAAAATGATCAAAACAGTACAAACTCTTCCTCTGAGATGACCTTAACTTCTAATGCTTAAAGAACTTCTCTTTCTTTTTTCAGTGGCTTTTTCTTAGCCCACCCTAGTATTAGAGTTGTAGCTTAGTGATTTGGTTTCCATGACAACAGGGTGAATACATTTAGTTCTGGTTGCTGTAGCTGTCCCTATAGCTAATATTGCTTAAAGTCCCTAACAACATAGATTACGGTTTTAAAATATAGTTCAATTTTTTTTTTTTTTAAAGTAGAAGCCTATGCATGTTGAGAGACAACTAAAAAAAAATTCAGTGTGAAATGGCCTAAAAGTAACTCATTTGGACGAACCAGAACTCTGGCCTTCTAGATTTTTTGGAACCAAGCTGGTGAATTATTATTTTTTTTTGGATTTGTTACCTGTTGTTAAAGTTGGTGCAGTAGGTGAGATCTTTGCAACCCAGCTGGCATGGTTCCCTCACATCTGCCAGGCAGGTGATAAGATCTGTTTCCACAGGGCTGTACTCACAGACCTGGTCAAACTCCTGCCACGTCTGAGTTCCCCAGTTGGTGCTGATCTCCTGGCACATAACTCTGATGAAAAATAAGTTACACAACTGCATTCAGAGGCGCAAACACATGTGGGCCTGTCTGCTGATCTGCTTTGGGTTATGCTTTTCCAAGCAAAATGTCACGCTACCCAAAACCTAGGTTAAAAAAAAATGCGACCTTGAGCTGACCTGCACTGTGAGGTATTCGCTTTGGAGCAGCAGTGGAGCTTGGCGCAGTCCATCTTGGCTGTTGGGGAGGTCTCTGGGTCACTTTTGGCCGGAGGGTGAGCGCTACCCAGAAAGCACTGCCACAGTGGGTCCTGGGGGAGGGGCTGGCTTCCGCACTCTGCAATCAGGCCCTCCATGATCTCGTGCTCGGTGTTCATGGTGCGCAGGATCCGTTTACACGCCGTCTGGCAGTGTGCCTCCTCCGCCCGGTCACAACAGTACAGGCCTGGAGGAGCACATATGCTTACGGTTAGAAAGTATGACAAGAAGAATGCATAGGGATTTAATGGCATGGTGGAAAAGGTAAATGTCCTGATTAGGTAACAAGCATTTGATCTATTGCTTCTTTGAATATGATATGGTTTAACGTTGCTCATCAAACAAGTGTAACATGAACATCAACCATGTTTTTGCAGTAACACATAAAGCATGAAACCATAACAAGCAAATGAATATCAGAGAGTAACATCATGAGGAGGAAATTTATTATGACTGGTAAATTAGGTAGCTGGAGTTCATATGCTTTCATTTTGGGTGAAGTAGGATCATATGATTATAGGAAATTTCAGTCTGGTGATTTAGATGGAACTAAAATCATTTTGACATTTTCTACTATATATAGTTATGAAAGCTAGACGTTTCTCATTTGCATATACACTAAGAAAAATGGCCAAAAGTATGTGGACACCTCACCATCACACCCATATGTGCTTGTTGAACATCCCATTACAGATTTACTCCCTCTTTGCGGTTATAATAACCTCCACTCTTCTAGGAAGGCTTTCCACTAGATTTTAGAGTGTGGCTGTTGGGATTTGTGCTCATTCAGCCACAAGAATATTAGTGAGTTCAGGCACTGATGTTGGATGAGGAGGCCTGGGGTGCAGTGTTCTTCCCAAAGGTGTTCAGTGGGGTTGAGGGCAGACCATTCAAGGTCTTCCACACCAAACACTCGAAAACCATGTCTTTATAAACTTCATTTTGTGCACAGGGGCATTGTCATGACGGAGCGCCCCCCCCCTTTCATTTCCAGAATAAAAAAACATCCTATACAACTGTGTGCTTCCAAATTTGTAGCAACAGTTTGGAGAAAAAACACACGTGGGTGTGATGCTCAGGTATTTGGCCGTATAGTGTATCAAACCCAGTAAAGTTATAGCGTTTTAAAGTCTAGTTACCCCCAAAGGTGAATGTAACGTGCGGTTAGCAAAGGCACAATGCAAGTGTGTAAACTCAATGTGTGTTTTATTTGGTTAAATCCAAGAATCACTGTCAGGGGCTTTTTGAAAAATTCTAAAATTAAAATGGGAAATGAGTTTTCACCACTTATCAGCATCATCCACATCAGTCTCTGTCTCATCACCTGAGGTAAAAGTTACTCATGGCATTTAAACACAAGCCTCATCGTCGTCTTGTCACTCGGTTCAAGCTAACATCAGTGGGAAAATAATCTCTGATTAATTCTGTCAGTTCTGTTAGCTAAATTTCTTGTAATGATTTTTTGTTAGGTGATTTAAATGATGATGATGATGGTGCAGGAGCATAATGAACATTTTTACCACCGGTATCTGGTTTCAAACAGAATTGATTAGGCTTATGTCCATTTTGCTATCATTTTTGCTATCGTTTTTGTAAAATATTTTTATGTTTTCATTCAGACGAGATATCAAAGTGTATTACTGGCATGAAGCATTAGTCAAAAGTCCATTTTGCATTATTTTTTCCCTAGAATTTCCCTGCAGAGTTTTCCCAGACCATCACACATATGTTTCCATGTTTGATAAATTAGGCTAATATGAACTGTATTAATAATTAGATGGGTCGTTTTGCTGTGCAGAGTGTAGGAGGTGTGCTCACTGTCGATGGGACTCCTGGTCGGATATGATTTGGTGTAGTTGGCCACGCAGCTGATGAGCTGAGGGCTAATGCTCTGGCAGTACTCCTTGACAGTGTTGATCTGAGACACAGTGGGTGAGGAGTCTGTGCGGAAGATGGCCTGGCAGTATTCCCGGCAGTGAGTGTGTCTCCCGGCATAGCTGCAGCACACCGAGCCCACTGCAAGAACACAAGACGACACACCAATAAAAACTGAGCTCATGACAACTGCAAAAATTAGTCCACTAAACTGAGCCTGTAACTCAAACAAACAAATAAACAAATCAGCCATAACATTAAAACCACTGACAGGTAAGGTGAATAACATTAATAATCTCGTTACAATGGCACCCGTCAAGGGGTGGGATATATTAGGCAGCAAGTGAACAGTCAGTTCTCAAAGTTGATGTGTTGAATGCAGGAAAAATGAGTGACTTTGACAAGGGCCAAACTGTGATGACTAGTCGTCTGGGTCAGAGCATCTCTAAAACGGCATGTCCTGTGGGGTGTTCCTGGTATGCAGTGGTTTGTATCTACTAAAAGTGGTCCAAGGAAAGACAACCAGTGAACCGGCGACAGGGCCATGGGCGCCCAAGGCTCACTGATGTGCGTGGGAAGAGAAGGCTAGCTCGTCTGGTCTGATCCCACAGAAGAGCTACTGTAGCACAAACTGATGAAAAGGTTAATGCTGGATATGATAGAAAGGTGTTAGAATACACAGTGCATTGCAGCTTGCTGCGTAGACCGGTCCTCATGCTCATGCCTGTCCACCCCTGCGCCTACAAAGGACACGTGAGCATCAGAACTGGACCATGGAGCAATGGAAGAAAGTGGCCTGATCTGATGAATCATGTTTTCTTTTACGTCATGTGGACGGCCAGGTGTGTGCGCGTCGTTTACCTGGGGAAAATATGGCACCAGGATGCACTATGGGAAGAAGGCAAGCCAATGGAGGCAGAGTGATGCTCTGGGCAATATTCTGCTGGAAAACATTTGAACCTGGCTTTCATGTGGATGTTACTTTGACACCATGTACCACCTACCTAAACACTGCTGCAGACCAAGTACACCCTGTCACCCAACCTCGTAATTTACAGGACTTAAAGGATCTGCTGCTAACGTCTTGGTCCCAGACACCACCAAACACCTTCAGAGGTCTTGTGTTGTCCGTGCCTCAATAAATCAAAGCTGTTTTGGTGGCACAAGGGGGACCTACACAATATTATGCAGGTAGCTTTAATGTTATAGCTAATCGCTGTACATATGTAGTAAATATATGTAGCTAAAAAAAACCCTGAATATGTCATGGACCCCTTGGGTCACTTGAACCAGAGGTTATGCCCCATTATGCAAAGGGCTACATGTCCGGAGGTCCAAAGTCTGGACAGGAAACTCATAGCATCTGTGACTGACGGTGTCTGCAGGGCAGTGCTCACACATATGAACATAAATAAGCATTTCATTCACTGGTGAGCTCAGTATCAGGGTAAATTTCAGTGAGATGGGAGGTCATGACCCTGCCCTGCAGGCACAGAAACATGATTTGCCAAGTAGAATGGGGGTCTTGTTTCCTTTTCGCACAAGTTAACATACATAGAACTCACACAGCAGTGTCAGTATTACACAATATTTCCTCCAAATTAGACAACCGATAGATATTTGAGTTTGTACAATTTTTAATGCATCGTTCAGTTCGTTTCTAACGAAGAATGTGCGATGAGTGCTTACTTTCATTTTTGGAGATACAGCTGTAGAGTGGTTTCTGCAGGAGATAAAGAAGAGCACGTTAAACACAGGCTCTGCTGGATAGAAAGCGATAACATCATTGATAGAGAAGCCAATTCTGTTTCTTGTAGGTTTTGGCAGTGCTCTATTTAACACGTTTTGTTTTCTTCTGTATATCGACATCAAAGTAAAAGCAGATCAAATACTTGGAAAGCATTCAGACGGCTGTGTTTCGTCCTTGACAGACATTTCAAACCTCCCATCCCATATTTTCGTATAGAAATTTATGAAGATACCGTTCAAGCCATGATCTTTCTCCACGCTCCTTCTTTTAAAGCCGATTTCAGCTTTCACCATCATCAGAATGTCAATTAAAATCATCCTTTTAGAAGAGCTTTATAACGTTGGTCATTAACACCTTACTTTGACTTGCATGCCAAGTAAAAAAAAAACCAAACAAACAAAAAATAAACAAACTTGGGGCTCTCATAAGTGCTTCATGACGTTTAGCCTGTTGCGTGCTTTGGCTCGGAACAAGGTTGTTCGTAAATTGAGCGCGTGAGATGAAAGCGGCTCAGGGTTTAAAGCGGGAGTGTGTCTCCTCCAAACCAAACATTATGCCCAGTGGTTTGTTTGTTTGTTTAGACAAAGGCGGCGATCCAGATTAAAGGAGGAAATAAAGGGAGGGGAAAAACGTAGCCATGACAGGGTATGTGCCAAGTACTACACTGAAAAATTTATATTTGTATTATTTTTGTTTTATTTTGTTTTTGCTTCATGTTTTTTTTTTTTTTTTTTTTTCATATTTGCACCTTTGCTTGAAATTTCTGCCAAAACCCAGATGTCTCAGCTCTAGCTGTATGAAACCACTTTGTGAGAGAGGTAGGATTGATGCATGGGAAATAGCTTTTATTAGCACAGAAATAAAGACAAATAAAGTTTCAGTCGCACTTCTGACAGCAGAGCAACTTGCAATAAACCTCCAAGTCATGTGAAATAAACAGCTCACAAGTCAGCACTGAGAAACTCTTTAATGAGTGCTGTGGGTTTCGATTAGATTAGAGCTTTGTTTGTCTGTTTATTTAAAAACAACCAGAGGTAAATAAGCTGAGATAGAACTAATACCATCCAGGAAGATTTATGAGAAAATGTCCAAAGTATATAAATGTGTATGAATTACCCGTTAATCCATTGGTTAATTAATAGCCCATTGGTCGGTTAAATACAGTAAGGACAACTAAGATTTCTGTTTGTACTTTTTCAATAGTCCTGCTACAGACTGTAAAGAAAGCCTGGATGATATATCGGTATGATCTTGATATCATGATAAATTAGGAAGAAACCACCTATTGTGAATCAGATAGCCTTTACCACCCTGTAGTTGATTATTTTCCTAACAGCACATCCTGAAGCGTTTTATTCCTCTTATACCATAACAACCTGCCAACAATTACAACTTTATTAACAATTAAAGCTCGACCTGTCGTACTTTTTATCCATTTATAGCTACGTATAATGTTGTGAAACATCCATGAAACAGTAGTTCCCTCACCTGCCGACCAAAAAAAATTGTTGCAGCTTGTTATGTTACTGAGAAAAAACTGTAAAGCCTTCTGTCCTGATTAGAATTCTTCAAGTTACAGCTTTATCTGACTGTTACAAAGCTCTAACATTGGACACTCCTTTTACGTTTTACATTTATAGCATTTGGCAGATGCTCTTATCCACAGTGACTTACATTTATCTCATTTATACAACTGAGCAATTGAGGGTTAAGGGCCTTGCCCAAGGGCCCAGCAGTGGTAGCTTGGCAGTGCTGGGGCTTGAACTCCTGACCTTCTGATCAGTAACACAGAGCCTTTAACCACTTAGCCAGCATTGCCCCAGTGGTGCCCCATTGCCCCAATTTCACCATTCATTAGACGTTGCGTAAGAATAATTGAAATCATAGTGTTTTGCTAAGTCAGCGTCTTGCGGTAAACCCTGAACTAAAATTTCACTGAAATCCAAAACTCCTCATTTAACTCCTACACAGAAACCTCTCACTTCAAGACTTCGATAGAGCCGCACTAAACTTCATTTTTCTTTATGTAACCATCTTTAAAATTCTGATTCAAAATCAATACTTTATTGTCAGTTGTTTACATATCCTGATATAATATAACTTTTTGCAATAATCACCCACCTCTACTGTAAAGTTGTTTTTTTTTAACTGACCTGTTGTTCCGACAGACTTACCTCTGTGTCTTTTCTGCATACTTTTGTGATATCATTCTTAGATGAAGCCTGGGAAAGAAGAAGAAGAAGAAGAAGAAGAAGAAGAAGACAGTAAAGCATCAGAGAATTATAATAGATGCTATAAATACACAGCACAATAAAGACACAAATTCAGTAGACCATCCCTGTAATAATATACACTGCAGAAACATTTATGTCTTAGCAAGTGAAAATATCTTGAATATAAGCAAATGAATCTAATATTTCTTATCATAAAATTATTATCCATCAAATGTGAGATTATACAGCCTGAAGATTGTTGTTTTCCTTTCAAGCTTTACATTTTCTTATTCTGCTGGCAGAAAATTGTGGTTCTTTCTACAAAATAAAATGCTGAAAATAAAAAATATAAAATGATCTGCCAAACAGAGCAAGATGATTTCAAGCTTGAAATTAGCAATAAATAAATAAATAAATAAATAAATAAATAAATAAATAAAAAAGTATAGGAAATAAATGTGACTATATTCAAAATATTTTCACTTTCTAAGATGTCAGAGTTTTTTTCTCACGGTGTATTTGTACAGTAGAATATTCCCAGGACATTTTCCCTTTTCCGCGGCTGAGATCGTCGGAGTATTTACTGTACCTGTTTGCATTCCCTGCGGCACTCTGCGGAGATGGCCAGTTCACAGCAGCCAAGGCCGACCCATCCATCTGATTTCCTTGATGCCCCTAGAAAGGATCACAAACATAATGGTAGAGAGGCACAGGACAGAAAAAAAAATCTCTCTTTCTCTCTGTCTTTCATCAGAAGTTTAATAATACATGCACATTACTTATGAACCACAGCAATATGATCATTATTACAAACAAATTTTGCCCAATATGTTTCTAATGTCCTGTCTGCAGTCCTGGATCATATCAGACTTGGACAGTTATTGTAACCCTTTCATGCACAGTGTCCACACTTATGGACAGCCAGTCATTATTATTATTATTATTATAATTATTTTAAATTTAGAAAAATTTAAGGTATAAATCACCTCCAAATGACTTGAGAGCATTATTTTCACCGAAATAATTGTCTGGATTTCAGTTGCTCTCTAGATTATCAATACAAAATGTCTCTAGTATATCTGTACTAATGTTCTCTGTAAAACTTAAAAAAGATTTACTTTTAAATATATTTTTATTCTAATGTTTATGAACATAAACATGTTAACAGTTTTTGTTAACAGTTATACGGGTTTATCCTTTTGGTTTTTTTTACTCCTGGTAGTCCTACACATGGACAATCCATTTATTCATTCATATGTGTGAAATTTAGAGACAGTCAAAGTTCAAATTCAAACGAACCCTTTCGTTTGTAAACTAGTTGTAAGCATTAAAATTACATGTTAATTTGTCATGTAATTTTAATGCTTACAACTAGTTTACAAATGAAAGGGTTAATGGACATTGTTACATGAAGTTGTGGTGGGTACAAGCTGTGAAATTGTTGCACCTGGAAAGCATTATATCCTTTTTTTAAGACTACAGGTACTGAGGAGAAAAAAACAGGTGGGTTTAGATAAAAACCACGCACACATCCCTGTGATGCATGTTTGGCTTCAGGTCTTACCCGGTAAGGTAGAGTTAATGCAGATCCAAAGCTCATTCTGCAAAGAAATGACAAGAAATTATCATAAGACTTCAGAGATACTGTAGACGTTTGCAGCTGCCGTACTACCTAAACGTGAACTAGTTCAGTGGACAGATTCTTCTGCTCAGCTGTGATTGCAAAGTAATTCACGTTTCATTTACTATGGATAGAAAAAGTCTACACACCCCTGTTAAAATTGTAGTTTTTTTTTTTATGACATAAAAAACAAAAACGAAACCAAGATAAATCAGTGCAATTTCATTGATGACAGCTGTATGGTAATTACTTTTGAACATACAATTGAATGCAATTGGTTCATTCTGAACACAGCCAAATCCCCAATTATAAAAGGGTGTGCACACTTATACAACCAGGTTATTGTAACTTCTTTATTTTCCCTCAAAAGTTTCTGATTGTTTCATACCTTGAAATTTCACACTGAAGGTGGAGAAAGTTCTGACATGATTTATCTACATCACAAAAACCTGCCATTTAAACAGGGGTGTGTAGACTTTTTATATCCGCTGTAACTCCTGCAGTGAAACCCGAGACTTTGGCTGACCATGCATTTTGAATTGAATCCACTTTAAGATGTCTGTAATAACTTTAAGTAAGTCTTTTTGTGCTTACTTGATTTTATTCTAAAACTGTAAAACTGTGCTGTATGTTTTTCTGTTCGTTAAAAGGAAAAATCCATTCGTAAACACAGTAAATATATTTATATCGAAATATATGTGATCTGGCGATGAAAGAAAGTCGAACTAAAAAAGTCAACTCAGAGTACATTTCATTTAGGGCTGCACTAGACGGTATAGTACATAATACATAGTGTAAGTGTACAGTACGTCATTTGGGACACAACTTTAGTATTTACTTTCCGAAGCGTGTTTTCGGAGCAGAAGTAAGGTAATGAGTAAATGTACCGCGCGCAGACCAACCAATTGATAATGAGATTCGCTGACAACGATTTTCATAATCGATTATTATCAATTTTATCGATTAGTTGTTGCAGCTCTAATTTCATTACAAAATAAATCTTGGACGCCAATAAAGATCAATATACAAGACGTTCAGGGCGAATGTTTCCTTTAAATATATATACAGTATTTTACAACACTAGATTTGCATATGAAGATCGTATCTAATAAAGGCTGTAGCACCAGCAACAATGTCATTTTATCATTCTAACTGGCATTTATTTGTTAGACGTATTAACTTTTTTTTTTAATACATCATGTCACATGATTGACAGCTATTTTCATACAATTTGCATATGAGGGTTGTAACGGAAAAATATATAAGACAAATTAGAAATATAATTATTTAAATTGCCTGAACCAAACTTACCCAAAGGCAAGGAATGAAATCCAGCTGTACTCTGCACAATGAATTCATTAAACTCTTGCCAATCTGAGTATTGCTTTTCATAGTGTTTATTTTATTTATTCGTTTATTTATTTAATTTCAGCATGGCTCCATAGGGCCTCTCATTATGAAATTAAAAAGACATGGATCAGAGAAACTCAACAAAGACATGTGGGACGGTGTTGCAGCAGCAGCAGCTACGATCCCTCAGATGATGGCCACTTGAGACAGAAAAAGCATGCTGATCTACTGAAGGATTTTGTTTCTGGCTTTCACGAGATATTCGACAAAATAAACAGGATATTTTCTGAGGTTAGTGCTGTACGTCATTGTAAATATTCCTTCGTGCTCTCTGGCTGCTGAAAAAAGCAGCTCCTGTCAAAGCCCATCACTGTTATTTGTGAAAGGCGGGAAAGAAAGAAAAAAAAGCATATATTCACACGGAATAAAATGTCAGAAATGTTAACGATTGCTTTTGACGCCTTCCAAACCCATCTTCTCGCCACTATGTGGCTCTTTTAATCACACATCAATTCCAGCAACTCAGTGAGCGATCTGAAGCTCTCTGTGTGTAAAGTGGTGCAAACCACTTCCAAAATCCATTTGGGCAAATTAGAGAAGGACACGTGTCCAAATAAAATAAAGCTTTCCACTTGCTGCCTAATTAGAGGCTGACTGTAATTGCATGCTGCTCCCACCAGCATTCCAGGTTTGTAATTAGGGATGATGGTGGAGTATATGAAGCTGTTTGTCAGCCTTTATCTTTTGTACTTTTTTTTTTTTTTTTTTTTTTACATTTTTTTATATCTTGCTTAGGTCAGACCAAAACAGAGGGGCGTATGTCACGCAAAGCCAGGAACGTGTACTGTTTACTTTAGAGCTCAATCGGATGGACAGGTGGTTCGGCTTACCATAGACTCGGGACAGTAACTTGGTAAACGCTGGAGAAGGTGCTTCAGACGGGATTCACTTCTAATAGTTGCAAGCTGTGAACAAAAAACAAACAAACAAACAAACAAACAAACAAAAAAACAATTTACCATTTATTATTTTAATATTAATATTGTTTTAGGCAGTCTAATTGTTCATGGGTTGTAGGATGTTTTTGTAGCAGGACCTCTGGGTTTATATCAAAGCACTGCTGAATACTTGATTCTGATTGGTCAGAAGGTTATTAGTTTTCTATAACAGCTCAGTCTGGGCAGCCGTACCAGCTGTAAATCTAATCCCAGGCTTATATTAATGTGCGCGTCTTAATACGTTATCATTTCTTCAGTAATAACTTAGACTGGAACTTATACGTTCCAAATAATCTAATCTAAGGGCAACACTAAATAGTGTTTATATACTGTAATGAAGCTTTTTGTAATGAGCTGTTTAACGTTTATGGAAGGAGTCTCCAGTGTCAGTGGTTTGTAACAATAGGGAAGTCTCCTGCCACAGGACGCTTTCTGGTTTCTTCCGGTTGCTAACATGACAAGCTGTGTTTTTGGTCTTATTGACTTCAACCGTGAAACGAGAGGCTGGTGAGGAAATTACTATTTATAGCTGCTATAATGCAAGTGATGACAGGAATAAGCTTGTTTTGCGGACAGTAATTATAACTACAAATGGTTAAAAGGTATGATGTGTTGTTTCATCCATCCATCCATTTTCTGTACCACTTATCCTACACAGGGTTGCGGGAAGCCTGGAGCCTATCCTAGGGGTCTCGGGGCACAAGGCGGTGGACACCCCGGACAGGGTGTGTCGTGTTGTTCATTCATTTAAAAAAGAAAAACTATAATTGTTGGCATGCTGTTATTAACTTCTAAGTGGTAACAGTAATTCCGCTTCCTGTAACAGCACGCCCTGTCATGTTTTATTCCTTATTTATAAGGAGCTATCTTCATAGAATTTCTCAAAGTACAGTTAAAAAGGACTGAGAGTTAACAGAAAGTATACAGTGCATTGATGCCTTTTTTTTTTTAATGTTTTAAATAGACTTCTTCAGCTGTGGCTGTGGATTTTGCCTGACATTAACCTGGAGCATGATCCTGAAGCTCTACTCTTGTTAGCCTTGGAGCTATTTGCACTTATGAGTTTCCTTCCTGCTGCAGTGACTAATCTCACTTGGACATCCCAGAAACACTTCTCATGAACAGCTACCTTGATTTTATTTATTTATTTATTTTTTGTCTGGTTCTGACTTCTTCCATCTCAGGGAATTTTATGGCTTTCTTATTAGTAGTCTAGACCCATATTTCTATAATGCTGCTTTGTGACAATGTGACAATTTAAAAAAAAAAAAAAAAAAAAAAAGCTATACAAATAAAGGTTGATTTGAATTAAAACTCGCTTATCTCAATTCCTATCCAGTCAACAAAATGTCTGAAGCTTTATGCCTAGTGAACACTACGTGACTATCAGAATCTCAGAATCATTTTACTGTACACACTCTATGGTGTTTATTATATGCAATCTGTTGAATTGATGACATCACGGTGCTCAAACTACACAAGTGAGCACAGACCAGGCTCATGCATTAAATAATTAGGTGGGACAGCATATAAAGAAAGCCTGAACTCAATATCCCATTGCCTCATTCATTTGTTTATCTTGTGAGTCAGAGTAATTTGCTGCAATTATTTTTATATGCACGAATGTCTTTTTTCACTTAATACTGACTAAGAGTTCATGCTCTTTCCTTGATCCACAGCAAACACATTCACCATGATTGTTGCTCTAGTTATTGGGGGTTGGCAAATTAGAGGTTTGTTACGTGCTCACGGAAGAGGTGGGTCTTTAGCCGCTTGTTGAAGATAGTGACCGATTCTGCTGTCTGGATTGAGGTTGGAAGTTCATTCCACCACTGAGGAACAGTCAGTTTGAAGGTTCTGGAAAGGGACCTTGTGCCTCGCTGAGTAGGCACTACCAGGCGTCGGTCATTAACTGATCGCAGGTTGCGTGAGGAACATAAACTTCAAGGAGAGTGTTGAGGTAGGGGGGTGCTGTTCCAGACAGGGTCTTGTATGTGAGCATCAAGGCCTTGAATTTGATGCGGGCGGATACAGGAAGCCAGTGGAGGGAGATGAAGAGGGGTGTGACATGGGTTCTTCTGATATACATTGACAAACTAATCATGGAGTAACACAGGACAGGTGCACACAATCAGAGAACAAACCAGTGACAAGATGTGGTGGCGACAGGACTAGAACAAAAACCAAAATATAAGCAAATGGTGCTTGTCGCCATGGGACCAACAATGTGAAAGCGGAATCCGTGACACTCATCTAGGTTCTTACTAGTAAGTAATTTCCTGTAAGTGTAAATTTTTTTCACTTAATATTAACTAAGACTTCATGCTTTTTCCTTGATTCACAGTGAACACATTCTCCATGATTGATGTTCCATCTTGTCCCATAAAAGTTTCCTCTTACATTCTCACGGGTTGTTGCTCATTGTAACATGCAGTGAGATGGGCAAGGACGAATGTGTATAAACATGGTGCGTGCTTTATAAGCACAATCCACAATTAGGATTATAACATGTAGAAAACTAAGATGCATGTAAAAGCAAGTCTTGAAAAACGAGGCTAGGGCTACACTAAAGAAAGTACGTTAAAACTTTGTGACAAAAACAAAGAAACAGCAGGGTATACACTGGCAAACTAAGCAAGGAGTAACATAGAACAGGTGCACACAATCAGAGAACAAACCAGCGACAGGATGGGGTGGAGAGGAGATTAGAACATAAACCAAAACATAAGCATGTGGCGCTTGTCACCATGGGAACCACAACATGAAAGCAGGATCTGTGACACTCGTCTAGGTTCTTACTACACGTGCTCATACTACATGCTTTGTGGCAGATAATGTCAAACACGCTGGTTAATTTCAGTGTGTCTGCAATTTCTGAAATTGCTCACATTCAGCAACCAGTCGTAACAGGCAAGTGAGTTGATTAATCACCAATCTGCTGCAGGAAGTATTAGTTCTCATGATATATGGTTTGTTTTATGAAAATCAATCAAGTCCACCACGGGCAAGATGTCATGGTTGGTTTGAATTTGCTTAGTCAGCTTTTGGGGGTGAGGATTACTCTGAAAGAACATTCAGTGTGAGAGATCAATTAGCATTCAAGCCTCTAGGACAGTTTGTCATTTTTCCGAACTGCTGCAGGCAAGACAGAAAAGTATCTGCCAAAACTGACTTGAATTCCACATGCTTAGCTCTAATTAATCTTCTTTTGACAAATTAGGATACATTCGTGCAAGCTGGGTGGTGGAATCTTAGTGGAGGTTTTGTGATATAAATGTGATCTAAATCTCACTTTGTTTAGTAGGCTATTTGAGTTAGTAAGGACTAAACAGTCATTTTATCAGATCATTTTAAAATTCATGCACATTGGCAGTCAAAATAAATTTAGGTATGAAATGACTGAAGTTTGGGATATACAGTACTGTGCAAAAGTTTTAGGCACCCTATTTATTTTAGTACAAACTTTGTTATAGATTTTTATGTTATGACTTCTACATTATCGAGTAAGTGCAAAAAAACATGTTCGATTTCCAAACATTAGTTTTCCAGCACACAATGAAATGTTACGATGTTTGATGTTTGTATGTCAGTAAAGAAAGCAGTATATTAAGTGGTAAGAAACCACTTTTCAGACAAAAAATGCAATGAAGGCTGCTGGGCTTTGCTGCAAAAATAAGAAGCAAGTGCGACAGTCAAAATCTCCAGAAGAACCGTGACTGGTTCTGCAAGATGCTCAGTAAAACTTACAGCTCATTTCCTTATAAAACTGCACTAATTCTACTTTTTTTATTTTTAAGCAAAGGGCTGTCACACCAAATATTGCCTTTGTTTCATTTACTACTGTTTACTGCTCTTTATAGTATTTTTTTAATGGAGAAACATTTAATTTCATTATTTTGAAGGCGTCATTGCTCTACAGCATTTCTTTGCATGTGCCTAAAACTTTTCATTGCTGACCCTACGCTCTGACCCCAGCTTCCTAACAAGCTGGGATATGTGGAAAAAAAGAATTTCACTGTGCTGTAAAGTATATGTGACAAATACAGGATTCTTCTTCAGTTATTTTGTGGAGGCTGTGCTCAGATATAGTCCATTTGTAACTTGACAGCAACAAAAAGTTGTTTCGTTGTGGGTTTCTGCTACAGCAAATTGAATTGGAAATGAAAAATGATGTTGAAGTACATAATGTCCACTTTTGTGGACATGACTATTTTAACCATGCCTAAACCAACATTGTTTAGCAAGACCTTTGCTATCAATGTAGTGAAGAACCTTACATCTTCTAGTCTCCATAGATTCTCAGCAGTTAACATGTTTGTGTAAAGTGAAAATGCTTCTTTTTCAATGGCCATCAATAAATACCACAAGTCCCAGTATTAAAGTGGTATGCTTTAGACTATGAGTATTTCCTGTTTTTTCGCCAAACATTCCTCTGTCTATCACTCATCTTTTCGTGTCATCTGCTCAGTATACTGTGTCCCAGAACTCTAAAGGCTTGTTTATGTGTTTTATGGTGGTCTGTATCTTGTGGTGAGCCCTCTGAAGTGATGCTGGTCTGTTCTTCTCTTCATGGTAGTCATTGTCCACATCCTGGAGATTTTTGATCTCTCCAACATCGGAACTTTCGTCTACGTTTGTGCCTGTCCATGGTTAGCTTTTGCTCTGCTCATCATGTATTAAACAGTTCGTTTAAATGTGCGCAATGATTTGCCATGTCTCTGATTGACATCCTTTATGTTTGCTGTCTCATGAAGGCCTTCTTTACTGATGTTTAAACCTCTTCAGTCCTCATGTTGATCGACAACAGCACCAGACACCATACGTGAATGCCACACCTAAAATCCATGCTATACTATTTGTTAGCTGTCTTGTGTATGAATTAATGATATACAGCCAGGCAAAAATACAAAACAAAAGAAAAAAAAAACCCAGATGTCTAATTGTTTATGGTCCCTTCAACTGAGGACTATGATTTCTATATGTATGTAAACACCCTGGCATTTTGCATTGTATTTCATAGTTGTTTGGCCTCACACTTTAATTAATGTCATAAAGTGCAAAAAAATCTGGCGTCTACAAGTGCAAACAATTACAGGACGTCCGTACATTACCAAATTTTGCACATTCGCTGATAAGCGCGGATTAATTATGGCGTCGAGTCCAGCCTGCTGTATGGTAGTCTCTAACAACCTCTTTGTGTATACCTAAAACAAGAGCAGCTGATGGCCAGTGATTTCTTGGCGGCTCTTCAAAGAAAACCTGCTGCACACTCCAACAGAAAAGGACCAGAGCCTCTGTGAGTGAATGACCTATCCAGTCCATTTAGAAAAGTTTTACTCTCTTTTCTTTTCGAAGGCTAAATCAATGGCGGGTGCCAGGCAGAACATCTAAAGAAGGCCGTCTTGCTTCTTTCAAGGGGCTCGAGGCCTCGTCTCATCAAAGCTCCAAGCTTCCATTAAGGTGAAATAGCTGGGCGATTACAGTGACACAGCCTGGAAGCCTCCTCTCTCCTCCCTCTCTCTCTCTCTCTCTCTCTCTCTCTCTCTCCACAGAAACCCTGCTGCAGTCCAGCACTAACAAGGTGTCATTATTGTCCTAAGCTCTAAGCTCCTACATTTTTTTTTTTTGTCAGCAATGGCTTTCAGGTTGTCAATATGTCAGACGCTGGGTCCAATTCTTTCTTGCTATTTCTCCATGTTCACATCTTTCTGCCCATTTTAAGACCAGGTATATATTCAGTTTGTTCATGTGAGCATTCATTATCCAGTATTTTAATTTTTTCATTCGACACTCATTTCTGAACAAACTCGCACTGATTTGCCTAGTGTAAACGGTGTTGTGTTCGCCCTCCTTCTCTTTGGCAGGTGCAATTATTGGCGTAAGCGGGCTTCCCGTAGCTGGCGCGTTGTCTGGACAGCCACCGTAATCTGAATGGGACTTTCTTTTTCAGAGAGGAGGGGGCTGCCGCTGCCAGACGGCTCAAGGTTAAAGTAATGCCACTGGCTCAGCTGTTTCTGATTGCCCAAAAAGTCCTTTCAGACGTCTCTTTCATGTCTTTGGAGTTTAGGAGACAGACGGGAATCTAGAAAGCCTTCTTGGCCTCATCGCATACTTTCCCCCGCAGTAAATAAAAGTCAGCGAAAAAGTCCTCACCTGCTCCTCAGTATGATGTGAGGAGTGAGGGAAACTTTTATTCGCTCGCACTCTTTCTCATCACCCGACTTCAAAGAGAAAAAAAACAGCACCTCTCGTTCAAACAGTCTATATATTTCTAGCAGCACTGACACTAAATACACTGCTCGAGAAAATAAGCTTGTGTATTCTCTGCTTTTGCTAAAGCTCCTTTCAGTGTTCATAACAACTGATGGATTGGCCCTACATAGCCCCATGCCAAAAAGATGTATTCATCCATTTTTGCCCAACTAAGAACTAAAGAACTGCAGCGCTTTAAAGATCAGCCAAGAGTTTGAATGTCAGAAATGGCATTAAAGCCAATGTTATGTTGTAACTACTAATTTTGGATAAGACCAAATGATTGGATGCTGTGTTAACGTTCTTACTATGTCCAGATGTGAATCAATTATACTTCAACTATGAATGAATTAAAATCTCAAAATGTTTCCCAAATGCCAATTCTATGTTTCATCACAAAATTCCACAAAATGCTGATTACATTAACCGCTTAAACCCTTAAAGACCTGTAATCAGATCCAGCCCTACATGCCTTACAACTACATGCCTTTTCTATAAGTTTCACTCTAGTCACTGAATGTCACAAATCACCTCACAGTATGACGTGGCGTGTTTTAATTTTCCTTCCTAGTCCTGTCTTTGTCCCTATTCTGTCATCGGTTTGTTTCCTCATTGTAGTCATCTGTTCTTTAGGTTAGTTTTCTATTTATACACTCCTGTGTGTTTGTCTCATTGTAAACTCGTATCATGCCTGTGTTACTTTAAATCCAAGCCTTGTTTCCTGTTTGTGATTATGGACATACCTTATTTGCAAGAGATTTTTCCTATTCTGTGGGTTATGGGTGTCGGATTCGCCCTTATTAAAGAAGCCAATATGTATACTCACTTGTGCCCTGCTTCTAACTGCCACATTTTACACTGGAATAATTCATAATGGATGCTTCATGCTAAATGCTTCATGATAAATAACTGAATAATAATTCAAGGTTTTAAGAAGTTAAACAGACACATAGTGCTAAAACTATGTATACACTCTAAACACACGTTTGCAGAAATGCTTTATTGAGCAAACTGGCTTAAGTATATGGATAAAAACCGGTGACTTATTTCTTACCTGATCGCACGCGTCTTTACACTGGGGGAGCTCCGCGGCATGATGGCAGCAGGAGGGGTCTATAAAAGCAAAATGCACACAGACATACAGACACACAGAGTTAGTCCTATTTGCTCCAATAAAATGCCAATCTACAACAAATCCATGCAGCAAACTTGTGTGTACTGATTTGAGGGTAGATTTTCTTAGCAAGGTGCTGGGCTACCACAAGCCCCCAGAACCAGATCAAGTCTCTGGAACTGTACTGAAAGGATAAACACCATTCTTCCAAAAGATACTCCCTCAGTTAGTGTTGAGACAATATCTGGTGGAGAACGCCACCTTACATGTTGCTCCAAAATCCTCCACAACTTGCTTGAGATCTGGGCATGATATATGATTTACATCATTTTCATCCCAATCAAACCATTCAGTGGGACCTCATGCCCTTTAGATGTGGGGAAAAAAACATGCCAACAAAAATAAACGCCCCCCACAGCTTAATAGAGCCACCATTTTCTCCTTCAACTTGCAGAGTACTTTACCTTTATTTATTGATTTCATTTACTGTGCTATTGAGCCTGAAGATAGCATTAGCTTTTGGAATGCTGCTTTTGGCAATATTATGTTGCACCCTATATGTAAATCATAAATCATTATACACTCATTTTCAAATGTTATTGAGTTGTTAAGTCTCAAGCAGACTTGTTTGTTGTTTCTGATGCTGTATGATACTTATTTATATATATATATATACTTA
>JANDJT010000001.1:27709145-27726835 GCA_024331685.1 Stegophilus panzeri | reverse complement strand
ATAGCTAAAAATAATAGTCAGTAGTAGTAGCCAGTGTGATGCTGAAATCACTCACAAGCAGGAAGTGGTACACCAGTGGTTAAGAAATTGGACTTCTTAATGGAAGGTTATTGGGAAGTTCAAATCCGTGCAATACTAAACTGCCATTGCTGGGCCCCTGCGCAAGGCATTTAAATCTCAACAGCTCAGTTGTAAAAACAATGAGATAAATGTCACTCTGGATAAGGGCGTCTGCCAAATGCCGTAAATGTGGCATGACATCACCATTAAATATCTTTGTAACATTTTAAAAATGTTTCTTAAATAACTGTTGCATACTCACATTGAAATTTCTTACTGAATCTTTAAAATGTTCTACTTTTTTTTTTTACATAACTTTGAATTTTTTCCTCCTTTTCAATGTAAATCATTTACATTTGTGCATTAAGTAAATGTAAAGGTAAAAGTACCATTAAACTCAGTTTTTCAGTTTTGTTCATCTACTAGAATACTACTGGGGCAGCGGTGGGCTTAGCGGTTAAGGCTCTGGGTTACTGATCGGAAGGTCGAGGGATCAAACCCCAGCACTACCAAGCTGCCACTGTTGGGCCCTTGAGCAAGGCCCTTAACCCTCTCTGCTCCAGGGGTGCTGCATCATGGCTGACCCTGTGCTCTGACCCCAACTTCCTAACATGCTGGGGTATGCAAAAAAAAATAATTTCACTGTGCTGTAATGCATACATGACCAGTAAAGACTCATTATCATTACTCTTTTGCTGGTTGTTTATTAAAAAAAACAAAAAAAAAACCCTGAGACATACTGAGATTCCTGTTTAAGTGCCCTGTCACTGGAAGCCTGAATCCTGAAAGAAATCCATAGCTGAACATCCAAGTGAGTATAACTAGCCCTGTTTCCTGGATGGAAAGAATGTCATTCCTCTTTTCAGGTCTTGAGTATAGAATATACTGGTGCATTCAGCAGCCCTAGCAGCGTGTCCAGCTGAAAAGGTGGCTTTATACATGTATCAGACGAAGCGTGTGTTGGCTTTTAGCTTCCTGGATTGGTAGCTGTAGTGCAATATTGGAGAAAAAAACCCCTCTCTGAATATGTTAAATATTTAAATCCAGACTCTCATGAAACTGCAAATGGTTACTGAGGTAAACGATGTCTTTTGAAGGATCTGGTGCAGTCTGGCAGATATAAACTTCACTCACTTGCCTCGCAGCAAACTTTGGATAAAAACATCTTACCTGATCGGCTACATTTTTGGAACATTTTCATGTTTGTTGCTTGAACACAGAGCCAATAATAATGACCCAACAGAGCAGCATTATTCAGCGTCACTGTTTTGATGTTGATGGGGAAAAAAACCCACTAAAGTAACAAAAGTAAATATGAAACAGTTGTTTAGGCAGAAAACACACTCCAGAAATATTACAGCTTAGTCAGTGTTTTCTTCTACTCCCACTCTAAGCTCTAATTTTAAGTCATTAAAATAAATTGCATGAATTAAAATTAAAAATGGTATATTTTTTTCCGTTGCAGAAAAAAATGAAACCACTAACACGTACTGAAACGCAACAAGCCCCTGTAAACAGACCTGTGGGTTTAACACGCTTCACAGAAACACAGTGCATAGCAGGATCGAAAAAGAGCATGCTCTTTGTGTGTGGACGCAATGGCTTGTTTATAATAATCGCAACGGGGAGGTGAGGCTTCGAGGACCCTTTAAAAACATATTCTCATCTGTTTATGCTCTTCCAGAAAATATCATTATTATCAGACGGGTGCGCTTTCATCTCTCCCCAGTCTCGGCCGTCATCCATTTGTGTCTCATCCAAAGCCTGAGCCTTTCATCAGCGTGATTCGATCTGTTTCTTTTCTTTTGTCCGGTCTGTCTTTTACCTGTCTCCTGTCTCTTCTGATGGTGTAAGGAGTGTAGGCTATGATTGAGCTCTGCTCAGCGCTAAGTGCGGGCTTGAGTGACATTGTGGGCTTGGGAGAGAGTCATGGGGGCCTGTGGCTGAGTGTCTGGATTGGTCTGGATTCTATCACAAAGGCGTACGAGTCTGAACCAGTCAGACGCCTTCAGGAGTGATAGAGTGCAGGATGCTTCACTTCTCAAGGTCCTGATAAAGAGACGGCTTTCTGTAATGAGCTAACACCAGTCAGCTTTCAGTGTCAAAGGGTAAAGCTGGTGAGCTTCAAATAATGAAATAATTAAACAAATATGAACACTAGCTGGCACGTAGCCATTTGTAGACTTAATAAGAACCTGGTGCATGTCTTTCCACGACTCTCTACACTGCTAGGAAATGCAGAATGCTTTTGAGGATGCTGTGAGACCAGCCAGTATGTGATATTGTAGTGTTGTCAGCTCTAAGGTGTTGCCATGGACTACTTTAAAGTAACATTTTGTCCGCCTGCATGTTGATATGTGCAACTATTTGTGTGCTAGTTCTACATCATGTGGTACCCGAAAGTGTAATAATGCGAAGTCCTTCCTTTTGGTGGGGGGGGTTTACTTCACAGCAGATGAGCTTCAAGCTGTAGTGTTAAGATGTTTTGCTTGTATTTCCTCACTTGTAAGTCGCTTTGGATAAAAACATCTGCTAAATGATTAAATGTATATGTAGACACTAGAAAGGTTTACATTGGAATGGGTTACTTTCTGTGTTTAATGAGTCCATACAGGATTTCTCTGTATGGGGGGCAGGGGGGATTGTTTGGCCAAAAACGTGTGATTTTGCTGCACTCTTTTTCAAAATTTGCCGAGTGATTTGCAGAGTTTTTTGGGGGGTTTTTTTGCAGAAAATGACTTGAATTGGTGAAATTCCGATTGCACGAAATTGTTTTGCACGTTCTTTCCCAGTGAAGTTTGTTGGTAAATGAGACCTTTCAGTTGTACTCGTGTTTGACGCACGTGAATCGAAGAGAGATTTGGCTGAATGTGCGTTGTGATGACATCACGTGACACGTCTTGGCCCAAATCTGCGGAAAATCTGTGGTAAATTTGAAAAATTGCAAGCACCTTAGAATATTGCGGCGTTTCCTTGATTTTGCCTTAATTTCTGTGATCGCTAAAATTATGTTACTTACAGCAACTAATAAAAAGTGTCAACTTTCCTAGGGTCTACATCTCAACTGTTACAGAAAAGCACAATTTTTTGCACCGAACTGCTTGTGTCCGTACATACGCACGCTCCAATTGCTACTGCAATGTGCTGCCCTGACCGCAGCCAAACAAACAGCGATTTGTACTAACTGTCTAATTATAATTGCAATTTTTAGACTTTGTCTTTTGTGTTTTTGGTTTATTTTCTCATCTGGCCTAAAACGATGCCACATTTTCGGTGGCATCCCAAGTAAATATAGTTAACTGATGTTAATTGTACACTTGTCTAATGTTAGCTATGTAAAACATTGACAGATTTGATCATTCAAGCAGGAAAATCAGATAAGAGACTAATCTGAGGGTGGAGACGGGGCTTCCAGGGTGTCAGTTAATATCAGAGAGTTCACACCTGTGCAACTTGTCAATCATTCCAGATTCACATGTCGATTGGCTTGTGTGCCATTTTTATCGAGGGGGAAAAAAAGTAGATGCGTATTTTTGGGTTACAAATCGTAGCAGAGTGCTCAAATGTTAATTAAGCGTTTCTATGCAAAATGCGTAAAGGTTGGCAGGTTTGCATCAGCGATTTAGTCTATTCACTCTCACGCCTATTATTTCTTTATCACAATAACTGTAAAAAAAAAAAAAAAAGAAAGAAAAAAAGAGAACATTCACATTTGGCAACCTTATCAAACTGCAAAAAAACAGCAGTCGTGGCATCGTTTTTATTTCAAATGATTTACGTGGTATCTGAATACAAGAAATCAAACTTTTAAATGATGTGAGATAGCAAAATATGCTTTTGTCACAAAATATAGATACTGTACTGAAATAAGTTCCAGGCAGAGTAGTTTCTTGAAAACGTTGGCCATTTGCAATCTCAGTCAAGCGGCCTCTTCCTGTGACGTCACGCTGTTCTTTGTCTGGCTTTTCATGAATAGTGGAAGTTATTATCTCTGATGAAGGTCAGTGAAAACAGTTTTCTTCGATGGGTTGTCCAACTCGCTGAGCTGTTTTTATGACAAGACCGTTCAATTTGTGATAAACGCACATTCAAAGTGTGAAGTAGACATTTTCAGAAGAAGGCTCACGCTGCTCAGCTACCAAAGTCACAGACAGTGTGTGAACATTAGTGGAGAAACAGTCTGGAAAGAGTATTAATGCATTCTATACACTTTATAATGAGAGTTACAGTAGACCAGATTAAAATATTCTACTTAGGGCTGCCAGGAGAATGTGGACGGCCTGAACACGGTAAAGCACTCGCAAGATCTGTGCTTTGTATTTGTCTGCAAAACTTACAACACGTTTTTGGGCCACTGAAAAAAAGCTTGTAGATTATCTCCACAGTGTGGCTCACATGTGCTAGCATTTTGGGCTTACCCGCTACTGTGTCCCTGTTTTTGAAAGAAAAGTAATAATGCCACCCACAAGCCACATCAAAGGAATTCTCCTCTGTGACCCCCCCTAAATTCAGCCCCCTCCCTCTGTGACCCCCCTCCCCTCCACAAAGTCCTTCATGTAAACATCTAAATCGAGCCTCTTTTTCGACGAGCTGCAGGAAGCCCCCCTTTCCACCCCTCCCATTCCCAAAGCGTGTTTTTAGCAGTGGGAAGAGGGGGTCCAGCGGTGTTCAAGCGGTACAGGAAGAGAAGGGGGTGTAACACCCAGAAGCCTCCCGCACGTAGGGTGCATGTGAAAGTGTGTATTTGATGTCCAGAGAAGCAGGCATCTCTGGCAGAAATTAAAGCCAACTTAAAAGGGCAGCTCTCTGACAGGCCCGCCGAAGCCGATCAAAACCGAATGAGAACCAGACATGAAAACTGAAGGCGCAAAACAGGGGGTTGGGGAAGCTCAGGATATGATGCTGTGGAACTCCAACACCGAGACACTTCCACAAGAAGCCATGATGGCTCTGGATTGCATTTGCGCTCAAAAATCTCAGCACGAGGAACAGCAGACACACTGGCCCCTGACACGTCGGGCTCACATGGGTTCAATCCAGAGATGAGGACCAAAAAAAAAAAAAAAAAAGAGCAGGGTCTCAGGGGGACATCTGTTCCTGGACTGTCTCTGCTGGAGCTTGCAAAACCCAGGCGCTTGCATTCCTTCACAGATTGTCTGGTCAAAGTGCCATGCCCAAAAGCAACACAGGGGGCAAATATCCCAGACATTAACAGAGCTCTGTGTGTAGGCATGTGACCAAAGATCAACATCTACTAGCAATACAATGGTATGAGCATTTACTGAGATAAACGTTATTCACTATGTAAGCATCCAGCAGCAGAGTAGAGGGTTTTAGCTCACAGAACCTTACAGAGGTTCTGATGTGAACTTCCAAACTCTAAAGGTCGAGCATATCTGTAGTACTGTGCATCAAACAAGTAAGGAGTGGTTAAGCAGAGAAGTGCATAAGGTAGCGTTGTGGCGATGATGAGACCCAAACTAAAACTAGCACAAGGAAGGAATTCTTATAAGCAGATATGAACACCTTTGAATGAAGACCCAGTGGTGTGTATTAAAAAATTTAAACCAATGTGAAACAAATTTCAGAGTAATATTGCCACAGATGATCCTACCATTTTACATTCATCTTGAGAAACTGCTTTATCCGGTTTAGAGTTCCAGTCAGTCTGGACCAGGACCACTGGCTGGTCGGAAGGAACGTTAGTCCATTCCAGGTAGGGCTGTAACCCTTGTTTGGCATGAACAGTATAATTTGAATAATGTGTTCTATATAAATAAATACAAATAGAGACACGAATCTGATGCAGATACTGAGCGCTACATCCTTAGTAACTGCCTGGTCAAGGGTACAATTAGTCAACTAATTTCTTAACATTTAGGGACAAAGAACCAACTAAATTTATTCGAAAATATCACATGCATGGGGGAAAAACTGCACAAGTGAGATTATAAAATAGTCCAGCACACATCTCTAGTTGAGACCAATTATGAACTTGAGTGATGTATTTGAGTTTGACGAACTTTCAGGGGCAAAATCCACAGACCATGCTTACAGTGCTGGCATTTCTATCTATCTTTTTATTTATTTATTTATTTTTTAAAAGTGTTTTCTAGGGTTTCTTGGGGCATAGTCATAGGGTTCATATGTAATACAAGCAAACATACAAATTATTTCTGGTTTAGGCCACACCTCGAATAGAGATACAGATATATGGAGCACTCAATAGATACAGATAGCGTCATTGCATTACACCCCTAATCAAACAACTTCTCACATGCAGTACATCTATCCATTCACTATACTACACTGTTTTCAGGTATGATAGATGCTGGCTTATGGGACATACAGGAATGTCTACACAAGTCCAAGCAAATGCTGATTTAGCAATGCTGAAAATACTTTAGCTAATAGCCTTGCTAAGATTCTTGTCAAGACTAATTACTTGCCAAAGAAAAGGGCTGCCACCTCAATAGTATTACCTCCAGTAGTTCTGAGGAGCAAGCGTTAGTCAAATCAGCTGTCGGTTCTGGCAAATAGCAAATATTATCTGAGGCAAGCTTGCCTTATTTGCTCTTAGGTTAGGATTTGCATAGCTGAAGCTGGCTCTTGCTTGCTGTAATTGGGAAATTTCTGCTTGAAGTACTTCTGCACTGTTAAGGGCAGCAGGGCAATCTGGCTTCTCTTTGTGGTCGCCGCTCTGCTCTTTTAACAAGCTGCCATTTTAATGACACAATTGAAGGTGCAGCAGAGCATTCAGGCCAAACTGCAGCTCCAGTTCTCTGCTCCATCCACCCGTCTGCATCCTTTTGTTCTGGCCCTCAGAGAAGGACGCTACACATTCATCCCTGGCCATACAAATTACAGTTGCTCTAGGAGTTGATAAAAGGCTTCTTTTTTTTTTTTTTTTAAATAAAAATATATAACAGTTAAATGTGCCTTTATTATTTCTGTTTCCTAATATTACTATCAGTTCAGAGCTTACTTTAAAGTATAAAAGGAGGGGAAGAATTCTTTAGCACGCCAGAAAATAGCCTAATGTGTGTGTGTGTGTGTGTGTGTGTGTGTGTGTGTGTGTGTGCGTGTGTTTAAAATTCTTGATTAAGGTTACACAAAGGGCAGCTAAAAGTGCTCGTCAGAATGTTTAGTGTCAGGCGTCCTAGTGGCTGCTAATGAGGAGGAGGACAGCAACAAGGAACTTGTTACACTGGAATTTGTTATGCTATTGTTATGCAAATTTTTAATTTGCACATAAAAAAAAAACCTGAACTGAAATGTCTGGCATTAAATGATGACGTATTTTAGTCATACTGTTTATATAACTGGCACCATTCAGAATATTTGCATAAGTGTAGTTACACTATATGGCCAAGGGTTAGGGTTCTGTACAGGACACTCGAGTTCTTCCACTCCAACCTTCACAAACCATGTCTTCATGGAGCTCGCTTTGTGCACAGGGGCAATGCCATGCTTGGACAGGTTTGAACCTCTTAGTTCCAGTAAAGGGAAATTGTAATGCTACAGCATACAAAGTCATTCTAGACAACTGTGTGCTTCCAGATTTGTGGCAACAGTTTCAGGAAGAACAACATATGGGTGTTAAGGTCAGGTGTCCACAAATCTTTTTGGCCACATAATGTACCTTTAGACAATTAAAATTATTTGCCTCAAATTTTATTACAAATTTATTTTATGTATAATATTATAGTTAAACTAATGCTAAGCCATTTTTGCTGTGTAGTAACAGTACTGTAATGATACATCATCAAACAGGTATTTGCTTTTAGTGATCATTTTAAAGATATCATCAAACTTTAAGCACGTTTAGTTTTTCTTTTATTTGTCCTCTTCTAATTTGTATACAGTCTGCCTGTCTACTCAAGGTCTACATGGCTCTCGATATCTCTCAATAGATATCGTCTCCTGGGGGACGACGACTCGTTTATAAGAGTGAAACGTGGTAGACAAGGAGATCCTCTGAGACTGAGTATAGAGAACTGGGAGAGCTGGGAGATGGAGATGAGAGGGGCTTGTAGACAGATGTGAAGCCTCCAGAGGGAGCTACTACAGGGCTCACGTGAAAGAGAAGAGAGCAGGAAGGACAAGGGTCGAGAGAAAGAAATGGATTCAAACATGACTGGACCCTGTCTACCGAATGGTGTTAGTCAAATTCAGTCACATAAATGCACATGGATTCCATCAAGCATCTGGTATGTCTGGTATCTTGGGTGTTTAGATGGAAATTAGCTATAGGAACGAGCTAAAGACTTCCTCAGAAATTACTATGTTTGTAAGTCAGTTTTTATCCTTTACACTCTCCCTTTCCTTTTTCTCTGGGGTGTTACTCACTTCTTCCTTAAAAGCCATTGAGGGACATATCCACCCATCAGGAAGCAGCTCATTTTGATCAGAAACAGAAAGCCTGTGGAATATTAACAGCATTTGTTACTCTTTTGGCACCTATATTTTGCACCTGTTATATCAGACACTTCCACACTAAAACTGTGTACTGTTCGGTGCTACACGGTCACTTACTGTGCCCATTGTCCTGTTTTAGTAGTATTGTACTGTCCTGTGTTGTTAGCACACGTCTGCATGTGCACTTTATGTAGAAATGTGTAGATCTTATTTAGTTCTGTGTCGTCTCATGTGGTTAGTGTGTTGTTTTATGTAGCACCGTGGTCCTGGAGGAACGTTGTTCTGTTTCACTGTGTACTGTACCAGCTGTATATAGTTGAAATGACAATAAAACCACTTGAACTTGAACTTGAACATTCCTGTATACAGACCCTGTGGTCAGAAAGGAAATGGCATTATGGGTTATGGGATTTTAGCTTTGAACTTAATTTTCGATTATATTTCAAAATATTATATCAAAGTCATTGAAGAATGTTTTTTTTTTGTTTGTTTGTTTGTTTTTTTTACAATACACTATACAGTATGTGTTGCAATATTTAGTTTCTAAACAGCTGTGTTACACTTCAATGATTGCATTATAATATATACTCACTGGTCACGTTAATAGGAACACCTATAACCCTGTTTATTCATACAATTATACAGTCAGGCAGTCTCATGGTAGCAGCGTAATGGGGGAAATGTGATCTCAGTGACTTTGACCATGGATGGTGTGGTTGTTGTTGTCAGACAGGCTGGCTTGTGTATTTCAGAAACTGTTGATCTGGGATTTTCATGCACAACAATCCATAGAGTGGTGCGAAAAACAAAAAAGCATTCAGTTCTGTGGGTGGGAACACCTTGTTGATGTGACAATTAACTGAAGCTCTTGACCTGTATCCGCATGATCCTATGCATTGTGCTGTAGCCATGTGATTGGCTGATTGGATAATTGCATGAATATGCATGGGTACAGTACGGCTGCACAATTAATTGAATATTGATCTCGATTACGATTTTGACTGCCCACGATTACATGAATATGACTGTCTGCGATACTGACGTTTAAAGTTCGTCCTCCGCTCATAGAAAACACCGCTGCAGGTCAAATCAAGCGCTTCCTAAACTTACAGCCAGTCACCATAGAGTGGTGCATGGATGACGTCATTTTGTATGCCAAAACCTGGAAACGAGTTAGCATTTTAGCAAATTTTAGCGCTGCCAGCTTCGCTTCGGGTTCCAGAGCGAGCTGTGCGCTTTAGCACTTGCGCGAGGGGAAATCATGACACTAACATGTTGCAAAATGGGACTACAGATGTTGTCAGGGAAATTAAACGTCACCGCGCCGAACAGGAAAAGTCTTTGCAGATAAACTGGTTCAGGTATGCTGTGCACAATTCTAAAAAAAACAAACAAACATGTGGATGAAGATTCATCCACAGAGTAAATCTTTATTATGGAAAATGTTGAAAAGATCGAAAAGTCGAGCGACCGTGGTGTAGTTCGTTTATAGCATACGGTTAGCTGTCTATTTCTGGCAATTGTATTTAGGTTTCAAACTTTATAAAAGTTGTGTTCATTTGTGAAAATTACCTTGAGGGACAAAACGTGTTAGTATTGTAAACTTCTGTTGATTACAGAGCTTATTTTTTGCGCTAATCCAAAAGTCTATGTGAAAATCCGATTGGGTTTTTGTTGAGGCAACCGGTGTGATGCTAACTTCTGGGTTTCAGTACAAAATGACATGCGCCACTCTATTGGGTGATTTGGCTGCGTCTCTCCTCCTGTAAACTCTGTTATTGTCTTTCCTGCATTCGCCTGAATTGTTTTCATTTGGTTGCATATTGTTATATTTGATATTTGCATGTTTTCATTTGGTTGATGGCATTTTTATTTTTATTTATCCTATATTTTGGGTACAATTTTATTTATATTTTGTTACTACGAGATGATGCACTTTAAGGATCAGTCTAATTTCATGCAAAGATTTGTACATTAGCAAGAATGTAGCACAACATGGAGGTGAAAGCAGCGGTCTGTTTATTTAAATGTGAAAGTGCAATAAAAATATGTTGTCCCTAAAATCAATGAATAACCATGATAAATAATCGTGATCTCAATATTGATTAAAATAATCGTGATTATCATTTTGACCATAATCGTGCAGCCCTAGGGTACAGGTGTTACTATTAAAGTGGTCACTGGATGTATAATTTAAAAAGCCTTTAAAAATGAAGTATTAGTGATATCCACTAGGGACGCTCCAATCAGGATTTTCGCAGCCGATACCGATTACCGATTTCTTGTCATCATTATCGGACAATCCCGATCGTTCAAGCTTAATATAATGATATATAAGCTTTCTGATGACCATCACTGCTAAACTTTTTTCCAGATAAAGTAATACCACAGATCTTGCCTTGGTTATATTATTTACAGTAATGTTGTAGATTGTTGTTTTAATTGAGAATCAAATAAATAAGTACAACAAATATCCATTTTACAATGAACATTTTAACAGGCCTTTAAAAATACACGGCAGACGGCAAATTTTTCATTGTTTCTTGAGACCTCGTAATAATTCCACACTGGTGATGACGTGACTGCAACGCTAAGGTTTAACATCATCATGTGTTTTACATCCTCACCTGTTTTACGTCATCTAGTTGCGATCGGTTTGTGAGATCGGCCAAATTTAGAGACTACCGATCGAGTCACAGAATGTAATCATGTAACGGCGCGTGATCCAGTGGGTCGCGTTGCCGCCTCACAGCTCCAGGGTCAACGATTTCAAACCTGAATTCAGGTTACTGAATTCTCCCGTGTGCCTGTGTGGGTTTCCTCTGAGGGTACTTTACAAGACAATGATGTGCTAACAACGGAAAAGTTTTTCCATTGTGTTTTTGAAAAGTTTCGTTGTCAAAACGATCCCAGTTCACACGGATCTGGGGAAATGACTAAAATCGCTGTATCATGCATGCCAGGCCTGTAGCTGGCGATGTCACTTTGTAAAGAAACACTACACGCCTGCGCACGTAAGCATTCACGTCAATGCGTCAGCCATATTGATCCGGGCAAGACTGCCCTATAAACTAATACAAGTAAACAGGGGAGCTGCGGTTTTTCTGGATAAAAAGCACAACAATGTTTACATTTCTTAAATGATATCAATGGTTTATGATCTACATGGAGTAGAAAAACAAATTCTGTCTCCAGTTACTTAGAATCTCGATAGTTAGACTTGGAAAATTATTCATTGTCATAAGGAATTGTGAAAACTCACGCTTGTCAAGCATAGATTCGGCTTATTTTTCTTGGTTAATAAATGCTGAGACGTCCCTAATGTAATGTAATTTAATGTTCATGAAATGTGAATAAATTATTTTTCATTGTGGAAATAAATTTTTCTGTCTTCAACCGCATCTTTTAGCTTTTCTTGTGCTCCAGGTCAGAATTCTGTTAACAAACCTCGTTCATTTTTAAATACTGAAAAATAGTACTAATTTAAGTACTTTAAATTATTAGTAATTATATAATTATATAAATGATTAATACTCTAAGTACTAACAATTGACCATCACTGTACCAAAATGGAACAAAATCGGCAAATACAAATCAAACAGTGAGACACTGGCAGTCAGTCTGCTTCTATATTTTATTAGCAATAAAAGGATACAGATTTACTCCAAAACAGACAATTACAAAGATAATTATAAGATTTTGAATACCCTTTGTTGGTATAGATGTGGGTTAATACCGTTGCGTATGTAACAAATGCGTCTCCGCTGATCGTCGTAGTGATGCAGTAAATCTACTTTGCTGGAGAAGCGTCGATAAACTCATAACCTTGAGCAGCACGAACACAGCCCTGTAGTTTTGAATGTCTCACATGTTGTTTTGAAGTACTCGCGTGCACGCCTATATACTGAACACGTAATACGCGTGCGCATGATTTCATCGTTTTCACAGATTCTCTTTTTTGTACGTTTACACTGAGACAATAACGATATCGTTTTCAAAAACTTGTACTTTGAAGCGCGTTTTCAAAAGTTTGCGTTTTCAGGCCCCGAAACGCCGTCATCATGTAAACGAACAGCCAAAACACATAAAACGCTTTCCGTGTTTAGTTGAAAACGTTGTCGTGTAAACGGCCCCCGAGTTCTCTGGTTTATTCCCATCTCTACCTCTCAAAAACATGCTGGTAGGTGATTTGGCTAAGCTAAAGTGCCCCTAGGTGTGAATGTGAGTCGTGGTGCCCTGTCGTGGACTGGTGTGTCATCCAGGGTGTATTTATTCATGATAAAGCAGTTACTGAAAATGAATGAATGAATGAATGAATATAATTGTTAGATTAGGTTAATGTCTTTATAAAGAGAAAGATAAACAAAGTAAGACAGACGGATAGAATGAGGTTTTCAGTTTCCCGGTTGGAGACATGCCCTCGACAGCACTGAAGATAAACACTGACGTGTTAGTGGGCAGCATGGGGTCTGAGGTAATCCTTTCAAGCTGTTAAGACCTACATTGTCACTTGATGGGGTGGGGGGGTGAAGGAGAACAATAGAGGAGTAGATGGATGAAATGAGCAGAGTAATTCTGAGTGTAAGACAGCTCGCTGCTAACGCAGTATGACCATATTGCCTGTTGTCCTAACCGACACTTAAATACAGGGAAAGCGAAAAGCCCCATGCGCTGACAAGGAAGCTTCCCAAATGAATGACAACGGGCTGCTGATCATCTCTGTTAGATCCTGTTAGGGTACAAGAACATTTTTGCATTTCCTTAGCTACATACCACCCAGACACTTCAGATTAATCTTTGATTAAAAGGCACTGCCTGCTCAAACTTTATCGTCATCTGCCTCTGTGTGAAGCCAGCCGTTCCAAAGCTGCCAGGCTCCCTGTGATGCCCACATATGGGCAGTTATCAATCAGGCTGCATGACGCGTGCCTTCCTTGGTGTGAATGGGACATCTGCTACGGCAAAACCATGCTGTTTCCTCTCGTACTCCCTGAGCTGCTGCTACGAGGAAGAAAAGCAATTCCTCACTGTACCACTCGATAGAAAACATCAGAGAGCTTGGCAATTAACAGATGGAGCTCGCATGTACACAATGATCAGACTAAGAAGAGCCATTAAAATCACAGAGTGGGTTCTGATATATATATCTATTATACACAGGCTCATGAATGCAAAAAAATCTTGAAATTTATTTCAGTAATCGCCACAAGTCTTCCCAAATACAAACTAGAATGCATAGACGTAGTCATTGATCAATATTGCAAAAATCTCTCATATTTCTGCTTGTTTGTTATCATTTCAGAGGCAGTTTAATTCTAAAATTATTGAATGACTTTCAGTGACTCTATCCGCAATTACTGGCAGGCTTGGGGAGTAACGGAATACATGTTACGGCGTTACGTTATCAGGATACAAAAAAATGGTAACTGTAATCTGTTACAGTTACGTCAAAAACCAAAGCAATAATAATAATAATAATTCCTTGGATTTATATACCACTTTTACATTGTATGGGGGGAGGGGGGATCTCCTCAACCATCACCAGTGTGTAGCATCCACCTGGATGATGCGATGGCAGCCCTAGTGCACCAGCATCACACCACACACCAGCTATTAGTGGAGAGGAGAAAAGAGTGAAGTAGCCAATTCAGGGATGGGGATTATTAATCAGATTACAGGTACATTTTGTAAAAAATGGGAATACTCTCAGGATTGAGGATCTGTGGCTCAGGTGGTAGAGCAGGTTGTCCATTAATCATAAGGTTGGCGGTTCGATTCCCGGCCCACATGACTCCACATACCGAAGTGTCCTTGGACAAGACACTGAGCCCAAAGTTCCTCCTCATGGCAAGTTAGCATCTTGTATGGCAGATCTGCTACCATTTGTGTGTGAGTGAATAAGACGCAGCATAAAGTGCTTTGTAGAACTGCTAAGGTTAAAAAAGCGCTATATAAGTGCAGACCATTTGTTTTTTTTTGTTTTTTCATTTAATACCAAAGTAATGAATCTTTTGATCTAACACAATATAGACAGCTGCTTGATTATAGTTCTGGTTCTCTATTGCACGCGCAGTTCAATTTTGAGCAAAGTTAATTTGGTAGAAATTAACAAATTGTTCTCTGAAATGCTTTTGTGATGTAATGTTACCCACATCAGGGACAGTGATTTTTTTTTTTTTTAAACTTTATTTATTTATTTATTTACTTTATTGAAACGAATCCAAACATTGAACATGTTTTTAAGATCTAAAATAAACTCTACGTAATCCAAAAGTAATCAGATTACATTACTTTCATATTGTGATACTTGGATTATATTACTGATTCAATTTTTTATGAAGTCATTTGTAACTGTAACGGAATACATTCTGCTGCGGCTTTTTTCAAAATTTGCGATGCAGATTTTTTTAGTGCGTTTTTAAAAAAAAAATTTTTTACAGAAAACTACTTGAATTGGTGAAACTGCGATTGCACAGATTTTTCGCAGTGATGTCTGTCGGTAAATGAGACCTTTCAGCTGTACTCGTGTTCGACGCACGTGAATCGAAGAGGGCTTTGGCTGGATGTATGTTGTGATGACGTCACAGCGTCCCAAATCTGCGGAAAATCTGAGATAAATTTGAAAAATTGCAAGCTCCTCAGTATACTGCGCCGTTTGCTTGATTTTTCCTTCATTTCTGTGATCGCAAAACCGCGAAATCCTGGAGGGGCTGGGTAAAGGAGGACGACATGATGAATGAAAACGTCTGCAGAATTTTCTAGGTGCTACAATTTGAGAATGTTTGAATCACCTGAAATTTAGTTCTGCATCTTTTATAATGTTTTCTATAAAAAAACAGAATAAGGTTCCAGAGTACACATCTTTACCCAGAGAACAGTGTGCACTTCCAGATCAACTCTGTTCTAGACTTTGTGGTGAAACAAGCAGCAACAATTAAAAACGAGTCAATATTTTATAGTTTTTTAATTATTAAAGTGCAGACTAATGTCCTATTTTAATGTGTGCCAAGAAAGACAGACCTTTTTTTTTTTTAAAGTTGCTTCATTGTTTTCCCATTATCATTTCCATTTTCCATTATCATTCTCAAAAAATATTGGAACATTTATTCTAAATTTCTGTTTAAAAACAAAAAAACAAACAAAAACAATAGGACTTCTTCAAGACCTGCTAACATAACACACCCATGTCAATTTTTTGTCCAGGATTTATTTATTTATTTTTAACATTTCTTCTTGCTCAGACAGTGAAGGATGCCTGTGTCATGCTTAACCAACTGTTTTGGGAAACATACAGGGATTTTCTCCTGGCCTCTATCTATAGCAATCAACACCAGACCACGTTATCCCGTGCTCGCTTTCCATTATTTTCGCAGATAATTACAAAGGGCTTTTTTTTCTCTTCTTGTGGACAGCACTTATGTGGCTAAGTTTCAGAGTGTAACCACGATGTTTGAATTTCTGGGTAGTTGCTGGGGTGAGAGCACAGAAGGGTGTGTACAGTAGATCCTCTCGTGGCTGACTCAGAAGCTCTTTCCCAAACTGAGGTCTGATTTAAACGTTCACGTCTTCTGGTGAGAGCAAGTCATATCTAAGAGTATGCCGGGTCGACTCCGGGCATGGTAATCTGAACAGTCACTGCTGCATTATAATCATATTCTGTGGTTGAAGTCTTACTGCTCGATGGCCTGAGGGAATTTTATTGCACACAATCCCTGTTCATTTTGTGCTGCCAAGGTGTCGGTGTCGTGGAGGTTTGACTGGAACATCTGCTGGGTTTAATAAGAGGGTGTGACTACGAGGTCCTGGCTGTTTCTCCTTCTGAGCCAGCTCAAGCTGGTCACGGTTCATTCGAGGCTCACGGAGAGTCAAAATATTCTTCAGACTTTCAATCATAAGAAACAGACAGCTCATCTAGAGCCAAAAGGATATTTACTCAGTGACAAACAAAGTCTGAAATAGAAAATCTTTGCACAAATGTTTTCGGCTGATGAAGAGTGGAATTATGAGACACAAAACATGGCTTGAATTTCCTGCCAATGCACTTCCTTTTGCACAGGTTTTTTTTTTTTTTATCTTTTCCCTATGATTTTCGGCTCTATGGCTGCTTTTTTTCCACAGCTGGAGTGAAAGCACACTGCTTCCTGACTTTATAGAGGAAGAACAGACAATAATTGCTACAAGCCAAAAATTCAACAGCCTTTTAGCTGTTCACTTCTGGCTGAAATGACCATTACTACACGCTTCCTCCCATATATAGTAGCTGTAGAGTTATAAAGATGTACTATGTTGAATGGTCAATTCATGTCTGTTTTAACTCCTGCATTCCTGCTCGGCAGCTCAGCCAGTTGGAGGAAGAACGAATAATGGTTCCAGGTCAAAGTTGACTTCCTGTGCATCAATTAATCAACTTTTGACATGAGCAAAAATGCTGTCATGCGTTAATAGCTAAATCTCTTGTTGGAATGACTGGGAGGGAAGGAATAAGAAGAAATGTAAAACATTCCAGTCCTCTCACTTCTTTTCCTGAAAACAGGACCTCAGTCAACAAAGCCAAGCTTTTAGTGAACTGAGAATGTATGCAGCTTGCCTTTAATAACTGGGAATATTCTGTATTCAGGGCATTTTATCATACAGGGTGATAAAAGTTAGTGTTGAAGAAAAAGACCATAAGCCACGTTTCCAAACGTTTCATCATTTTAAAGAAAATGCAAATGAATCTGTGTTCCCATTAACTATAGTCATGAATAGTCAAAAATCCTGCAGATGATGTGGAAGTGATTAGGGATGGAAGCCTACAATACCCAAAGTGCATGGCTGTTTTTATCACCTGTGGATGGAATGAAAACATCAGCATAATGGATAGATTTAAACATCTAATGTACATTCTTTCATTCACCCTCAATAAGTGATTTTTATTTTCTGGTTACAGTTGCTGTGATATTTGATGAAACTTTCATTTCTTCTTCTTTCCAAACAGTGCATGAGTAACTTTTGTGGCCATATTTATGTTTAGATGAATCTAGATATAATCACTGAAGCATGACGTACAATACAGTGGGGGGAAATAAGCATTGGACGCGTCAACATTTTTGTTCAGTAAATATATTTCCAATGAGGCTATTCACATGAAATTTCCACCAGACATCAGTATTAACTCAAGAAATCTGGAAATATAAAGAATTCACAACATTAAAGTCCATAAATAAAGTTAT
>JANDJT010000001.1:27680871-27698408 GCA_024331685.1 Stegophilus panzeri | reverse complement strand
CTTTTCAAAAGGTATCGTTCAGGAGAGGCGCTACAAAAGAATTTCCAAAACGTTAGATCTACCACAGTGATATGATATATTGATTTTTAGTTGTCAATAAAAGGCTATATTTTGGCAGGATGTAATTACAGAAAGCATGCCACATCTAACCTGGGTAACAAACGCCAACTACATAAAACAACTTTTTCAAGTCTCAGAATAAGACTGAACAACAAATAACTGACTCACATTAAATTTAATTAAACACAAATGTCATACAGACCCATCTACATAAAGGCACTATGCTGTCACTTCCTGTGTAGTGTTCTAATTACAGCTTATAACCACAATTTTTGTTGTGGCTATGAACCGGCTCCAACTTGAAAGAGAGGAAAGAAGCTCAGGAAGTGGCACTAATTCCTCAATGTGGCTTACATGTGTAGAGTTGCTCACCCTCGGTAGACCTGGGTCCACCACCAATATAGAGTTTGGACTATATTTAGACAGAGGAAACCTCATATGAAGAGTCGAGCATATCCCTCATTAGACTTTAATGAGGCTAAGGCAGCTGCCTAATCATAGAGCAGGAGACTAATGAAAGCCGAGGAGTCCCCTTCTGATGGAGTTTAAATGTCACCTTCACCGTGAGAGGAAGGGATTTCACACTGCAGCTTTCCGCTAGCCGCATACAGAAGGGATACCTAAAAATGTGCAAAAGGGATAAACACGTTGAAAAAAAACCCACACACAACCTAGTTTCATTCATATGTGTCTAATTTAATGTTGCACTACATGTACCCTATAAACTCGCCGAATTGAACATGGAATAGATTGTAATAGGAAGATTGTTGTCATTGTTATCCCGTTGATTAATTATGCAGTGTTTGTTTTTAATGAATCTAAATGGTCATGTGATGATGCTTTCTGAATACAAATGATGGTTTGTGTGAGTTTATTTTTCATGTAACTCTATTCCCAATTACATTAATCTTTTCACAATGCTTGATTGTTGTAGAAGCCCTTACTTTCTATATGAGTTCCACAACCCCCAGGTGTACAATATAAAAATCATTTGTTAAGTCATTAGACATTAAAACCCAATATATGAAGTTCAACAAAAAACACTTGTAAAAAGTGCATTCTTTATTCTTCAATATAGTTTTAGCACCCTAATGCCTTCACCTCTGCCAGGCATTTGTTTGCCCAAATCATTTAATTAATAAATATTTATGATATACATTTTTTTACAAGTCCTCCAGTTATCCTCATGTGACAGTGAGGGCTGACCCAAGTATGAAGGCTGAGAATCGCTGATGAGTCGGACTGTCAGTCTTCCTCATATAAACAAACTGTTTCTCATTAAACATATTATAGGTCAGAGTATTATTCTCAGACACACATACATGCAAATGTTTGTTTTACTTTTCTTGTGAAAACTTTCCACTGACACACACTGTGTGGCCAAATGTTTGTGGACACCTGACCTTTGCACCCATATGTGGTTCTTCCCTAAATTGTTGCCACAAAATTGGAAGCACACACTTGTAGAGAATGTCTGTGTATGCTGTAGCATTACAATTTCCCTTCACTGGAACTAAGAGGCCCAAACATGCTCCGACATGACAACATGACCCATGTGCACAAAGCGAGCTCCATGGAGACATGGTTTGTGAAGGGTGGAGTGGAAGAACTTGAGTGTCCTACACAGAGTCCTGACCTCAACCCCACTGAACCCACTGAACTGGAGCGCCGACTGCACCCCAGACCTCCTCACCCAACATCAGTGCCTGATCTCACTAATGCTCTTGTAGCTGAATGATCACAAATCCCCACAGCCACATTCCAAAATCTAGTGGAAAGCTTTCCCAGAAAAGTGGAGGTCATTATCACAGCAAAGAAGAGGACTAAATCTGGAATGGGATGTTCAACAAGCACATCTGGGTGTGATGGTCAGGTGTCCACAAACTTTGGGCCATATAATGTAATTATTAATGCTAATTATTAATGCTATGCCTAACCCTAAGCATAACCTCAGCTCTTTTAGAAAAAAAAAGCTATTTTCCTCCTCCTCCTTCAATGTTTCCCACAAAGACAAAACTGCATATACATTCAATCCCTTGTAAGATAGTAAATACCCCCAACCTCAATAAAAAAACCCACACACATTCATCCTTGCTCCATATCACAAAACTTAATAATTAAAACACTCACTAAGCAGCTCATTTCTTTACATTCTGGAATAAAAATGTAAACAATTTCAGTTAAAACTACAAAAATGTTTGTAGCTATTGATTTTCATGGGGATCCAAATCTTTTTTGGGGCAGAACAAAAGCTGCAACTACAACATCAAACAAAAAAAAATGCAATTTTTGTAAATGGTGAAAACAGTGCAATGTAACGGCAAATAAAAGCATCTGAAATAAATGTTACTTTATTGAATATTGCTTTTAAAAGCATGTACTTATATGTAAATGCTGTCAGTTGTCCTGATATTATTGCTGTAGTGGGTTCATTCTGAAACAGCAAAATAGCTCCAAGAAAATGAAAAAAATGAAAGACTAATGCAAAACAAAGATGAGCTAAGATGTTGGGGTGATGATGAGACAGTTGAAAGGGATTGGTGTTTTTGAAGTTTTTTTTTTTTAAACAACAACAACAAAAAAGCTTATGGGCAATGTGATGCTTGTTGGCAGGTGATATAAGAGTGCAGTGATTAAAGTCTGAGGTAAACCTCAGAACCTCACCAGAATGGCCTTACACCAGTCAAATACGATGCCAACCCAGTTTCTACTGCCAACCAGAGGCACTGCCATGACTCTCTGTTACATGCTGTTTATAGGAGGTGCAAACCTGCCCATAAAATGGCAAAGCAATTAGCTGAAATCATGGTAGTTATCCATTGTAAGAGTTGCCATTAGTTTTAGGTGAATTTATTTATCCAGGACAGAGACACAACACCAAGGTCACCTGAGGTCAAACTGACAGAGACAGCCTCATGTAAATACTCGTACACCGGAAACATTTCTCATATAAACTATTTAGATGGAAGGTATGCCTTTAACCCTCCTGTTACTCTAAAATCTTATAAAATTTTTATTTTGACCCCAACAATTTAAACCTCCAGAATATGATTATTATTATATATATATTTTTTTTTACAAAGGTTTATGTCTCAGGTAATTTATGTGCCTTTGTTGACTACTTAAATAGCCCTTTATATAAACCATTGACTGTGAACAGAGTGTTCTTTCTTCATTCTTCTCCCTCCAGACATACCGCTGATCCATCGTGCCGAAAAGTTCCAGTTTTGTTTCATCGCTCCACAGAACAGAATCCCAAAACTTCTGTGGCTTATTTATATGATTTTGAGCGACTTTTCTTGTGCTTTTGGGTCAGTTGTGGTGTACGTCTTGGACTTCTGGCATGGAAACCTTCTGCATTTAGTATGCGTCATATTGTGCTCACTGAAACCTCAGTGCCTGTTGCCACCAAGTCTCGCTGCAGGTCTTTGCAGTCACTCGAGGGTTTTTCAACCTGCCTTCTCAGAAATCTGGTTGAAGCCATTGATAGCTTCCTTTTTTTGCCCCATCCAGGTATTTCATGAATTTTCTGCCCCTAGCCAGCTCAGGTATTTCATGTGTTCCAGCTCAAGCACACCTGGTGCAACTATCGAAGCCCTTGATTAGTTGCATCAGGTGTGCTTGAGACAACACCTGTTTTGCATATTTGTGTTATTGTGAGGGATTCTATTCAGGGGGTTGAATAGTTTTGAAACTGGAGAGATCATTATAAGTTGCATTTTCATTTAAATTCTGGAAACCACTTGAAGCATTCATTTTGTTGAACTATTTCAACTGCTTTTGTTTGACTTGTTCATTGCAAACAGCTGAAAGTCTGTAAATTTTGACAATAAACCTGCTTTGCAATCGGGGTTGAATAATTTTGATTGCAACTGTATATTGAATATGTAAAATTATAGCATGTTAGTAACATCAATAAAACAACCAAAACAAATGTGTGTAAAAAATTTTCTTATGTTTTATACAGCTAAAAGAGCCTGGGGTCAAATTGACCCCAAAGAACACAGATGCTACAAAATATGTACAGGACATTGAAAAAATATCATGTTAATTTTATGTTTACAGAGTTGTCCCTGTTAAATTAGGAAAAGTCATTAAATTTTAAGCAAAAAAAATTATGTCAATCATGTATTTACAGATGTTAAACACTGAATGGAGTCAAACTGACCCCAAAGATAATAGGATGGTTAAGTTATAAAAAGTTACTGGAGCCATTTTAAATTTTAAGCCTTGGTCAATTAGAGAGCTATTTCAAGTTGACACTTTTACTATATATCTAAAAATATTTTACTATATCTTCAGAAACAACTTTTTTTGCATAATTAGTACATTTAGAAATATTTGCATGGTTTTTTCATTGCATTGTGCCAGTAGGCTTTAATGGTATTAAGATCTCTCATAAGGCAAAGCTGAATTTTTGTTTACACAATGAAAGGTTAAACACATGACAGCATAGACAATATATTTGGAAAAGAGATTTTATTCAATAAGCACCAGTGAAAATGAAGAATACTCCTTACTTCTTACCACTAACCACTGCTCAAATTGTTGGCCTAAAAACTGAAACAACAGAAAATGAGGACTCGATTGATCTCTGGAAAAAGAAAATATCTGCAGTCACATTTCCAGAAACTACAAAAATGGAATATAATTTGATCAACAAAGATGCTGTAGAAATTCTTCTTTCATAAAAGAGGCAAGAAACAGGAGCAGATTTCATCTGAACAACTGAAACTATAAATTACATATTTATCCTCAATTTTCGGACATATTTAGATTATGTGCGGTCAAGTATAAATAAAACACTGAAATTAAATTAAATACTGACACATCTTTTGCTACTCGAAAAGAAAAGATGATGTGAAGTAGAAAAAAAAGACATCTATGAATTTCCAAAAACTGAAAAATGAAAATACAGTGCATCAAAATGACTTGTAGGGATTGGAAGCCTGGTGCGTCCCTCTGCTTAAACATTGTGATCTTGCAGTTTTACACTGTGAGAGAAATGGCTTTGCTACTAAATGTCCATGTGCTCAAAACCTGAGAATGGCTCTCACTGATGGTTCATTAGCTTCTCAATGACATGGCCTTTCATCAGCATACAGATATTTACACCTTCTGTAATGTTGACGCATTGATTGCAGAGGTTTTCTGGTGTAGATGTCAATATCTGTAATGCCAGCGTCTGTGGCGATATTGTGCCTGTTTGAGTTCATTGACGGTGTTCTGGTTGGGGTTGGTCTCGATGCACAAAACCACAAACTGGTTGGAGCAGCTACGGGTTTGCTGATTCAGCAGGCCACTGTAGAGGAAGGAAGCCTGGCCCGTGATGGCCATGTCACCAGCTCTCCAGGACTCACAGTTCTTATCCTCAAGACGCCTTCCCCTCTCTGATGAACCATGCCATATGGCCTTCTGTGGCCTGCAGAGAGACCGTGCAAGGAAACACAAATAGATCAGTGCAAATGCAGAGAAACACAAATATATGAATACCAATGCAGAGAATAACATATGTATGTGTATTTGGATTTAAACCAGAGGTGGGTGTGGCCTAAACCAGAAGGGTTTAAGCCACAACAAACAAACAAACAAATAGGAATTTTATCACTATGCCCACAGAAGTCCTGGAAGACACCGGAGAATCTCCATTGGTAGAAATGGCAGCAGAATCAGCATCTGACTCTGATAGTTCCTCAACATCAGCTATATCATCCGAGTTCATAATTAGTCTCAACTAGAGATGTGTTTTTTTTTGTATCCTGCTCACACAATTATTATTTTTGTATGTACCTACCGGAGATATTTTCTAATAAATTTAAACAAACTACTGTAGTAATGACATTTAACCCTTAAAGACCTAGATCGATTTTTGGGAAATCTGATTCTCCTTTATTATTTTTTCTAACCTATTCTAGCAGTCAGCAACAAGTGCCATATATCATTTTAAACAGGAGAACTTTAGTTTTCAATCTAGCTCATTTAAAGTCCCAATTCTAAGTTTTTTTTGTTTGAGAATGGATGAATTATCCAGAAGTTTTAGAAAAACGGCAGAAACAAGTTGGAGTTTTTAACTGTGAACTTAAAAAAACCTCCTGAAGTTAGGATTTGTTTTCTTTAGAAAGTTATACCTGGATGTTTTAGACTTCCAAATTAAATTTTGTCTTTATCTAACATTCCCTTTGCAAGTTATAGGCATTTACTACAATAATATCCTAGGCGTTTTTAATGAAAAAAGGCATTTTATTTACTGTCAATGTAGATGTGTAAATAAAAGAGATGTGTCTCTCAAATGAGGAACTTCCATCCCCCTCCTTTTTTCCCCAAAGAAACACATTAATTGGTGGAGTAGATGACAGTCTGAACCAATTTTGGGATGGGCGGGGGTGGGGTAGGGGTACTAAGCAGCAACAGCGTTTCCTGTTTGGCTCAGGAAAAAACTTTCGTTTCCTTGACGAATCAATGCTGCAGAATGTGATAGCGTAACCATGACGCATCCGCATTCACTATGGAGCACCTGAACGTTCAACTTAGACAAATGTAAGGATGTTATAAAAGCATTACGCAGTGCAACATATTCATATTAATGAGCATGGTTTCTATTTGTCCACTTGTTCTCACATGCATGAAAGTAAAATCCTCCTACTTGTGCATACCATGGGATTCCATTCCCATCTCTACTCTCAACCAGATGTCCTGTGAACCTTTCTAGAAAACGTTCTAAAAACAAAAATTAAATAGTGCTCCTCCTATTTGTATCTGTATTTATTCATATCTGAATCACAAGTATAGTGTATAGTGTTCATGCAGTGAAACTACAATTTGCAATCGAATATGTGATCATATATGTTGGATCATATATGTTTTCTTGCATTTTTCACATCCAGAAGTGGTACAATATCCAAATTATTTATTTAAGTAAAAGCGCAACTAATTATCTACATAAACATTTGAGCAAAAGTGGAAGTACAACTCCACTCAACTCTTAAATGCTTACATTTATGAATGTAAATATACAAGAAAGATGTGGAAAAGAAAAAAAGTCATCAAATCACACACTTATAAATCAGTAATAAATTATGCAATAAATCATGCATAGCAGCAGATAGATTGATGTGATGGGTATTATGTCTAATTTTTGCGCCCACATTTGTTAAAGTTTAAATTTGTTAGGAATTTAGATTGACTCATCGAGACTGTCAGATGATATTTAGTCATATTTTACAAATATATGATTATAGAGAAATATACTGATGCAGTGTTTGACAATGTATTGAGAAGAAGGCAGATGCTTTTCTTTTGAAACATAGTAAGTAAAACTCAACAGTAAACAGGTGAAAGAAAAAAAAAAACCCCTCAAGTACACTTAAGAACCGTAAGAAAGAAATAGTACTGTGCTACTTCTCATCTCTGATCTTAAGGCTCATATATGTAGCATATCTAGACAAAAACTCTTTCAGATGCACAAAATGTTTGACTTTTGTGACTTTGTGAAACTAAACAGACAATGTACAGAAATACATGCACATTTACAAATTATACCAAAAAACCCTTATATGAACTGTAATCAAGGTCTCTAAATTTGATTTTTAAGGCATAAATCATCTGGTTTTCATGACTGAGCTGAATGTCACAAGTTAATTTGCCATGTTTTCCATGGATACCATTCAAAGTGTATAATCTAGTATAACAACATAGTTATTATTGCCCCCTTGTGGCCAAAGGTTTCGTGAAACATCAATCAAATTCAGAGGTTAAGTCCAGTGGGATAGTTAACTTGCCAAGACATAGGAGTGAAACCAATGACTGACCACAGAAAGAAGATGGTTGCTCAATATACAAGCAATAAAATAAACCCCACTTCTAACAGGAGTTTGAAATCTGTTCATTACTTAATATGAACCTAGCAAAAACCTAAAGAACATGGTGTTCACTGGCACGTACATGGTAACATTTCATTGGGAAAATCTTTGTCAGAACAGCACATGATGAATAAAACGCTGTCTAGACTTTTTTTGTATCTACTGTCCATCTATCATAATCCAGTGTTCGCAATGGTTAGTACCCATTTTCTACTAATACAACACACATGCAGGCTAGGCTTTATTAGAGAAGACTGCTCAATGCTCCTAGCTGTACAAAAAGACGCTCCTAGACAATGAACTTAGATCTCATAAACAGCATATTCATGCACATTCATGCCAATTTACTGAAACCAGAGCAGTCATATCGCTTAAAAACATCAGGTTTCACAAACAGCTTGAAAAAGAGGATTTGCTAACCACAATTGCAGCTCCAATGTCACAGTAACCACGGATGCATGGTACGAGTAGCTATATTTACCACCCAGGGGTATAAATAGACGTAAACAGAGAAGGAACTGGGAAAGCTAGCTGTAAAAATACAGTGGTGGAAAAACGGGGAAGAAAAATTGATAAGTGAAGCCCAAGCTTGTGGCTGAGCAAGCCAAAAAATTTTTTTATTTAGGGGAACAGCTCTGGAACTGCAGTAGATGTTTTTTTTTTTACTGCAGAGATATTGGAAAAAATTGCCATCTGTATAACATTATGTGGACACATCTTTCCTAATCCATTCTTCAAATTACACCAGAGCCACCTATGGTAAATTTTTTTTACATTTATTTTTTAATTTTCATAATGCCATCATGCCATCAGGTGTAACTGAACACCACTATCTTTATCTGTTAATTCTGTATTTTTATCCATTTTAAAGATAATTATCTGCTCATTCTGAATAATGTATTCATATTCTGTTACATCCATAATGCGTAATAAGATACACATACAACATTCACATTGTGTAAATGTAAATACGTTTGTACATTTGTTGCTGAAATAAAAAAAAAAGGCTATGAACATAGACTCATCGTTTTGTTCAAAGGAGAAATATTATATTGTTTTAGCCAATATATAAATGACGTGCTATAATAACCATAAGGAATTAGTACCTCTCAAAAACTTAATACATAGCTAGTGGTAACTCAGTGGTTAAAACTTTGGGCTACTGATTGGAATCTTGTGAATTCAAAACCCTGCACTGCCAATCTGACACTGTTGGGTTTACCAAACCTTTAACCCTCAATTTGTTATTCACTTCAGATAAAAGCTTCAGCCATATGAGTAAATGTAAATTAATTAATATACGTATCACTCATTTTATTTATCTTCCTGGTAAACCACTCAAAATTTAAATATTCAAAACTCTACAGCTACGGTCCTCATCGATGCACAAAACATCAGCCCATTTGACATACATTCTATATAAGCTGCACTGGTTAGCTGTCCCTTTACATATTTCTTATAACAAACTAGTTCTAGGTGTTAGTTGGTGTTATAGTTAACTGACCAGAAAGGATCACTCATCACATCTCGTCCATCAAAAGAGTAAAGGGGGATCCCACCGGGAAGAATGTGATTGGAGAAGATGCTTTCCCAGTTTTTAAACAGAACTTCACCCTGCAAAAATAGGATAGACACTTTATTTAATGTACTGCAATGAGGAAAAGAAAATATTTTCAGCTCAAACCAAAGAAAATATGAACTGGAATAGATTTTAATAGCTTTAAATCTCCAAACGGCTGCTAGTCAGTTTTTATTGCTTTTGAACACCCCTCCCCTCTTACGAAAACACATCTACATATCAGAGAAGATAAGTGGCTCACCCTGAGGTTAACAATGGGTAAGCTGGTGCGGTAGGGCGGCTGCACAATGTCGATCAGGTCCTGTAGGTGGTGAGAAAGGAAAGCCCTGTACTCGTCTCGGATGCCCATGGCCTGAGCTTGTAGTCTGCACTGCTTATTCACTGAGTGGATGGAGCCCAGGTCCCCAGTTAGTGGTGTGTTCAGGGCAACCAGCCTGAGCTGTGAGACATATTTACCTAAATGATGAGTCTCGTAATGAAATGTGAGATTCATTTTACATTTTGATTACATTTATATCTGCTCGTCTTTTTTTTTTTTTTGACACACACACATTATGTGTGATGTTTAGCTTGAAATCTTATGATTTAAATAGTTATGTTTTGGATTGCATTCATCATATGCTAAACAGCCATGTTTACCAAATAATCACAAGTTCAGTGTATAGTACAGTGTATAATAATATGTCAAGTACAGATGGTTAAATAAATGTGGAGAAAATTGCTAATTTAAAAGTAATTGAGGTGGTGAAATGCTGAAAAGCTGTTTGAATGGAAAAATGGAAATGCACCTCTATTTTACAGTTTATCTACAAAACAAAAATATAAATGTAAAAATGTTAAAAATGAAACAATCCAAAGTTTTGTCATATCCCTCTAAGGCTCCAGACCTGATCTGAAGAAGGTTATGTCAGATATGTCATGAAGAATGTGCAGAATGGTGGTCTATAGCGGGGCTGAACATTAAAACCAGTTCAACGATGGTTGGCCGTGATATTAGATGGGAGGACTAAAATCTAATATCTATCTCAGTAGCTTGTAACAATTTAATTCAAACCAAAAACCACTAAACCTACGCTTATGTCATAAATAACTGTGCAAGTCTATTTTGACGGGACAATGTGTACTTAATCTATGTACGTTCAGTTTCTCCTCCCAAGGCATTTTCGGGAAAAACTGATGAAAGAGTAAATAATCCACCTTATTCATGTTCATTACATATGTAAATGTAAATCTAACACATTGTGTCTTTTTGCTATAAATGTTGCTTAAGGGAGTGCAAACATTTGCATAAGACTTTTGCACTATTCCTTACACTTATACACTTTATAGCAGGAGTGATCAAATTCTAATGAAGCATGACAAACATACCAACACGCTGAAACACAAAAATAGGTCTCTTAAACACATGCTTAAACACAGCAAGGTGCTATTTGTCAGATTCTCTTCATCTTTTGTATATTTGTGCTTTGGCGCGTCCATCATTCAAATGGACCTGCCATTGAGCTAACCACTAAAATAAACTTAGACTAGCTGGGACGTTCTACAACAGCACTGGATGGACAGCACCATAATTTATAGTCTAAAACAGGAACCTTGGAAACCACAGAAATACAAGCTAGAATTAAACCAATGATTTTTTCCCCTTACAAGCTTCACACAAAACCATAACAAATAACAATATCATGTATTTTTTTTTAGCTGAAAAGAAAAGAATAGTCAGAGAAAGACAGCCATTCTTACCGCACTTCCTGTGTGAATTTTAGGAGTATTGCTGAATCGAGGAGCCAATATTAAAGGGTGAGCCTAAAGAGGATTAGAGAAGAATTTTTAAGATGAAAAAGTTTAAAGTGAGTACACACACTTTAACTGATGTGTATAGTCTGTACATTTTGGTCATTTAAAACACTATCATGTATCTTCCAGAAAGTATCTGCCAGAAAATATAATGATATGATGTTAAAGCCAAAATTACAAAGAAGTAGCACTAAAAAAAAGTTGTAGTCCCATCTATCCATTTTCTATACTGCTTATCCTACACAGGGTCACACCCTGGATGGGGTGCCAACCCATTGCAGGACACAATCACACCCCTTCACACACTATGGACAATTGGAAATGCCACTCAGCCTACAACACATGTCTTTGGACTGAAGGAGGAAACTGGAGTACCTGGAGGAAACCCCCGAAGAACGGGGAGAACATGCAAGCTCTGTGTATATAGGGGGGATGCAGGAATCGAACCCCCAACCCCGGAGGTGCGAGGCAAGCGTTCTAACCACTAACTCACCATGCCCCCCTGTGGTTATCTAATTTAATTAAATGTACAGAAATACATCAGTCTGGGAAGGGTTACAAAGCTATTTCAAAGGATCTGGGACTCCAAAGAACCACTGTAAGAGCCATTATCTCCAAATGGAAAAAAAAACTCGGCACAGTAGTGAACCTTCCCAGAAATTGCCGACCTTCCAAAATTCCTCCAAGAGCACAGCAACTACTCATCCAGCAAGTCACAAAAGAGCCAAGGACAACATCAGATGCATCCATGGAAGAGTGGTGAGGTGAAATTTGAATTTCTGAATTTTCTCAAACCTTTTTGGAGAATGTTCTGTGGATTGATGAGTCGAAAGTGGAACTGTTTGGAAGAGAGGGGTCCCATTATATCTGGCGTAAACCAAACACAGAATTCCACAAAAAGAACATCATACCTACAGTTAAGCAGGGTGGTGGAAGTGTGATAGTGTGGGGATGCTTTGCTGCTTCAGGGCCTGGGCAACTTGTAATAATTGAGGGAAACATGAATTCTGCTCTCTAACTGAAAATGCTAAAGGAGAATGTCCGGTCTACAGTCTGTAAAATGAAACTCAAGCACAACTGGATTATGCAGCAAGACAATGATCCAAAGCATAGGAGTAAGTCCTAGTCCTAGAAGTAAGTGAAAGACTGATCTCCAGTTATCGGAAGCATTTGGTTCCAGTTATTGCTGCTAAAGGTGGCACAACCAGATTAAAATTTTAAGACAATGGCCCAAAGCATAGGAGTAAGTCCACCTCTGAATGGCTCAAAAAAAGCTAAATTAAAGTTTCGGACTGGCCTAGTCAAAGTCCTGACTTGAACCAATTGAGATGCTGTGGTAGGACCTTAAACGGGAAGTTCATGCTCGAAAACCCTCCAATGGGGCTGAACTAAAGCAGTTCTGCAAAGAAGAGAGGGCCAAAATTCCGCCACAGTGCTGTGAAAGACTGATCTCCAGGTATCGGAAATGCTTGGTTGCAGTTATTGCTGGTAAAGGTGGCACAACCCGATTTTAAGTTTAAGGGGGCAATTAGTTTTTCACATGGGTGATAGGTGTCGGATAACTTTTTTTTACTTCAATATAAAAAAATAATAAAAACTGTATTGTGTGTTTACTCAGGTTGCCTTTGTTTTATGTTATATTTCGTTTGAAAATCTAAAACTCTTTAGTATGAGATGTACACAAAAACTGAAGAAAGCAGGATGGGAGCAAATACTTTTTCCACAGCAAGGTAGCATTGATTATTATGGCCAAACAGTAAAACTTTTTATTCATATGACCACAGAACACTCCTCCAAAAGGCAAGTGATCACCTGCAAACTTCAGTCTGACATTTTTATGCCAGTCTTGGAGTAAGGGCTTCTTCCTTGCACAACATGCCTTTAAGGCCATGAGGATGTAAGACTATCTTAATGGTGGATGTACATATTTTGGTACCTGATGCCTCTAACTCTCTGACCAGTTCCTTTGTTGTTGTCTTGGGGTTCAGGTGAACCTTTCAGACCAAAGTTCATTCATTCCTGGGAGTTAATTTGTGCCTCTTTCTTGAATGATGCAGTGTCTGTATGGTCCCAAGATTTTTATATTTGCACACATTTGTTAGTACAGATGCATGTGGTACCTTCAGTTGTTTGGAAATTGCTCCTAAGGAAAAACTGGACTTGTTGAGGTCCACATTTTTTGCTGCATTCTTTACCCACATCATACAAAAACAAAATTTTGTCTATAAAAAAGCACTGTTTTCAGTGAAAGACAACATGCTGGAACTTACATCATCTTGTGAGAGGACAGTAGGGGAATTCACCTCAATCAACCCTCCAAGCTAGGAAACAAAAGAAAAGAAAACATAGTTATCTAGTTTTTAACATTAGATACGTTTTCATTCATGAACTGTTTCACAGTAACTCATAATAACTATTTTTTAAAGTACTAATAGAGATACAGTGACTGGATGTTAGGAAATATTGTACAAAAAACATTCTGACACAAGACATGATACAGAATGACTGATACAGAATATACATATAACAGAATAAAGAAAAGTAAAATATTACCTGAATCTCTCTCCAACCCCCTTGGACCTTGAGGTAGAGTTTACTCGTATCTGTAACCATGGAAAATGTTCCCTCTTCAATCGCATATGGCTCGTGCTTCATGGCATAGAGACTTGCGTATTTCTTTACCTGTAACAACATCATACATTTGTTAGAGTCACAGCACACAGATGCAATATTTTGTATATTAGGTATGGCAGCTGTTTAGACCAGGGGTGTCCAATCTTTCAATAGGAATGAAAACCTGCACCCACACCGGCCCTTTCCGGATAAGATTGGACACCCTAAGGTATTAATGATATTGGTTACTTAATATTGATTAAATTAAGTAATTCAACAGATTAAAGAACATATTGAAGCAAATAATTTGATAATTATTTGCATTATATGCAGGTTTCTGTAACCATTGTTAAAAATGAAAAAAAAAATGCAACACATAATATAAAATAATATAATATAATATAATATAATATAATATAATATAATATAATATAATATAATATAATATAAGCATTTGGCTTGTAAATTTTGGGCCTTTTGTGACCCAGTTTATGTAACATATCTTTACATTATTTAAAAGCCAGTGGCCAATACTGAAGGGACTACATTAGCAACAACAGGTCAGGATGTTATAGGCTTTAAGGGGACAGTAACATAGGGCCATATTCAGTTTTGACAACTTAAGTTGAAAAGATACATCAATATTTAAGCAAGGAAAGTTCTTTGTATTCAGAATCGACTTATGCGGTTGCTTAAGTTGATTTTCTGGGCAGTATATTCAGATTCTTGCTTGCAGTTCACGTTTCTGAGGTTGCCAGAGTTTGCTTGAGTAGACTCATCAGAGACAGCTTTACAATAGGGTCTAGACAATCATCTTTTAAATAAAAGCACTAGCCATTAAGCCCCGAAAAAAATAACTATTTGATAGAAAATGCAAACTGTCAACATCATGAAAGAAAAATCAACTTGAATTGAAGGTCAGAATTGCATATAACTGAGACACGCCTTTGTTTTTGCCAAACTCCATCCCTCATGTACAGCTCCTCTGCAACAGTCTGAGTAGTGCGTAAGTCTGTAGTCATGCCTGAGATCTAAATTCAAATTTGTGCAATTTCACTATTAACTCCTCACTATAAGGGTGTAACTCATCTGTGAATATGGCCCTTAGTGTTGTAGGTTAATGGCGTTTGATGATGAGTGTCACTCACTGAGCCAGAGCCACCAGCAGCTGGTCCTGGTGGACCAGGAGGACCTTGAGGCCCAGGTGGGCCAGGAATAGCAGCAGCTGTAATCACAAAAATACTTTAGTATCAGTCTGTTTATTATTAAGATACAGAATTTCCTGATGCTTCCATGACTTCCACTAAGAGGCCACCTGGTACCTCATAACCGGCATGCATCATCATCATCATCATCATCATCATCATCATCATCATCGTCATCATCAGAAAGGGAAGTTTAACCCCTTAAAGTCTAAGCTGATTATTTGGTTATTCATAGATTCAGATGACTAGTAATTATTTAGTGTATAGTTACAAATTGAGGAATGAGGAATGAGTGTGGACATGGCAACAAGTTCTGGGAGTTTAATACGATAACAGTATCATTAGGACTTTTTTTTAATCATGATGGCTGATAGGAGCATTGATTTGGTCCTTCATCCAAAACAATTATTATCAGTGAGTCTAGTACAAAGCATAATCCTTTACAGTTCAGATGGTGTACAGATGGACAATTATTTTTTTCTGAGATATCTGTTTCAATACTGAGCCTAGAAAACACCAAAAAGAGCTTAAGTTTGTATTAAGCTCTAACGTCTTACCAGAGCTATAGCCAGGAGGTCCAGGAGGTCCAGGAGGGCCTCGGAGTCCGGTGGTGCCAGGTCTTCCGATACCAGGAGAACCGGGTGGGCCCTGAAGTCCTTGACGACCAGGAGGCCCAATGATTGAATCTCCTTTAGGTCCCTTCAGAGAGAACCAAGAACATTACAAAGTTGCTACTAATTATTTACTATGGCAGATCATTAATAATTTACAAATTACTTATCAGCTACTGCCACCAGAACAAATTCTTTCATGCTGATAGTAAACCCAGGAGATTTCTGTTCTCTGATAGCAGTACAAAACAGGGAGTAATTTACTTGCTGCTTGTAACACCATTTAAATTCGAATTTATGAAGCGAAGAGACCCACTCTACAAAGTGCACTCTGCCATTATTTTCATAGTGGTTTGAATCTCTTTTTTTTTATTTGTTTTGCCTGGATTCTTTTTAATCTCTGGATAAAGGCTTGCCAACCCATCCATTTCTAATTACACGAGGAATCGGAGCTCTTAAAAAAATTTAAGGCAGCTTGTCATCAGGCAATTATTTTTTACAAAGGAACATCAATCATAAATTTCCAAAGTCTCACACACACAAAAAAGATCAAATGAGCATACAGTTGAGAGAAATTGGGTGAGTTTGATGAGGAAAAATACAGATATGAAGGAATAAGATTGAAAGTGGGAGGCAGAGACAAACAGGAAAAAAATGTAAGGCAGACAGGAGAACAAAACAGAAAAATGGAGATGGGAGAGATCAGAGAGATGGGAAAGGGAGATAGAGAACAAGGCAAGAGGATAAAAGAACATGCAATCAATCTATTAGGAAAGGTCACTGTTTTCAAAATGGAATTATCTATATGGATAGCTGATTCACAAGACAAATGTAATGTTGCACAAAAATCTGTGTGTGTGTGTGTGTGTGTGTGTGTGTGTATTTAGCCCCATAAAGGACCAAGTCTTCACAATGATAGGATGGTACCAAATGCCCTCACAAAAATGACTGTTTCTTAAGCATCTTTTTCTAAAGTAAAGTGCTGTGAAAAAGTTTTTGCTGATTTCTTCTGTTTTTGTGTGTATCTCATACTAAATTGTTTCAGAAATGAAAACAAAATCTAAGATAAAACAAAGGCAATCTGAGTAAATGCAAAATACAGTTTTTAAATGATAATGTTATTTACTGAAGCAAAAAAAGTTATCCAATACCAACTGGGCCTGTGTGAAAATGGATTTGCCCTTGTAGTTACTAATTCCCCAAATCTATGAAACTGCATTCATAATGGAGTTCAGCTGGACTAGACGCAACCAAACCTGATTACTACAAACCCTGCTCAATCAAATCAACACTTAAATAGAACTTTTTCAACAGCATGAAGTTGGTTAAAAAAGGTCTTACCCACTAACACACTACGCCAAAGTTGAAAGAAATTCCAGAAGTGATGAGGAAGAAGGTGATTGAAATACATCAGTCTGGGAAGGGTTACATGGTGTGGGGATGCTTTGCTGCTTCAGGGCCTGGGCAAATTGCAATAACTGAGGGAAACATGAATTCTGCTCTCTAACTGAAAATCCTAAAGGAGAATGTCTGGTCTTCAGTCCGTAAATTGAAACTCAAACACAACTGGATTAAGCAGCAAGACAATGATCCAAAGCACAGGAGTAAGTCCTAGTCCTAGAAGTTTGGTTGCAGTTTTTGCTGCTAAAGGTGGCACAACAAGATTTTAAGTTTAAGGGGGAAATTAGTTTTTCACATGGATGATGGGTGTTGGACTTTTTTTCCTTCAATAAAAAAATAAAATAAAAACTGTATTGTGTGTTTACTCAGGTTGCCTTTGTTTTATGTTGTATTTTGTTTGAAGATCTAAAACTAT
>JANDJT010000001.1:27645068-27657862 GCA_024331685.1 Stegophilus panzeri | reverse complement strand
TGAAATGCATATTATTTATATTTATATAAATTTGTTATATTTTTATATTTATATTTACATTTATTGAGATATATATTTACAATTCCTGTTTATTTGTTGAAGGTTTCATCATCAGTGAAATGATGTTCACTTCATTTTACATGGTCAGTAAAGTATGAGAAAGTTTCCAAGTTGAGATTGAGTAGTAACGTGAAGAGTTGATTGGACTCATATTAAAAGGCAGCTTCCCCCCAATGACACAGTGAAGTTTCATGTTCCATGAAAAGTTCCAGTTCCAGTTAAATAACGTAAGTGCAGCACACACACACACACACACACACACTTTTTTCCAGTAATATTCTATTCTTTCTATCTGTTCCCCCAGTCCACAGGATTAAACTAAAATTAAAACAGATTTCTTTTCACTCCCTCCCACTGAAGTTGACAGAGATAAACCATTCAGCAAGGAATGCTTTAATCTTTGATAAAAACTTTGTTCTTAAAATGTAGTACAACAGAGAGCATTTAAATCACATTTAATAGTAATTATTCTGGTAAAATCCTCTTCACAATCACACAACACTCTCTTAAAAATAACCAGAATACACAATTTCTGACAAAATACTGGCAAAATACCACTTGAGCAAAGAAACATGTTCTCCATCCTCAGATATGTCACAGCTAAATAAGGTTTTGGAGGACAAGCTGACACACTCAAACATGAAGGGAGGATTTTCCTAAATCTCTGGCCAAGGTTTGGACGGGACATGTCAAAACTGTGTACCTACTCAAGGGAAATGTAATGCCTGTGTGCCTGAAACACAGACCACACAACAGGAAAGGTTTAATACAAGTACCAAGTGCTTTTACATAGTTACACAGAAAAATAAATGATACACATGTGTGGCACTGTATACTGTGTGACACTATGGTAAGATAAAGTTCCACAAAGTCATAAGTCACTAATAAAGCATTCTTCTTGTAAACCTACTTTAGTAGAGCCCTTGAAGTTGAGGTAAATATAATATCAGAACTGAAAGCCAGGAAGTAAGAATTATAGCAACTATTATATTCCTACTTGATCTGCACTTAAAAAAATATATTTATTGCTGTCACTCATTGACTAAGCTTTATAGATAGCAAAGAGACTAGTCTGGGTTTTCATTTGAAGGATGGTTAAAATGCTTCCACAAGTATATTTAATCACACACATTCACACACCACTGAGAATTTGGAAATGCCCATCAGCCTACAACGCATATCATTGGACTGGGGGAGGAAACCAGAGTACCCGGAGGAACCCCTGAAGCATGGGGAGAACACGCAAACTACACACAAACATGGCAGAGGCAGGATTTGAACCACCAAACCCAGAGGTGCGAGGCAAACCTGCTAAGCATTAAGCCACTGTGTCCCCATTCCCTAAAATCATAATTAATATATGAAGTCTCTTAGTTCCTGTCAAGGTTTCTTGTTTGTAACTAATCCAATCTCAAAACTTCATGCATACACACACACATACATATGCATGGACTTACAAACTCATACATACTCATGCACACGCTTTGATTATATATGATTACATAAGCAGCAAAAGAAAGCAAATGCAGCAGGCAAAAGCCTGAATTATTGCAAGATGCATGCAGGTGGAACATGTTGAGGGGAAACCCTGCCTTTTGTGGCCCATTGCTTTAATTTGCCAGCTGGGACCAGACGCTATACCTCCAGGTCTGAGCCAAGCTCAAATGCAGACCCAGCATCAATCCCAGACTCAACATCAAATCCAGAACCACTGTCATATCCAGAATCACCATCATATGCAGAACCACTAAACCAGTCCTCAATTACCTGAAACACAGCATGAATCAGCTGATTTAAAAATGTAAACATTGGGTGTTCAGCTTTATTTAACCAGCCTGTAATGTAATGTGGGAAGTGACAAGACATCCTAGCGCTTTGGCAGGGAAGTGCTCTACTATGCCAAATTTGAGCATCGTTTCTGTTGTTTCTATTCAGGAATCATATTTCTGTATTCCAGATAAACTCTTATCAAGTACTGTATGCAAATACAGGTGTGTGACAAAAGTGTGTTAGTGTGTGTGTGTTAGGTGTGTGACAAAGTGTGTTAGTGTTGGGCCACCATCAGCTGCCAGAACAGCTTCAGTTTACCTTAGTACAGATTCTACAATTCTCTTGAACTGTACTGGAGGGATGAACATCGTTCTTCGAAAAGATATTTCTTCAGTTAATGTTTTGATGAGGGTAGTGGAGAGTACTGTTTAGCACATTGCTAAAAAATTGGCTTAAGATATGGTGATAGGCCATAGCGTATGTATTAAATGATTTGTATCCTCATGAAAACATTCAGTGAGGCCTTGTGCCCTATGGATGGGGGCTATTATCGTCCAGGAAGAGACCACTTCCATCAGGATAGAAACATAGCATAAAGGTGATCACTCAGGTGATCAACTTTGAATTAGTTTTCAGTGAACCTTCCCTATAAGGAGACAAGTGGAACCAAACCATGCCAGCACAATTCCACCTACAGCATAAAAGAGCCACCGTTTACTTTCTTTAATTTGTCACCTGTCTGTAGATAACATTTTCAGAATTGAATGCAAAAGAATACTTACTGGAATTCCAGGATTACCAATCTCCCCATCCTTCCCATCTTTCCCTGGAGGTCCCATTGGACCAGGAGATAGACCTACAGGGGGGCCACGAAGACCGGGCTTCCCTGGAGGTCCTGGAGGCCCAGGTGGACCCTGATAAAGACATATCAAGTCCAATAACTTTTCAAAATGACGTGGAATATTTATTATGTATATACATAATCCATCAATTTGGACCAGCAAACCATATCATCTGATGCAAATACACATTGGGAGAGGATACAACTTACCCTGATAACCTCTGTATCAATGTCAAAGTCCCCAGATCCTGAACCATCAATGGCATCCTGCATATGCAGAAAGAACATGGGGAAGAGCTTATTTTAAGAAGTGTAACATTGTGGTCATGTAATTAGGCAGCCAATAAGTGGCTGTGCAATTTTCTCAAACACTGTTGTTTCTAAATTAATATTTGTCCACAGCACTAAACTGGAACTACAAGTATTGGCAAGTCATATGAACTACTGTTCACTACTTCTTATAATTTTGTAATGAGTCTTTGATTTTATGTTAAACAGTTGTATTCTTTTAAAGGTACCACGATAAATAGATTGACAGAAGGTGCTTGTTTCACTTTGAGAACATTGCCCAGGTTTAAGAGTGAAGGTATGCCCTTCCATCTGGAGCGTCTTTCTCCACAGTCATGGCTGATACCTGCACTGGGTTAATGGTGTGCACATACCACATATCGGAGTGTGGCTGATCGTCCTGGTGGTCCCGGAGGCCCAGGAGATCCAGGCAGACCAACTCCAGGATCACCCTGAAAAACATAAGCATTCACTGGATTTGGATTTTCTCAACTGTGGTGGTATAAAACTCACAATAAAATTTTCACTACTCAGAACAATGATCAATAGGCATGATCAAGTCTACACAGTGTATAGAGTATTTGTACCTTTTCTCCCTTTATTCCTGGATCACCAGGTATACCTGGGAACCCTGGAGCTCCAGTTCCTCCCTGCAGAGATATGCAAAGAGAAACAGCCATGTAGGTCTAAAAATGACAGAGTTTTAAGAGAGAAACAAAAACATAGACAACTTATTCTGAAAGTGGAGAAGAGCAGGTCAGATGCCTGTATTTGGTCTAATCAGGCACACAGGTATGGAAGAAGGTGCAGATATTATTCTAAACCCAGAGAAAGATGAAAGGCTCAGAGTCCACTACTGAAGTCCAGGTCTCACGTCTCTGTTTTTGTCTGATGCTGGGTCATTCTACTCCTTAATCAATGAGCCATGCCAAACATCTAATTAAGCTGCACTGAATTTAATCTTTTTTTCTTTTTTTAGCTTAGCTCTGTTGGACATATGTGAGACACTGGGAGGTCTGAGTTTGTTTGAGTAGTTACTGATATGGACTTAGTGAACAATAAACTCCAAACTCCAAAAATGGTTATAATGTCCTCAAAAGAAAAAGAACTTGAGTAGAAGATTGTTCTCATTAATTGTTGCAGTGGCTCATTTGCTTATTCATACATTTATCTTCAGCAACCACTGAAGATGATCTGGGAGTAACCTAATCAGGGTCATGGTGGACCCAGAACCTATCCCAGGAACACTTGGCCCAAAGTAGGAATACACTCTGAATAAGATGCCAGTCCATCAGCACCATGAACGGCCAGATCTGTATCAACCTGCAGTTCTTGCCTGGGGTCTCACAGGATTGAGCCTGGCCCCAGCCCTCCTGGGGAAAGCTAAAGTTGCTGCAGGAAGTGGTATTAGGGAGGCCTGTAGGGGGTGCTCACCCTGTGGTCTGTGTGGGGCCTAATGCCCCATTATAGTGACAACTATAACTATAACTATAAAAACTGCAATGTCTTTCGGATGAAAAATCCCAGGACAATTCTCTTAAAGAATTGGGGTATACCTATTGCTGAAATTCCCCCATTGGCCCTTATCTAGCAATGCCCCCTAATAATCTCCATCCCTGAATTGGCTCTCTCCTCTTCTCTCCACCAGTAGCTGGTGTGTGGTGGACGTTCTGGCGCATTATGGCTGCATCATCCAGGTGGATGCTACACACCACCAGGTGTGGTTGAGCCATCATCCACCATCATCCAGGTGGTTGAGGAGATTTCCCCCATACATTGTAAAGCGGTTTGAGTGTCTAGCAAAGTGCTATATAAATTGTATCTGTAAGGACGAAATGCAAAATTTCACACAGTAGCAGTAAACCAAGCTCATGCTTATCCACTGCACTACAGTGTCACGTGTCAGTGCTTACTGTATCTAATAAATTTATGTATTTTAAATTGTAAGCTGAAACACAAGTCCAGAATAAAGGACCAAATTATACTCACTGGTTTTCCATCTTCTCCACGACTACCCTGGAAAATGAGAGACATCTTTTATTTGAAATCTAAATTCAACAGATGAACAGATTCATATTAGTAAGATAATCACCCATTAGGCCAAGGAAAAAAGAGAGATATTATACATATGGCCATTTATCATACATCAAGTCTGAAAGAATCAAATTGATATTGTAGATCTCTCACTGCACATATAAACCAGTGCAATATGAAATATAGCTGTCTATTATCTACGAATTTAACTGATACTAATCATGCAAACTATCAAATAATGGTAAGCAATCCATGGCGTTCAGGCATGACCCTAATGCAGTGATTTAGATTCATATGACTTTCAAACCAACAGGATGTTTAGTAACATTGTTTGTTAGTGACTGAGCTATCAGAGTAGCCAAGTTTATTTAACAAAAATGATCTAAATGCTCTGTAGTAAGAACGAAGTCTCACTGTATACATGAAAAAACGCTCAAATATATGCTGCATGACAATTTCACCATGTTTAAGTACAGCAAAACAGTTACCGCATTTCAGATTTACTGTCATCACATTTACTATATATATTTTTTACCACAATGGTTTGAATAGATTCAGGCAATAGTAATCATGTTTTTTATTTTTTTTTAATTTTTAATTTTTATTTTTTTTTTATGAATCATGCCCAGAGAAACCAGTTAATATCAAAACACATGGGTATACTTACAGGAAGGCCATCCTTCCCTGGTGCACCCGTAGGTCCTGGAGGGCCCTGAGCCCCTGGTTCTCCTACCCAAGATGAGATATCTCCTTTAGGGCCTGATGAGCTTGCTGTGCCTGGGGGTCCTGGAGGGCCAGGAGGTCCAGCAGGTCCACGGTCTCCTTTCTCCCCTTTATGGACTGGCATCATCAGCGGATAATCCTGAGCAAGACCAAATTACAGAATGAGTAATGGAGTTGGGATTTAAGCTTCTATTAATTGCTTAAATGGCATGACCGAGTCGGATGAATATATCATCATGAATATATGATATATGATATATGAATATATCACATTATTATGTGTTCCACATAAATGAATGATGAATGCTATGGTATTTGAAGGTATACATAAATGCATATGAGCTTGTTTTTATAATAATGGAATATTTTTCTTACATCTTCTTTGTTATATACAGCTTTCTCTGTCCTGTTTGGCTCTGTGCACGTAAATAGAAACAAATAATAATATCATTATTTATCAAAGGTAAAGGGAAATCAAACACAATCACAAATGTATGGATTGTTGCCTTTTCAGTATGCCCAAATCATATTATAAACACTGAAAATAAAATGTGAAATGGACTTTAAATTGACATTTTAATTTGGGCAGCCACTGTGTAGTGGAGTGCACATAAATCTCAATGATAAATATGTCATAAGGATAAACATGTAAACACATGCTTAAATAAACATTTTAACAGTGACACAACTAGAAAGCTACAACTAGAGATATCTATAAACGACTGGATTTAATTAAATCAGTAAAACAGAACTAATCATAGGCCAATACTTACAGTTACATTTATATAGCACTTTTCTAGACACTCAAAGTGCTTTACATAGTTTGCAATTGGGGGGTGGGGGGGGTCTCCTCAACCACTACTAGTGTGTAACAACCACCTGGAGGATGTGACGGCAGCCATAGAGCGCCAGAATCACACCACACACCAACTATTAGTGGAGAAGAGAGAGTGATGGAGCCAGTTCAGAGATGGGGATTATTAGAGAGACATGATAGAGAAGGGCCAATGGGGGAATTTCCCCAGGACACCAGGGTTATACCCCTACTCTTTTACAATAAGTGTCCTGGGATTTTTAATGACCACAGAGAGTCATACTGGGGCATTAGGACCCACACAGACCACAGGGTTAGCACCCCCTGCTGGTCTCACTAATACCACTTGTGTTCCCTACGAGGTCTCCCATCCAAGTAATGGCCAGGCTCAACCCTTCTTAGCTTCAGCAGGGAAACCAGGCGAGAACTGGAGGTCACTTTAAGGTTAAAATAATCATCTATCAGCCTGTATAATCACTCACCTCTCTCAGTAAGCACCACGTCCTGACCTGAGGACTCTTCCTCCAAGTCCTCATCATCAAACGGAGCTTTAGAAGAGGCTTCAGTAGGGGGCGCTCTGACAGGAAGTGTCTGATCTTCATCAGGCTGTAAGCAGAGAACATTAATCTAAGTAAATTTTTCATAGAAACTTTAAGCACAAATTGATGATACAGTAAAAATATTATAATCTCTGAACTCTACTAAAAATATACTGAAACTTATTTCACTAGTGTACACATATGAATAGGGCAAGTTACATTTTTAATCTGGATGAAATAAATTACACCACAAAGCTAACATTTCTAATGATTTCTGGAACAAATTCCCAGAGTTTAGGTGATGATGGAAAGAAAATTTGAAGCTGTATAAAGAGTAGGATTGTGTGTGTGTGTGTGTGTGTGTGTGTGTGTGTGTTTGTGTGTGCTGGAATGTGTGGGTATGTGCATCTCTGCTGTAGGTCGAATTTGTTGTATTGATTGGCAGGGGAATGACTCTAATAGAGAAGCATCTGTTCTGGTAAAATTCCATCTCTATCAAATTGTTTAGGCTTCCACAATTCCTTCAAAGCCCTTCACACGACAGTCTTTCAAGATCACACGGCAGGCCAGGATACTGATAGTGACTTAACTCCACACTCTTATCTTAAAAGCAGACAGCCAAGCTAATGAGGAATGCAAAATGTTAGGAAGTCTCAGCAGTTTAATTCACAAGACGTTCTCTCTTCACGAAGCTTTAACATCATAAGTGCTGGCACACTAATGAGCATTAAAGCACATCCTGCTGAAAGACCAGCTAAGCAAAAACTCTATAGGGTGTGTGTGTGTGTTCACATTCACACTACTAATATGAACATCTAAATTTGGCTTTCAATAGGCACTTTTAACTGTTTGATCGTGCAAATATGCCATTTAATATCAAAGCCATTACTTTTAATTTTAAGGAATCTTTTTTGTAGCTGTGTATGTGTACAAGCATAAATGGAGATAATGGCAGTACATGCCCTGGACTTAAAGCTCAAAGTAAAAAAAAAAATGGAATATAAGAATAAGAATAATAAGCATATCACCAAAATCTATGTTTATGTTATTAAATGGTATTGTGTAGTGAATTCTTTGTGCATGTCCTGGTGCACAATAACTGTAAAATAACACTGCTGGAAAATGAAATATTATAATCATTTGAGACAGAATGACTGAGTCTTATACGTGAGTTTGAATGTGTGTGAGTGTGTGTAGCTGCTTACTACAGGGTATTCTCTCTCCTCGTGCACTTTCTTCACTTCATCTGTGGTCTCCGTGTCATCATACTCATCACTACCACTGCCATACCCAGATGTCTGCAACAGTACACACACACACACACACACACACACACACACACACACACACACACACACATTAGCACCACCACATTCTTAACACCCAATCTATTAATTGCATGTTCATTTGTTGTATCCTGGTCAGGGAGCCTATCCTGTGAAGACTGTAGGAATACCATGCACACACATTCACATACTCATTCACAACCAGGGGCAATTCAAAGCAGGGAATTAACCCTACCAGTATGTTTTTTGGAGGTGGGAACAAAATCTGACACAACCTGACGAGTTGTGCTGAGGAAAATATTCAAAATATTCAAGTTCCTATATAAACCCAATGACAAAGAGTTTAACCCCTTCAATCAATAAAAAAAGCTTGTAAGGATTGTTTTATTTTTCTTTTAGTGTAACTGTCTAATACATGTTTGTGTGTTACATATTACACACTGCATATAAACACAAGCAGGAGAATTTGTCCACATATCCAAATTTCTGGATCATCAGTATAAATTTCAAATTAATTAACCCACTTAACCATGCAACCATGCAGTGGTGGCTTGACGGTTAAGGCGCTGTGTTACTGATCAGAAGGTTGAGGGTTCAAGCCCCAGCACTGCCAAGCTGTCACTGCTGGGCCCTTGAGCAAGGCCCTTAACCGTCTCTGCTCCAGGGGTGTTGTATCATGGCTGGCCCTGTGCTCTGACCCCAACTTCCTAACAGGCTGAGGTATGCAGAGAAAAGAATTTCACTTTGTATATGTGATAAATAAAGACTCATTATCATGTTTTAGTCCAATATTTGAGTTCATGTCCATTAGCACAATTTCGCTCAATACTATTTGTTTTGGTGATATATCAGGTCAGCCTTGTCCTCTTGCAAAGCCAAACGCACAAAACTGCTAGCCATAATGAATAGTGTTTACCACTAGAGGGAGCAATAACTCAATTTTAGACTGGTGTACCGACGCCCTAACAAGTGTTCTGTAGTCCTTGAGGAACACATCTGTTCACACACTTTAACTTTAACACTTCACTTAATCCTCTGAATCCACCCATGAGCTAATAATCAGTCATATGGGAAAATATGAATCATGATTAAGATATAATAGAAAAAAATATAAATGCACCTTTGTACCTTGTTCAAACGATGTTCATGCAGGATTCACTGGTATCAATCATTTACTGGCTTATAAATGTCTTATGGTTTATTTTTTTCACTGTGCATGGACAAGTCTTGGAAAATATGATCAGCTAATAATATCATGTCATCTCCCCCATGACCCCCTCAGCCCCCCGTCATCAAGCTAAACAAACAAACAAACAAAGAAAAACCCTTAGCTTTTTCACTTGGATTTTCATCCAAAGAGTTTACTTTAGTGACTTTATAAGGGAACGTTTTATACCGTCATCTAGGCTTTAATGATAGTAGTTCAAAGCTCCGGGGCATATCAAAAAGAGAAAAAAAAGTGCATGTGAGAGAAGATAACACAAACACGAGTTCTAGACATTACTCACATAGGGGTCATCCTCCTCACACTGCTCATCCGGTGCCCTGGGATCTGGAGTCAACACCAACTGCTGGATAGATCCCTGCAGAGAGAGAGAGAGAGAGAGAGAGAGAGAGAGAGAGAGAGAATTGGGGTGGCATTTATTCACAAAATCTTGGCAAAAAATACTGGCAAAAATCTCACATCAGTCATAAACACCTCAACACAATAACGTACACTCACTGGCCAATCTATTAGGAACACCTCTTCAATCATTCATACATTCATGCAATTTTCACACACAACAGTCTCTAGAGTTTACACAGAAAGGTGTCAAAAACAACAACAACAACAACAACAACAACAACAACAAAACATCCAGTGGCAGGCAGAGCTGCCTGGTTGATGAGAGTGCTTAGAAGAAAATGGCCAGACTGGTTCGAGCTGACAGGAAACAGTATATGCTAGCTCAAATAACAACTCTACAAACGTGCTGAGCAGAAAAGCATCTCAGAATGCACAACACATCAAACCTTGAGTTGGATGAGCTACAACAGCAGAAGCCTACATCGGATTCCACTCCTGTCAGCCAAGAACAGGAATCTGAAGCTACAGTGGCACAGGATCATCCAAACTGGACAGGTTTTGGTGAGCTGATTGGATAATTGCATGCATGTGCAGGTATACAGGTATTCCTAATAAAGTGGTTGGTGAGTGTATATATTAAAAAAAAACTAATACAATTCAGTCTCACATTGAGCCAACAATCTCCCCACTAAAATGACTTTTTGTGACATTAAGATGCAGCATTTTTTTATGCTCTCTTAGTCCTTTCTGACAGTGTTGAATCTCTAAACCAACAAGTGGTTGGTTTTTACCTGATGTGACGCAGACTTTCTGCCACAGTAAGAGTCGCATATAACCTTTTTCTTAGTACAACGCATACAAAAAAGCAGAGCTGGAAGATTATTTGTACAGCAGAGAATCAACACCTGTTTTCCATTCCCTAAGCTTTTTTTTAATAACTTCGAGAGATAGACAGTGATAGAAAGAAAGAGAGACAGACTGTAAACAAATAAATCAACACCACATGTCAATGCATTAAACACATATCTCAGAATTCAACTGACAAACACTCTGAGTAATAACTGTTCTCTTACTGCGGTGCAGCGTTATCGTCATCAGACTAACAAAAAGTGTGGCGAGAGCTAGAACAGAACCAGGTGTGAATTCCCTTTTTCTGGGAACACTAACCCACTGATAGGAGCTATAATCTAATGCTGGGGAAATCCCAGTTCCGCACAATCATAGAATTAAAGTTTATGGAAGGTAAGCAGGATTTTCCACTGAGATACTGAGATCTGTTATACAACTTGCATGTTCATGACCGTATGAGTTTAACCACATAAAAATGACATCCTATTACTCAGTTATTCATTAAAATGCATACAAAAGCATATTATTCAGTAACTACAAGGAAACTAATCGGAAAGTTGTGTAGTTACAAGGGTAAGGAATGTAAGTCTAGACCATTTACAACATTCTAGTAGATTATGAAGTTAACCACACAGAACACTCATTTAGATAATTTTAAACAGATAGGTAGCTCAAATCTGATTTTTCAGATTGGAGCAGGAAAAACTTTCTGCATGTGGTGAAAACTGTGAAATCTTGCTTTCTAAAGAGATTCAAGCCACGTTTGTATGAAATCTGATTAAAATCCAACCGGTCATTCATCTTCAGTAACCACATGGTCCAGTCAGGGTTACACTGGATCTGAAGCATTCACACCTTTGGGCAATTTAGTGTAGCCACTCACCTACCAGTGTAGACGATGGGAGATATCCAGTTGCAGGTTAAAGTTTTAGGCACCCTGCTGAGCACCCCGCTGAGCATCCCACGACCTGGCCACGGACTGATCACATACTGGTCACATGTATGAGGTGCAAGGTGACAGCGAACATGCCCCGATCACGAGGGCCCAGCCTGCCGGGACACACAGCGTCCCTGCTGCTCGGATCTCCATTGGATTTACTGCTGCATTATTTATCTCTAATCCATCTGTGTGCATTAATGACCAAAAGGATTTTGTCTCTGTGTCCCGACAGCCCATGGCAATGGCCAACTGACCTGAACCAGCTACTACTCCTCTACAACAAGCGTGTTTTTGGGATGTGGGAGGAAACTGGAGAACCCAGAGGAAACCCAGATGGGCATGGGACATGAGACCATGCACAACTCTGTACTGAGAGAAATCTGGAGCTGTGAGGAAGTAACAGTACATAGTGCTTCAGCATGCCATACAAATTTCAGATTTTATTTTCACCATTCAGTGTGTACTGCTTTTTCACGTTAAATCATTTGTGACAATAACAACGCTGATGAAAAAACAGTGTGAAGACAGATGACAGATATATTTATGATAAGATACATGATCTATAAAAACAGATATATAAAATGGTAACTTTACATAGTATGACCAGATAGATAGATAGATAGATAGATAGATAGATAGAGTTTCAGTTTGACTATTCAAAATCTGATCTTAGCCCAACTCATCGCTTAATTGCTGCCTTAACTTCATATGCAGTTATATTGGCTGAGTGTGTGAGTATATGTGTGCGTTCAGAAAAGGGAATGTGGGACATCCTCACTGCCTCATTCATCCATTCTTGTTGACTCAGCATTTGCAAATTCAAGTTGTACACACACAGACCAGGAGAGAGCCAGACCACACACATCGGCAGTCCTGTCGCTCACCTTGTTTGAGATTGTATATCTGGGTGATTTTATACCTCCTAAGATTTTTGTAATAAAACAAGGAAGAAATTACTGAGTTAAGCGGCACCAGGACATCATACTTACAGTTGCAATAAAAATTGTTCAACCCCCATTGCAAATCAGGTTTACTGTCAAAATTTACAGACTTTCAGCTGTTTGCAATGAACAAATCAAACAA
>JANDJT010000001.1:27594364-27606706 GCA_024331685.1 Stegophilus panzeri | reverse complement strand
TTTTGTTTAAATACAAGTCAAAGTACATTTACAAATCATTCCTCTTTGTTTTTATTAGCATTTTCCATACTGTCCCACCTTTTTCGGAATTTTGGTTGTATAACATTACTGCATTTTCACATCTTTAATCTTTTTCTACTATCCAAAAGCCCACTCATAGGAACCATGCACCATAAACAGGTTAAAAATTGTTTATATACCAAATTGTAAACTAACATTAAGAAGCTCCAAATACTGCCATATGTGTTCCAAATGTGGTTTACCATGGTCTGACCTGCTCAAAGAAATACAATATCATTAAAAAAAATAAAGGTCAAGGGCTTGTATCCAGTTCTTCATTTTGATAAGTGATTCTGTATATCTTTTCCAAATGTCTTTGAGAAACCTAATACCAAAGCCAGGGTACAAGCTATTTTTGGCTGACACACACTAGTCTTTGTTTATTTAAAAAAGGCTGATTGTTTTACCCCTAACCACTTTTTGGAAGTTTTGTCAGTGAAGCCTGATACCAACACATGTCAATCAACCAGCTCACTAGTTACAAGTGAGATTTTCAATCAGTATCTGGTTTGTGCTGGCCAGACATTTCCAGCTATATACCTTCTAGCAGTCTTAAAATGAGAATGTCATACTTGATCTATAATTTGCCATTTTGGAGAAATTTATTTAAAAATCCCCAGACCTTTTTACCCCCTGCCAGTAATTAGCTAAATGTAATGGCTTTGGGAAATGGATTATGTTTCTGTGATAGTGGCTAAAAGGTTGTGAGTTTGAATACTATAGCTTGAAGAGAGCCAATGTTGGCCCTCAACAAATAAATGGTCAACTGTATGTTGTACTGGATTAAAATTTACACCATTATATAAAAGACTCTTCCAGGGTTATTTTTTTATGATGAAGGGCTCTAGCTCTTTAGAAAAGCTTCCACTCTATAGCGCCTATAGTGCTAGATGGAATTTTCTTTTCAAAGGGTGTACATGTACATCGCATTATTATCATCAATCAGATGGTTATGACATAATAAGGTTTTTGTGAAGTTACTTTAAAAAAGAAAATGGTTTATTCTTCTAATTTCCAGAATTTGCATGCTGATTTGCCAGTCATTTTGACCTTTTTTTTCTCCTACCAATTTTTCTCCTACTAAGAGAAAATCACATGAATATGGAATCCAGCTAGTCTCCTAGAAAAATTCTGCCTAAACTCCAATTAGGATTCACTGAGGGTTTTGACTTTTAAGTGTAGTCTTAACATGATTAACAGACATAGTTTGAAAGATTAACGTATAGGGCAGGAAATGACAGAAAGTCTGTTATAAGATTAGTCAGGACACTATTGGGTTTCTTTTAAATTTAAACTCACTAGGCTAGGTTAAAAAAAAGACATGCTTATGAAAAACTGCAAATTCTTAAAGCTCTGAGTGTCTACTTTAATATGAGCCATTAACTACTGTGGAGCATGACGTCACCAATAAATTCAATGCTGAATATGGGTACCCTCAAAACAGGCAGAAATTTTGCCTCTGGTAAAAAGAGATTAAGCCTGATTGCTGACTGCTTGCAATATAACTAGGACCTGTAGCCTGCTAAGCTATGATGTATGATAAGCTGCGATTGTGCAGGTAGTGCTATTATAAAGTACTGAATTAGACTTAATTGAGACTAATATACTAAATAAAGCCTTTCCTTCATTTGCTAAGTCAAATTCATAGACATAGAGCAGAAGTGCTAATGGTACCTCCTTCTAAATGTCTGTTTAAATACTTCTCTGAGGAGGGTCAAATGAGGACATTTCAGCCCTAGAACATAACACAGTGCAAGAAGTTCAAGGTTTTGCTGATAAGACAGCTGTGGGTTTACTTCAAGCCAACAGCAACAAGTCAGTACTTTGAAAACTTCAATATGCTGACTGCAAAACTGATTCACACAACTCACTGACCACACACCGAGCAGACTGTGTGAATTACCATTAACACTACTGCAGACCTCAAACATGCGAATCAAACAATCATTTGAATTAGAAAAAAGTTCACATTACTGCGAATACATAGCGATGTGGTTTCCACAGCAACGGCTTTATTTCATGTGTGTTTACAGCTGTGGCTGGAAATATTTGTCCTCAAATGGGCTGCCTGGCAAATACACAACACTGCTGGCTCTGTTCTCCTGCATGATGAGTCATAAAACTACAGAAGTCAAATGTCAACCATACAATAGTACAGTTCTATCATGCATATACTGACACAATGACTTCATTTCCATAAGCTCTATCATCAAAACCTCTCCACAATGGATGCACAAAATCAATAAAGTCACAAAAACTGTCGAGGAAACATTTCAGCATAAGACTATCATTTCAACATAGTTAATACCACAGCACTGCTAAAGTCTCAAATCTGTTTGGTCAGAAGGCGTTGATTACTTTACTCTAACAGCATGGCTCGAGAATACTTCTGGCTGTATTTCAAGTGATGAAAATTTTAGACTAATGCACGCATTCTAATACTTTATTGCTTCTATAGTAAGTCGTTTGCAGTGACTTGTATGGCCAACGGTCCACATAATCTGTGTTTAATAATAAACAGACTTTAAAAAACTTGTTGATAATCAAACGTATAATCAAAGTTTTCTGTGAGGGGGAGGAGGAGAATCTTCAAGAGAGCAGATTTTGCACTTTCCAGTTTCAGAAGCTGCTGAGGGAAGAACTGTTTCTAGCTGCTATAATGTAAATGATAACACGAACTAACTTCTCTTGCTACTGTAACTTCCACAACATTAAGTGTAACTATAAATGGATAAAAAGCCTGGTGTGGTTTTCATTAATAAATTGAAAGTTGTAATCATTGGTATAAGAGGAATAAAACATTTTGGGACATGCTGTTGTTGGAAAATAATCACTTTGTGGTGGTAATAAATCCCCCTGTTATGCATTATTTTCATATAATAGCGAGGTTCATTGTGTTTTATTCCTCATATTATGTAGCATTCTGTAGCACAGTGTTGCAACTCTCAACATCTTACCATTTTAACGGAATTTCCAGTTTGTACCATTGTTGTGTTTTCACCCATCAGTGCACTAATACTACAATACCGAGCATCCATTCAGTATTAGCCGAATAGCAATAGTTAGCCAGCTAGTAAAAAATAAAAATAAAAATCAGTCACCCCCACTCACCTCAACCAAGTATTCACTCCAAATCTGTCTTTTAAAATTTACTTGCACCTCCAAAATACACCAGGAAGACAATTTCTCAGTATGTAAACCAGGAAATCTTGCTCTAGAAACTCTGTCACCAATGTAAGAGACAAACTGATGCCAGTTTACAACAACTGTATCAATGGTAAAATGTTTTACCAGCACTTCCATCATAACAGCCTTGCTACCAAAGTATGGTAAGGTGAAATATGTGATTCCTTGGCATGCGTCATTTCTGTACGCCTGGAGCCAGTCATACGTAACGGAGTCTGCTATGAGCTCACAACATTATTTCACAGTCTGAAAACACTCCAGCCGTTGTATGTAATGTCACGCTTAATGGGTTATTACAGGTATATAGTCCCCACTCTCTGGCATAATAGCTATTTGCTAGCTATTCCTACAGATGTATGGACTGCATTTGGCCACCCATCACTCATTACAGAGGTAATTTGTAGTTAAAATCATAGGATGTCTTTCAGTGCCATTGACCTTGAGGCATGCAGACAAGGATGATTTATCAGTCCACGATCACATCTTCAGTTTGTCTTCTAAATGATGGTCAGGGAAAAGGTGCAACCCTAAGTAACCCTTGGTGCATGCTTAATTTGCTAGTTCTGAAAGGCAAGTAAATACCTAATGAGAACATCCGGCTTTGTCTTACCAGCTATCAGACGAAACACATGTCAAGTTGGTCAAACTGGTAGACCACCTTTATTACTTTATGGTAAGTGCTAGTAAAAAGGAAACAGTTTCCAAATTCCTGCTACTAATGCTGTATCATAGACAAGTTACATGTTGTAGGAAAATAACAAGCATGTATGGCAATCAGACTATTTGAAACCTTTACTGATTAAATTAGACAAGCTGGAAAATGGCTTAAGCTGGTAAAGATTGTCTACTGGTTTACTACAAATCTGCTCAGTTTGTGTTTTGGCAGCTGGTAGCTGGTCAGAGCAAGACGAATAGCTCATCAGAGAGAACACCTTAAAGTTAACCTTATATTAGTATTCAGGGCAGGGGTAGCTCAGTGGTTAAGGCAGTGTGCTAATGCTCAGAAGGTCACAAATTCAAATTCCAGCACTGCTGGGCCCTTGAGCAAGGCCCTTCACCCTCAAGCTCTGTCAAAAAAAATAGATAAATATAATTTCCATTCACTTCTGTAAGATATGAACAGGGCATCTGCCACATGCTATAAATGTAGGAAGCAGATAAAGAGGGTTTGTTCGTCCACCTAATCTCTTATAAAAGTTGAACCAATTAAAATGAGCAAGGACCATATTTGCATGTTGTTCAAATTCACAACAATAAAGTTATATGAACACAGAAAATATACCCTGCCCCTATGCTTTGCAACATTTCATGTTACAAATTTGCAAAAAGGATCAAATTATGATGAAAACCATTTCAATTTAAGAGAAGGAATACATCATTATATTTGTACACATCACACTGAGGAAACCTCAGTGCTGCTTATAGCTACAAACACACCGTGCTACCTCAGCACCACCCATGGCTAACTTCATAACTCACAGCATGAACAAATGGGCCATAATCTTAATCATAATGTATTGGAGCAATTGGACTGAGTAGTAATAAAAGCACTAAAACTTTGCTTTACTTTACTGACTCAATGTGACCATGCCAAATCCTAGCACACCAGATTCAACTATTCAGCTAATTAACAGAGTCGAAGTGGGTGTGTTAGAGGAAACACTAAAGCATGCGGTACATGAGGTATTCCAGGATCAGGACTGGGAATGATGGTGATGAAGTTCTTCAGTCTCAAAACATTTGCGCAAAGCACAAGGGAAAACGATGCACTGTGCGCAATAGCGCATCATCTCCATAACAAACTCTATAACAAACATGAAACGTGACAAGGAAGTCAGAGCAAATCTGAGTGAGATATCTGAGTCCTTTTATGTCAGTGTCATCGGTTTATAAACTCTAGGTACGTGAACAGAAACGATCAAACATATTTGGGGAAATGGCTTTCATTCATTCATTCATTCATTCAACTGGGCAAAATGTCAAAGTTGCACATTCAGCCAGGATTTTCTTAAACGTGTTTCTCTATCTCAGCTTCAAACTTCATCGTTCTCACCACGAAGGCAAAGCACATGAAAGAATCATACAACCGCCACTGTTCTGTGCGTAAAATAAATTAAAAAAAAACCCAACAAAACAAAACTTTAAGAGTGCTAAAATGTGAAAAAGTGGCATACCGTCCTGCAGCTGGAACGCGGTCGCTGGATGGAAAAGCCACAAAGCAGTGAGGAACAAACAGCACCAGGGCGGCAGTCTGGTGACAGGAGAAGAGTTGAGAGATGGCATGAGAAACATCCTCTCAGAAAACGAAATAAACAGAAATCAAATCGTAACAGGTATTTATTAAATTCACCTTAGGAAAGGCATATCTCCGCGAGTCATGTCTCCGCGCTCAGGTTTAAGCAGAAGCCGTGAGGCGCTGTGTGTCTCCAGGCTGGCGCAGTGAGTGAGCCTCCGCGCTCCGCTCCGCTCTGCTCTACTGTGCTCTGCTCCGCACCTTCAGGAGCTGCTCCTGAACAAAGACAGCCTCAGTTCACCCTCAGCTCAATCTGCCCCCTCAAAAACACTGAAATCTGACTCCCGGGCTCAAGCCGTGGACCTCCACCTTTATCCGGCCCTGCACCGTTCCCACATTCTCACTGACGCACGCCATGTCTCCTCCTCAAAGTCTGACGATAAGACAAGTCTCCCACGTTATCTCCCCCAAAAGATGGCTGCGCTTTGCAAAGCATCGTATCAATCATATTTCATATAGCTGGCTTTTCAAACTTTTTCAACCAAGCACAACTTCCATAGTGAAGAACATACTCGTCAGTATACATCTCAGACTGAGTTTATTATAATCCAACTTTTCAGATATTACCCTACTGAAAAAAAAACACAATAGAAACCATAAAATTTGTAATGGTTTTAATGGTTATAATGGGAATTGTATTGGTTTTAATGGAAACTGAAATGGTCCCTGTGGGTCTCTACTGGTAATTTGTTGCCTACTATTGGTGGCATGTTATGTCTAGTAGCTACCAAAAATAGTAATGGTTTTAATGTTATTTGATGGTTTGTAACAGTATTTGTAGTGGAAACCATTAGAATTTCTGTGAGGGTTTCTATTGTTTTGGGTTTTTTTTTTTCCCAGCAGTGTAGTCATGTTACCTAACAAATAACTAAAATCATAAAATCAAATTAATTTATTAGAAACACTAATCCCTAGATTTTGCACCCCCAAAAGCAAAACCACTTAGACTGTGTGTGTTTTTGTTTAGTTTCATTAAATTTGCCTTAGGATTAAAGTTGACATTATTTATACATATGCATACATAAGTTCACTTAGTTTTATATATAACCTGTTCAGTGGTTGATGAGTTGATGTTAAGTGGTTGATCATGATCTGCATCACTGCCTTTTTAAAGAAATTCACAGACATCTTGGGATCTCCAGACCTAATTTTGGGAAAACAGAAAAAATAGAAAAAACAAAAATGGTTCCAGAAGAGGTCTTTTAGATATCTGTTCTTAGCTTCATAAAGGGGTTCCCCTTCCTAAAGGAAGAAACCAAACAGAGACCAAAAGACCAAATAACATTTAAAGTGACTCACAATTCTCATTGTAAATTAAATTCCTTTCCTCACTATTAGTTTGTCTTCCTGCTTTGAACATTTCCAAGAGGAAAACAATAATGTGCATTGAAAGAGAAAGACAATGAAATGAAAAATTGTCCTACTGTATATATACACATATATAGTCCTACTGTTATATATATATATGGAACATTAAGGACATAGGTGAGAGAGAGAGAGAGAGAGAGAGAGAGAGAGGACAGACAGATGGCAACCTGAGCTCATGAGAAATTCAAATGAATTTGTGATTGTATTTTGTTCATACAATTTCATACAAAAGCTGTAAGGTACAAATGCTAACTCCTAAATTTAATCTTCCTATGAATTGAGCTGTGTGAATTTTTATGAATTTGAAAATGTGAGAGCCAGTATTGGGGTGAGGGCATGTGGTTAGCATGTTTGTCTCACACCTCCAGTGTTGGGGGTTCGAATCCTGCCTCCGCCCTGTGTGCACATATTGTTTGCATGTTCTTCCCGTGCTTCAGGGGTTTCCTCTGGGTACTCTGGTTTCCTCCCCCAGTCTAAAGACATGTGTTGTAGGCTGAAATGCTGATTGGAATTTCTAAATTGTCTGTAGTGTGTGAATGGGGGTGTGAATGTGTGTGCAATTGTGCCCTGCGATGGGTTGGCACCCTGTCCAGGGTGTCCCCTGCCTTGTGCCCAGAGTTCCCTGGGATAAACTTCCAGGCTCCCCATGACCCTCTGTAGGATACGCGGTATGGATAATGGATGGATGGATGTATGGATCGAACCACTATTGCTGTTGGTCAGCTATGTCTTCCTGCCATTTCATCAACAAAGATTCCTCTTGGTACTAAATGAGACTGAGAACACTTCAATGTCCTGCAGTGTTCTTATATAGACCAGGAATAGGGACACAAAACAAGCAACAAGTAACATTTTATGAAATCATGTATACAGTATTAGTTATGATTCCAGCACAAGTGGTTGCAATGTACCATATTTTGTACATTGCACATCATCAAACATATAGAGGTCAAGGTGAGGTTGAGGTATGGATTTGAAGTTGGGGTTTAAGAACCACCTGCTTAGAAATGAGTACAGCGTGATGACTCCCGTGTTTGGAAGTTTTACAGAAAGCCAAGCCCTCATAATCACCTTCTTATATTTCTAAGTCCATTACAGAACAGTTTCTAATGCAAATTGCATAAGCTCCCTTGGCCTAGTGCACATCTGGATTCAACCAAGAAGGGAGTTTACTTGGATTACAATTGTTCCATGGGTTGCAATATCTTTATTGAGAGATACTGTGTAAGGTTTATTACTGTACTGAACAAATGGACTTCATCCAGATTTAACTGCAAAATTTAATTAATTCCACAGAAAGGTTTAAAGCCAAATCTAGACTGATGTTTCAGCTTTAAACAAGGAATACAGGTAATACTACACACTCATAAATACAGATGGAACCAGGTTTTCACTGTCAAAACAAGACTCGTGTTCTTTCAAAGCTCCAAAGGAGGAGACTTTGTATAAACCTGTGACTATATTCTCCCAGACATACCTCAACAACCTCAAAGTGGTCAGCACAACATAGGACTTCACTTTCTCAGACATCTAGGAGACAGTGATGAAACATTCAAGAGTTTCTTCTAATGACAAATCCATGAGCATGGTTATGATTAATCTCTAGGGGTATTTTATTTGGGAGATGGAATTCACTCCCTCAATGGCGCCTTAAAGGTGCCAAAGAGAATAAGGAGAGATAATGTTGGACATTGGAATTCCCTTCTCTATCCACACTGATACACTGACATCTAACCAATGAAAACTCTTCAAGAGGAATCATCAGGGACATTCATGACAAGCCGGAAGGCTCCTGTGTTGCAAAAACATTATTTTCAGTCTGGGAAGCCATAGTTGGCTTTTCAAGGCTGATGTATGACATCATGTTGAAGTGATTTTTGTCACTCTGCTGGATTTTGATTTATGATTAGGGCAAGTCAGACAAGTGCTCATAGGATCTTGTACTATGTAGAGTGAAATGGTGCAAGTAGTAAGTAAGTAAGACACTTATGAAGTTTATCTTTATAGTTAAAAAATATAAAGACAAATATAAAGAGTATTTTTATTCCTCTAAATAAACGCATAATTGAAATGTCTTACACCAAATCTTTTTTAACAAATGCTTTAAGACAATACAAAGCATAATCCAAATTGGGTGTCCTAAACCTTAACTGTGCAGTTTTTTATTGGGAATTTCTCCATACACCAAATGTAAATAATCAGCAAAGATATACAGCATTTGGTATCTGAAGTTTGGTTTTTCAGTTTACGCTAAAGCTATAGGGCTAATGTAGCTACAATGTAATTCAAGGAAAAGACTACAGTATAGCATTGTGCATATAATAAGTGTATATAATATCTACTGTAAATCCCCATACACTCACTTCCAAAACATTGTTTGGCTCAGTAATACCATTGTTAATTGTAACAGTTCGATAAAACAGAATAATTCCATGTTAAATACAAACAAACAAACAAACAAACAATGTATGTTCATTAACCTGTTTAGTGAATCTGGAGCTTAGGAATATGCAATGGATGAAACACCACTCCATCGCAGGCAAACACGCACACACATTCACATTTAGAGACAATTTAGCATAGAAAATGGCTGTGATGATCAAAGAAAAGCAGCCTCCTTCCAGTACTGCCCAAATACATATATATGAAATCCATCCATTATCCATAAAGCTTATCCTAATCCTATGCAGGGTTGTGGGGGAGCCTGGAGCCTATTCCAGGGAACAAGGTGGGGGACACCCTGGATGGGGTGCCAACAATTTGGGAATGCCAGTCAGCCTACAATACATGTCTTTGGACTGGAGGAGGAAACTAGAGTACCCGAGGAAACCCCTGAAGCACGGGGAGAACATGCAAACTCGAAATTCGAACCCCTAACCTTAGAGGTACAAGGCAACAGTGTTAAACACTAAGCCACTGTGCCCCACCATATATCAAATCAAATAACATATTGGAACTATATTAGTATGTAGATTACTCCTAAAATACAATTTCCACTTCAAATCGTGGGATCCTCAAATCACCTCTTATCTGATATGACATTTGTTTGACTGATCCCAAGCTGTTTGCTAAGAGATTCCTCACGCAAAATGGCTGTTACTGTTTTTAGCAATGTGACATATTTTTGTTTGTTTTCCTAGACAACATTGTCATACAATTTTGTGTCAGAAATCAGATTAGAAAGTCTGTTTGAGACACTGAAACTTGATACAACTTAAAGCAGATGATTTAGCGATGATGCTAACACAGTACTGGCTGTGTATAAACTTCTTGTACTTATTAGCTATATTCACATTGTAGCACAAACCTGAAGTAGCAAAACACATCTTGTCTCATTCACTATATTTTTGGTTGAACTGTTCCTATAACAGAAGTTTTAACCAAAAATACTACCATGACTAACAATTAAACCACATTATTTTTGTTTAAAGTGTTCTCACAAAACCATACCAACTTTACGTTTTACAACAGGAAAAGCACAGTGATAAATGCTTTGAGGTAACCAAAGGCATTGTACAATTTCAGTGTTAACTTGCTTAACATTTCCTTTGAGAAAGCCTGAAAGAGAACATCTGGTTCATGAGTGTATGGCACTCTCAACCATGCCTTCATCCATTTTTGTTCAGTATGAGTATTTGATTTAGAGATAACGCCAACCACAACCAAGCACTTAAAGCATAAATCATATCTGAGATCATTAAACAGCTTCAGTGTTTTTTCGTGTGTGTGCATTGCTGAGACAGCATAGTTTGACAGGTTGCTTAAAACCATGTGGAGAGTGTAAGGTTTGCAGAAAAGTAGTCTCTTGCTCTGACTGTGAAAGGATCTCCATGGTGATGTTGTGTTGTAGGAAAACAGTGCTGCTGAGGTGTAGTGTCGGTGATGAGGACAGGGAGACTGTGGGTAGTGGGACTTCCATAGATTTGACATGAAGGTCAAGGTCTACCATGAGTCAGCATCACCCTTGTTAAGTGAAGATAGAAAAATGCCTTTCTATGGGAAACAATCAACTTTGGTTGAAAATGAGAGACAAGGGATCAGTAAGTATGTTTACTTTGAACATATTTGTGGTTTTATAATAATGGAGTGACCTCAGCCCTATGCCTGGGGAACTGCAGTTTCTCTGTTCTAATAAATCTGATTTAACAGCAGTTCATTACCAAACATGACATGAAACAGGTGTGATGGAGAGAAAAAAGGCCCATGAGGATGAAACTGAAGAGTGTCAACCCAAAACGTCAAAGATATTTAAAGCAAAACAATTAAAAATCAAAGTGGAAAAAAGTGAAGTGGGCATTGATTGCAAACCTGAAGGTAGCTCATTTCCTGAGCAAATCCAACAGCATCTGGCAGCTGCATTGTACACGGTGTTAATTATATAAGCATTTATATACACATACTAGACAGTTTAATCAAGTGAAACTAAGTAATAGCTATACGCTGGATATAAACGGCTGAAATTTTCAACCACGACCAAAATTCAGCTTTGATGCTTGTGTATCTTGGCCACCCACCGCTGCCAAGCTCTGAAGGGGCTTTGTGTCACCAGATGCCTTTAGCATCAAACCGGAGTGTAAACATGAGCTCATGGAGTGCAGGGGACAAAAAGTCGGCAGGAGAATAGAGCTCACTTATAACCATCCAACACAACCAAATTCTCTACTCTACAACATCAACAGCAAAAAATATCCCAAATCAGCTCATCTTTAATACTGATTAACACACCATTAAAACACCCTACGCACCATAAACCCAGCTGAAGTGTTGAACTATGATAATGTTAAACCCGTTATGCTTTAAGAGACTGAGGTTGCAAGAAATAATTCTTAAAAAATAAGGAAAAAATTAATACGGGCAAAGCTACACTCAAAACTGCATTTGTTCTGTTTCAACCCAGCAGGCATAATTCGCTCAAAGTTTTTCATTGTTTTAATCTTTTTTAGATCTGTCCTAAATTCTTTAGGCGTTCATGGAAAAAGGAAATAAAGAATAAAATTAATTTTAAAATGTCCGGTTCCAGTTCGGCTTTTCCCTCATAAGGTCAGATCTCGTTGGTTTAAGCCTCGGGAGGAGGGAAAACAGCAGTGGAGGTTGTATTGACTTACTCCCTTCAAGAGAGTGGATTTCGTTTGCACATCAGTTTTCACTCACATGCTACTTCTCCACGTCTTTCTGTGTTACACACACACCCACACACACATGCACAAACAGCTGTAATTGTAAGATCCGGTGAAATTTTGGAAGGAAGCTCCTTTTGTGTGCTCATCACAGCCGGTGGTACAGTGAGTAGCATTGCTGACTCCCAGCTCCAGAGTCCTCAGTTTCATCCTGAGCTCAGGTCACGGTCTGTGTAGTGTTTTCAATTCAATTCAATTCAATTTTATTTGTATAGCGCTTTTAACAATGGACATTGTCTCAAAGCAGCTTTACAGAAA
>JANDJT010000001.1:27577126-27594264 GCA_024331685.1 Stegophilus panzeri | reverse complement strand
AAGCAGCTTTACAGAAATATATAAACACAGGATACAGATTTTAAATGTGTGAATTTATCCCTATTGAGCAAGCCGGTGGTGAAGGTGGTGAGGAAAAACTCCCTAAGATGATATAAGGAAGAAACCTTGAGAGGAACCAGACTCAGAAGAGAACCCGTCCTCATCGGGGGAACAACGGATAGTGTGAAAGTAAAGGAAAATTCATTATGGTTTTTATATGAAGTCTGCTTTGTTGAACTAGTCCACTGTTCACTGTTTTGCACATTCTTCCTTTGTCCAAGGAGTTTTCTTCTAGGTTCTCCAGTTTCCTCCAACCTTGTAAGTGGTAGATGGATTGGCTATGCTAAATTTCCCCAAGGTGTGTATGAGTGTGTGAATGTGTGCAAATGTTGCCCAGCGATGAACTGCTGTCTTACCTCACACCCAGTGTTCCTAGGATAATCTCTGACATAGAGGACAGAAGAAATAAATTTACTGGAAGAACAGACTGAAGACAGGCACTATCTGAGGTCAGAGGTCATGCTAGTGATTCAGCTTCCTAAGAAAAGCCAGAGGAGCTGCGGCCCTCATTGGCTTTAAATCAGAGGCCATGCTCCTGTTAGCTAACATATGCAAACAGATACAAACACAAACACACACACACACACACACACACACACACACACACACACATACGTACAGAAAGAAGCAAATATCAAAGTGTCTTGAGTCAGCCCACTGTGGAGGATCCTGGAAGCACAGAGTCTGCAATTTGTCATCTCTGGCAGCTGTGATAAGACAGCACCTTAAAAAAAGCAAGTTATCTTATGAATTGGCCTTGTCAAACATTATCTAGAGATTTGATATATACAGCATAAATGCAGTAATATATATATATATATATATGTGTGTGTGTGTGTGTGTGTGTGTGTGTGTGTGTGTGTGTGTGAGAGGGTTTGAGGGCCAGGGTTAACATTGTGGGTTAGCATTATGAGTTAGGGTTTAGGGACAGAGTGGTAATGTTAAAAGTTAGGGCAAAGGACACGGTTTAAAGAGAGGGTTTATGTAGTCTTGTAAGTCAGACTTCTAGCATTCACTATAAAGTGTGGTATGTTTGGCCAAATTTGGACTATTTGAGGCTATCTGACTGACAAAGCAGTTAACAAACCACAGACCTTTTCCTGTAGCCAGTTGCCAAACACGCAAAATTATCTTGTTTCCATACCACTAACTGATTCAAACAAAACTATTTGCAAAGACATATTCACTACATCTTGGACAGAAAAGTTAACTGAGTCTGAGTCTTGGTGTTCAAGGAATTGTCTTGAGCTGAGTGTACATAGAAACAATCAGATTGCATCGTCATGATTCTGAGTCTTGTGGCTAGAAAAGTATACAAAATATAAATGGACCACAGAGAGAGTGAGGATGAGAGTCGGGTTCAGCAGTGTGGTTAAAATTAGGGCTTAATATTTAGGGTTTAGGGGCATATTAACCATCATATACTGTATGTTATACAATAAGTTTATTTCAATAAACATTTAGTAAAGATCTTGTTCTTTAATAAAATTGAAGATATAGATTTTCAAAAAAAGTACTACATTGAAGTCTAATAAGCTTAATCTTACAACCCTATACATAATAAAAAATATTGTGTGAAAAAAACTCTCTAAACCTGAAAAAAATGGCGTTGGGGGTGGCACAGTGACTCAGTGGTTAGCACGCTTGCCTTGCACCTCAGTTGTTGGGGGTTCAAATCTCTCCTCCGCCCTGTGTGTAACGAGCTTGCATGTTCTCCCTGCGCTTCTGGGTTTCCTCTGGGTACTCCAGTTTCCTTCCCCAGTCCAAATACATGGGGGTTGATTGGCCTTTCCAAATTTTCAAAGGCTGATTGGCCTTTCCAAATTGTCCGTAGTGTGTGAATGGGTGTGTGAGTGTGTGTGCGATTGTGCCCTGCAATGGGTTGGTACCCCATCCAGGGTGTCCCCCTCCCTGTGCCCTGACCTCCCTGGGATAGGCTCCAGGCTCCCCCATGATCCAGTGTAGAATAAGTGGCATAGAAAATGGATGGATGGATGGATATTTAAAAAATGGTGGGCTATTATTTACTACATTCCACACAAACATGGAGAAGTCTACTAAAGCCACAGGGCTTTGGGTACGAGTTGGTTTCAGTGAGGGTCACATGACACAATATGCACTGAATCCTGGACTGTAAAATTTTCAGTTCAGCCACCTGTGCTGTGCTCAGATTTGTGTTGTCGCAGCTCCACTTTAGAGAAATGGCTGCTCACTGATGCAACACAATCAGAGATTTCGTATCTAAAGCCAACCTGGCTGAACTGGTGCTGTGGCCAGTTCTGAACACAAGCTCCTGTTTGGGAAAGCTTTGCTTATACAGGAGGAGTGGAAAGCTGGAAAAATATGAAATAGTGCCAGGGGGGTGTACTGTATGAGCGTCTGTGTATACAAGCATATGCATGTTTATAAGAGAGGAAACCCGGAAGTGTGTGTGTGTGTGTGTCTGTTTCTGTGTGTGTGTGTGTGTGTGTGTGTGTGAGGCATTAAACAGGAGATGTACTGTACGGAAGAATGTAGGAAAACTCCACATACTGTATGTCACATAGTGCGTCCTGGCCTTCTTTGATGCCCTTGTGTTTACAGTAGAAACTACAGAAGGACTCCACATGATGCCTTATGGTATAGAGAAAACCAGATTTGGTGTCATTTGAGGACTCTATGGATTCATAGCTTATTCCCATTTATTCTAGCGAGCAGGGGGTATATTCAAAGTTTAGTCAAGCTTTGTAATAAATGAAGAGCTAATAAAATTCAGAGGAAGATAACTGTAGACTTAAGAGCAAGAAAAGGGTGGATTTTTCCCAATAGGCATGACAGTTGGTAACCCATATGGGGTGAAAAATGAAAATTTAAACCGGATCATAAGGAAGTAGTTATTAAAAATTTACACAGAATTCTGACTGTGGTATAAGTGTGAGCCAGATAATGACCTAACATTGAAGCACCTGGTGTTGTTAAATATTTAAGGAATGAAGTGGGAAACATACAGTACAGCAGTGCATTTTACACACCTCCTCTCCACTTACCCATTCATTACTCTTTTTAAAACAGCACAAATCCTCTATGTTTAATTGATTATAAAAAATATAGTACTTAATTTATTGTCACACTTTACCGGGCTGCTACCACAGTAACTGCTATGTCCATATTTGGTATAAGCTAATCTGCTGAATACTCAGTCATTGCATGTTATGTTTACACTTTTTTTTAAATTATATTGTTACTCCTTGGCACCTATCTTCTGCACTACCTGTTATATCGGACACTTCTACACTAAAACTGTGTACTGCTCGGTGCTACACTGTCACTTACTGTGCCCATTGTCCTGTTTTAGTAGTATTGTACTGTCCTGTGTTTTTAGCACACGTCTGCATGTGCACTTTATGTAGAAATGTGTAGATCTTATTAAGTTCTGTGTCGTCTCATGTGGTTAGTGTGTTGTTTTATGTAGCACCGTGGTCCTGGAGGAACGTTGTTTCATTTCACTGTGTACTGTACCAACTGTATATGGTTGAAATGACAATAAAACCACTTGAACTTGATGTCAGTGTCACTTCCCCATGGCATACCATACTTTAAAAACACTCTCATGTAAGGCGGTGTTAAGGCCTACTTAGATGATAGTTTAAAACTTTTTATTTAGAATCACTGCACAGCTGATATGTGCAAGTCCAGAAATTGTTAAACAAGATGAGATAAAGTATAACTATAAAAGTAAAGGATAAACACATGTTGTGATAAACCCATATTCTTTGTTTCTTCATAAGCTTGAGATATCTGGACGGTATTTGTTTGGGACTCTGTTTATTCTCAAGTACACACGATGAAGTGATTACTCAAGCAATCTTTCAACTTATAAAACCACAGCTCTCAGGGCCAGGCTTTGACAGAAAAAAGGCTGTATAGGGATTCGTTTTGGGTGCAGAGCAGGTCAGTGTTAGAGGAACACTGTGCCATGTTTTTGCCACCAGACACATCACAAAGACTTACATAAAAATGATGTCTATTAAGATGTGATGCGATTCTAACATTTAAAGCCTCAACACCATAATAGTTAAGCCACTTAGGCAGATGAAATTTAAACTTCAAGAGCCATTAGTTCTGAAAAGACTTTCCTGATCTGAAATACCTTTCCCTCTTGCATTTTGAAGTTCAGTTCTGTTCTATTTTTTTTCTTATGAATGTATTTTAATTAAGTCATTCAAACATTTTTTTAAAAAACTTTGTCCATTGTCATGTGTATAGCGTGTGTAAGCACTCTTCAATGTTTTGATGATGATCATGAGAAGGTGCAAGAGCCTCAAAGACCTTTTGAGAGGTGATATCAGATTACAACCTGAATAGATTAAGTTTATGTTGGTTTTGTCACAGCACACAGCTCTCCAAAAAACATTTATGAAATTGTGAGAAAAGCACATTTAGCTAGCAAGGTTTTAGAACCTTAAGGCAGACTTACAGCACTGACCACTGGCTTCATACCTAACATGAGTTTTGCAGACAGGTATACAAGGTAAGGTTAAAAATGTTGTTTTGGTCAAATATATTTATTCTTTCTTAAAGTAGAGATTACAAAGTATATTATTGGCAGAAAAAAAAACTAAATTTTGGTTGAAAACCAATTTTTCATATTTATTATTTTTTTTCCGGAATTCAACAATGGCAACATCTAACATATTTTTCCCAGGCCAAATGTAGTACACAAAGCTCCCAGAGAAACAGGGCATTTTGGACAAAAAGTCCTTCTTTCTTAATAAGGTGTTTCAGTTTCTGAAATCTTTACTATATCTAATTAGACAGACAGACAGACAGATAGACAGATAAATAGATAGAGCCAGTAGATAGATAGATAGATAGATAGATAGACTGAAAAATAGATAGATAGATAGATAGATAGATAGATAGATAGATAGATAGATAGATAGATAGATGTACTTTATTGATCTCCGAAGTGAAATTTTGGAGCTACAACAGCAAACAACATTAATACACTAGATGAAGCTATACATTCAGCACATATTAACAAATCACATACAGTGTAATGGACAGCAGTGATAAGGTGCAAAAATACAACAATGCCAACAGAATAACAGCAGACCTTCACAACCACCCAGTGGTGGAATTGGTTTGGTGAGTATTACAGTTCTATTAGTACACACTAAAGTACACTGCGGTAATCTTATTTATTGGATTATTATGTGTATAACAATAGAAAGCTTGTGTGTGATGGCAACTGTCCACACTGTTCTTCTATAAATACTTATTATTGCTGCTTCTATAGGGATACCTTGGTGCAGTAACTCATTCCTCTGTCTTTTCTGTAGAGATAAACTCTTCCCAAGTCATAAGCAGACATATTAATCACAGTATATTAAATTAAAATGTAACTTTACAAACATTAAAATGCACAGCTCCAGTGGGATCTTTAGTTTATGTGTAGATTCTATTCATTAAATGTTTGATATTTAGGCATCAAGAGTCTAAGCTTGTTTTTTTTTTTTTTTTTTTAAAGGCATATACTGGAAAGTTTTTGTAATGTGCTTGTGTATTACAGCTGGTTTGGTTCAAAACATGCTATTTTTGTATAATTCAGACTAAAAGGCGAATAAACAACCCAATGAAACAAACTGTGTGAATGCCACATTGATGCTAATGATTCCCTGGTAATAAGAGGTAAATTATGTTTTGTAGGCATTGCATTCATTGCTGATTTCCCCTTTTCATGTGGAAGTCATTAAACAGGACATGGCAGAGTGTAAAGGCAACACCCATTGCCTTGAAGAGTCTTATGTAATGGCACAGATGGGCAAACTGGCAGACCTAAACAGGGAAGGGTCCAGTACCTCTGTCAAACAGGACATTAGAGGAGTGCTAGCCAATTCCAGCTGTAATGTCATGGGTCGAGTTAGGCTGTGCACCACGCCAGCAAAATGTCCAATTCTAAGCAAGGTGTCTGTTTCTCATAATCACAGTTCTCCAGAAGGATTCAGTGCTGTGATGTTATTGTGTAGCTATGGATGCTGTAGCTCTAGCTGGCTGAGCCTATCAAACTCACATAAATTAAAAAAAAAAAAAAAAAGTTCAGTGCATATTATTTCCATTAGGCTCCTACAAACTGACAAAGGCATGCATTCATGCAGAGAAGCTAAGATTGGCAGGCTTCTGTCTGTAATGAAACTATATAAGGACTTAATTTAGTGTTACTCTGTAGCTTCATGTAGCTATGGAGGTGGTGAGATGAGATTATGTTCATGATAATGAAATTCTTGCACATCTGCAAGAGTGGGAGAAAATTCCACATTGTTTTTAGAATATTGCTACTTATTAATTCCTTGAGTAAGAGAATGATGCAGTTTTTAAGCCATGGTTTGCCAATGTGGAAGCTTCATATTTACTGTCAACCTACAGTGTGAATTTATAATCAGAATTAAAATCTTTTATCTCTCTCGTTGGTTTCTCCACAATGAAACTCCGCATCAGTCTTATCAGAAATCAGAAAAGCACAGGTGTGTTTAATTGGCTCAGCCAGGTGCAACACGGTGTACAGCGGGTAGCGTTGTTGCCTTTGTTGCCTCATAGACTTGATCAGATTCAATCCTGAGCTCAGGTTACTGTCTGTGTGGACTTCTGCTTCTCACAATGGGTTTCCTCTGGGTTCTCCAGTTTCCTCCCACCTCCCAAAATCTGTGACTGCATGGTGCCTAGTGATAAACTGGCGTTTCATACAGGTGTATTCCTGCTTTACGTCCAGCATTCCAGGGATAGGCTCCAGATCCACTGTGACCCTGACCAGAATAAAGAAGTTACTGAAAATGAATGAATGAATGAATGAATGAATGAATATGGTCCCACATTCATTATGCAGTTTGTTTCTTCTTTACATAAACAGACACACATAAGCACATTCTTTTCTTAAAAGAAATCTATTCCTAAAGCTCAGTTCCCAGCTCCTTCTATATATTCTACAAGCACCATTGTGCCCAACCCTCTACACAGCCTATGCATGGCTAGCTCACACAGGTGAATTCATTGATGTGCCCCTGATATGTAAAGGGTCAAAATGTGTTTTGAGTCAAAATCCCATAAGATCGGAAGTTTCTGAAATACTCAAATCAGCCCATCTGGCACCAACAACCATATGGTCCATGTCACTGAGATCACATTTTCCCCATTCTAATGTTTGATATGAATATTAACTGAAGCTCTTTACCCATAATGTACATGATTTATGCATTACACTGCTGCCACATGATTGGCTGATTGAATAATTTCATGAATTTGCCCGTCAGTGTATTTGTTATTCCCACCTTTTCTTATTCAGCGTAAGCCTACACTAGAAGTAAATCCAGGGTGGTGGTGGTATAAGCTATAGAAAGTATAATATGTTTGCAAACAGCAAAGTGAGTCAGGAAATACTTTATAAAATATTGTTGAAACTACACGGTAAATCGTGGTCCTCAAATTGAGTGAGACAAAAAGTAGAGTGATACTGAAATTTTACTTATACAGTCATGGTAAGCTTTTTGTACTATTTGGAATACTAAGACTGTGTGTGTGTGTGTGTGTGTGTGTGTGTGTGTGTGTGTGTGTGTGTGTGTGTGGTTTTTTTTCCCTTCACAACAAGAGCAGTGATGCAGAAGCTTTCACAAAGATCTAGTTCCAGATTTGTTGTTCGTATCAACACGGTTTAAGTGACAGCTAACAAAAGCAGCTTATCCAAAAGATAAGCACAAAAGCACCAGTCCGTCAACTAAACTGATAGCCTTGACAACAAACAGACAATATGTATTGTGGTTATGCAAACAGCAAACTTCATCACCGTAAAAATAGTGAAGGAAATGAATTTCCTTCCCTGTTCCCTGCAGTAATCACTCAGTTAATGAAATCCCCCCCCTCCCCCCTCTCTCTCTCTCTAACACACACAAGTGAGGTATGGAAATAATCTGAATAATGCACTAGAAGGACATCTCATTTTACACCCTGCTCTGTCTTTGACTTGCTTTATCAGCATATAGAAACTTCTTCAGAGCTGATGTCAAACTTATGAAAGCTGCTTCACTCCCCAAATAAAGAGGCCTTATAGTAGGGCTAGATAGACTTAAACCTCTAAAGCAAGGATTGGATATTGAAGAGCCCAATATTCATGAGTTCATCTGTCTTTGGTTGGCAAGGCTTTCAAGAAGTAATGACTGAAAGAGTGTTTATGTTTATGTTAGCAGCAAATTTTGACTTTTAAGAAATGAGAGATGAAATAGTTTTAGAGATTTTTGAGATTTTAAGATTTAATAAAGTCTTGAAGAATGCCCGTGACTTCCTTGAAAATGGTGTTATAAACCTGAACTAATGCAAAATTACATGAAATCTATGAATATGAAATACAAAGTGCAATTTTTTTTTGTACAACTGCAATTTTTGTACAACCTCTAGTTATACAATTTTTTTACAACTTTGCAAACATGATTAAATTGGTCATGAGGTAGGAATACACCCTGGATGGGTTGCCAGTCCATCACCACATACAGCACTCTTTCACACTTAGGAGCAATTTAGTCACAATTTACATGTTTTAAGGATTTAGGAGGAAACTAAAGAACCCAAGGGAAACCCACAAAGACATGGGGAGAACATGCAGAACTCCACATGGGCAGTAACCTGTGGTCTGGATCAAAGCTGAGGTGCCAATGGTACATGCTGCTCCACTGTGACACCGTGTTACGAACAACATTATTAAAAGTACAAAATTCTGTCTCCATTTTTGGAAGCAAAGACCAATCTGAATGCACAGCATTTGAGATTCAGTAAAGTGCACAATATAAAATCAGACACTGTACATCAATGAGTCAAGACATATGAGCTAGTGGATATTGCACTTTTATCAAGTGCACTAGCAGCACTGAGAAAGACCTGTACTGTTCTACTTTTTCTTGATCAAGACTAATTAAGTCTGAACTCACAGAGAAAGTACATGTCATTCAGGAACACAGAAATGAAACTCTGTCATCAATAAAATAATATTTTATAGTATACAACTTTATATAAACACACTCATGCACAAATTGAATTATCTCTGATTCAGTTCCCACATGCTTTAGGCAGCTTATTCCCCCTGATGAGCTGTTTTGTGAAATTAAGGCAAAACAGAACCTGCCCATAAAAAAGTGTCAAAAATATTGGTGCATTACACATTCAAATCATGCTGAGGAAAACTCAAACCACATGGCATACACTTTTCAGAGAAAATGAAGCATATTATCTATAAACTGTTCTCAGTATAATTACCATAGCGATGTACCTGGATACATGTATATTATTCAGAATCAACAGATAATTTGTCTAAACAGATACATCTGGTTGAGATTAGAGCAGTGCATTGGACCTGGGATTTCCAGAAGAAGTGAGTGGGAGGTTTTTACTTTCACATGGGAGAGTGGTCAGATATGAAGCATCCATTCGTCATTAGTAACTGCCTGGTCAGGGTCATGGTGGTTTAAATTAAGTTACTAGTTTGTTTATATTTTTGTAAATAGAACCTATCAAATTCATTACAAAATATTAGGTACATGTTCTTCAGTGATGTAGCTGGGGTTGAGGAACTGTTAGAGCTAGAATTCACAGCCAGTGCTGGTAATCTTGGCATTTCTATGTATTAGTGTTTTCCTCTGAATGGAAGGATTCATATTTAATAAAATAAAATAAAAAACCCACTTCAGGTTTAAATCCAAATCCAGATGCAGATACAAATATTTGGAGCACTAAACAGATAGAGATAGTGAATGTGATCACATTTCCAAATTACCAGATTAAGAACAGTCCTCATCATGTAAAGATTAACCTTCATCATTTAAAGATTAACCTTGATTTAACTGAATGCAATATAATACTACAGTCCACTCTGAAAATATTGGAACAACAAGGCCAATAAAAAAATTCACTATACATTGAAAACATTTGGATTTGAGATCAAAAGATGAATATGAGACGACAGATCAGAATTTAAGCTTGAATTTCCTCATATTTACATCAAGATGTGTTAAACAGCTTATAAAATGGCACCTTTTGTTTGAACCCATCCATTTTTTTTTCAAGTGATCAAAAATATTGGAACATGTGATCCCCAAAACAAACAACAACTGAAAGAAGCTGCAGTACAAGCCTGGAAAAGCATCACAATAGAAAAGTTTCCTCATTTGTAAGTCGCTTTGGACAAAAGCGTCTCCTAAATGAATAAATGTAAATGTAAAAATGCAACATTTTGGTTATGTCTGTGGGTCACTGGTTTGATGCAGTTATAGCAAGCAAGAGATACACAACCAAATATTAAATGTTATTTATTTTAATACTATCTGTTCCTATACTTTTGCTCACCTAAAAATTGGGTGGTCTGCCATCACAGGTGCCATGTTTTAAGCTCTTTAACACATCTAAATGTAAATATCAGGGAATAAAAGCTGGAACTCTGATCTATCATTTCATATTCATGTTTTGATCTCAAAACAAAATGTCTTCAATGTATAATGAAAACAGTAGAACTAGCCTTGCTGTTCTCATAATTTCGAAGGGGACTGTATATAGCACAGGTGATTGTACACTGCACTTTCAATATCCCACAACAAAATGTAATAATGTTTTAGGAATTTAGACATGGAAAGAGCTAACCTTGTCACATTTGCTTGTCAAATAGCCTTTTTAAACCTACACTCACTAAAAGAGAAATGTTTTAGGAAAACAAAAAAGATCTGTTATTAGGAGTAGTTGTGAACTCTGAAAAGTGTGACAGTATCAGAATCTGCCTTTGTAAAACTGCACATCTCTTGTAGGCAGGAAACAAATGTGAACAGATGAAGCAGTATGAAAACTTCTCTTGTCTCCATGGACAATAATCTCTTGGTTTTGGAGAATAGCTGGGTGGCTTGATCCCAGGCCCTCTGCGTGGTGCTATGGGATCCATCCCAAAACAGACAGCAACAGAGCATTGTGTGTGATAGATTATCCCTTTTTTCCTCCATCCTCCATCTTTTATTCTCTTCTGGTTCTTTAAGAATACCCAGAAGCTCTGAAGAAAAAGAACATGTTTTGTAATGAAAACGAGAAAATAATATTTACATCTACATGACCAGAGATGTTTTTATAACTGTGTTCAAATAATGTCCAGAACATTCTGTATCAAGTCCAATGACCATTTCATCTGGTTCTCTAGAGTGCTTATGTGTCAGACTGCCACATTATTTACTAGCCAAGCCTCAAAGTTTCCATAAAAGTAATTTTATACCATACACATTCTATGTAGAATAATGATTTGATCAAATGGGTGTAGAAATTTCTGTTTACAAGCTGAAAACACATGAATGTCCTCCAGCCAGCCCTAACAGCTAGCTCTGCTAGCTCTGCTAATAAACTAGCTTGTATTTCTCTGGTGAGCTCGAGTGGGATTTCAGTATTAGAGTCTCAGTTTGCAATGTAATATTCTCAATTTAACACTAGACAAACCAGCCAAAATATTATTTATCCTACATTATACCATAACAATCAGGATTTTGTAATTAGCTGTAGTTAGCTGGCAAAAAAAAAAGTGAACAGTAGATATAAACACAAGGTAGTCACAGTGTGATAATAGCATCTTGGGCTTTCACGTGCTCTGATTGAGTGAAGTGCCACCCTAGACTGAACTAACGCTGGAGAAATTCAGGGTGAATAGTTCTCATACTCATATGGTTGTTTTTAAGAGCCTTAGGGGTAGTTACAGTAGCTGACTTGCCTGTTACTGAGAGCAAACAGAACACCTCTTTGAGCTTGCAGAGCTAACATCCCCACTCCATATATACACACACACAGGTCTGAAGCGAGAGGATTAACTAACACACACTGTTCCCATCTTTGTTTGAGGATTGTGGGTGAAGTGAGTGTGAATACACACACATACACACAATGAGTAGCAAGGTTGGGGATAATATTCCAAATAAGCACAGTTTAAGGGTGGTGGATGGACTGATCCCCTGGTAAAGGAAATGTCTGCTATGCATATGTGTGAATGTGTGTGTGGGAGGTGGCACAAACACTTTTGAGATCTGAATTAGAATCAAAACTGATCACAGTTTCAGGGAAGTCTTTTTTTTTTTTTTTTTGCATCACTGGAATGCATTGTTTAAATCATTGGCTCTTAAAGTGTGATCTAGAAACCCCCAAGGGTTTGTGAAGCAAAGCCAGGGGGTCCATGATTTTTTTAATTATAGTTAGTTACAGTGGTGGAAATCACAACCCATCATTATGAAAGCATATACTGCAAATACTGTATGTTATTTATTATTGAGTTTATATGATTAAAAGCTTTCTTGATTGGTCAGTTACATTGAATGGAGCATCCAACACCCTGGATGGACTGCCAACCCATCGCAGGGCACAATTGCACACACACACCATAGACAATTTGGAGATGTCAATCAACCTACAATGCATGTCTTTGAACTGGGGGAGAAAACCAGAGTACCCAGAGGAAACCCCTGAAGCACAGGAAGAACATGCAAACTCCGCACCCACAGGGTGGTGGCAGAAATCGAACCCCAAACCCTGAAGGTGTGAGGCAAACGTGCTTGTCACTAAGCATGGGTGGCTGTGGCTCAGGTGGTAGAGCGGGTTGTGGCGATTCCCGGCCCACATGACTCTACATGCCGAAGTGTCCTTGGGCAAGACACTGAACCCCAAGTTGCTCCTGATGGCAGCTCTGCTACCATTGGTGTGTGTGAATGGGTGAATGAGACACAGTGTAACGTGCTTTGGAGCTGCTAAGATTTTTAAAAAAAAAGCGCCATTTAAGTGCAGACCATTTACCATTTAAGCCACAGTGCCCAACTAATGCAAAACATAATAACAAAAAAATAAGCCTATAAATAATGTCATCTTGGACCTAATGTGTTCTGTTAGTGGAAAGTTGAAGAAGTAAAAAGCTCCATGTCTTGAATAAATAGCCAGAATGACACTGAACGGGTTTATTGGGATTATGCTCGGAGGGGCTAAGTGAAATTTATTTTACAGTTAAAGGGTTCTGTGACTGCAAAAAAAGGTTTGAGAACCCCTAGTTTAGACATGAATATACTGTATTTGCCTTACAGTTCTCATTTATTTAACATGTTATATTAAAGTGAACTTCAGTTTCCTGGAATAAATGTAAAGTGGATTTATGTAATATATTTTTCTATTAATGATTACACCATATTTACAGCAGTTGGCAAACACCCTTATCCAGAGCAACTTACATTTATCTCACTTATATACTGGAGCAGATGAGGGTTAAGGGCCTTGCTCCCAGCAGTAGCAGCTTAGCAGTGCTGGGCTTTGAACTCATGACCTTCTGAGCAGAAGTCCAATGTCTTAACCACTGAGCTACCACTGCAAGTTAACATGTGTGCCTTGTTTACTATAACTCTGCACTTGCATGGCCTTTAGCTGTATTGTCTTATAGCCAGGAGTCAATTTCATAGCCTTTGCTATATTCTTTCATATCTTGATTTATTAGGAAATTATATAAGTCTATATTGTAGCTTACTGTATTCTTACTGAGTACTCTAATTATACGATTCAGGACCAACAATTTATACTAATTTGCACAAATCAGTTTATATGCAAAATAATGGAGTTTAGGTTTGTGCACATTTTAACCAGTACTTTTCTTCATTTGTACATCGCCCTTGTATACTCAAATTTAGTGATGTACCTGAAGGAAAATTCTGGGCCGAAACCGAAAATCCAGGATGCACTTGGCTGAAAACCGAAACCGAAAATAAATTTTTAAAAAACCCATTTTAAAATAGGTTTTTTTTGTATAATTGTATTAATATTAAACTAATATTAGATTAATATTAATTCATTTCAGGAATTTAATGAATCTGAATTGAAAAACTACAAACCAATAAAATGATCACACTTATATTGAAATTAACACACCAAAACAAAAACAATATTAAATATATTATTCTTCATTCAGTTCGGTAACAATCAAATTTAACAGAAAATTTTTTTATCCAATTATCCAAATAAGTTCTAGAAAACTATTATGATGTGCAAAACAGCAGTCAAGTAATGAACTAGGCCTCTATTCTGTTTATGTAAACATATTTCCACATTAATTAAAGATAATTGTGCAAAACAACAGTGCAAAACGGCAGCAATAGAACTAAAACCAACTGTAAACAACAGATGTAGCTTCAAGTCAAGAACAAAGTTTTGCAGGGCTACACGAATTTTAATGTAATTGCATAGCTGTGCTTGTTGTGGAACTGCTGTGGATCGGGACGCTTTGCTGTAGAATCTCATCAAACATGTCAGAAAGTGAGGAAGTTTGCGCCTCATCAATTGTATGCACCCATTTCTCGATTGAGAGTGAAATCTGAGCACTGAGGGGAGGGGTTTCATATATTTTCGGCTCATAATTTTGGCCTTTTTTCTCTTTCGACCGAAAACCGAAAATGCCAAATTTCGGTTTACCCCATTCAAATTTGTTAAATTTTTATTAGATGACTTTAAGAAGTATGTGTGTTGCTTTAAAATGTTTAAAAGTCTATTAAAGTGGGTCTGGAGTACCTTTATGGATCTTTATGTCAAAGCTGCTAGAGATTTATTGTTACAGTAAAGTCTTGAATACTCAGAATAAATGACAAATGTTCAAAACAACTTTTCTGTACATAGTATCAAAACATAATGTGACGTATTACAAAATTTTTAACATCTAGGAAGATTAATTTGCTTACATTTTAATGTAAACTGCTTTTTTAAAAGAAAAAGCAGAATGTCAGAATATATAGATCATTTACATGTTAAAATTTGTGGCAAGATTCTTTATCATCCTGGGAAAGTGGATGGAGAGATGTAGAGCTGCATAAACTCTGAGGTTGTGTTAAAATAAAAAAAGAGTCTTGTTCCAGCCATGTCTGCAACTCACAAAAAAACTCCCGTGATCTTCAACCCACAACCTCATCGCATGACCTTTAAAGCCATTTGAGAACTCGCCTGCTTACAATCACACTATTCACTTTACATAACCTGGCCTCTCTGTGTTACTTTGCATAGACTCACTCTTCGTGTCTTTGATGAGCCTTATTATCTACCTGGTTGATGTTTCAGATTTGCTCATTTATTGTGTTCGACTTACTCGGAATAGGAAGATACAAAGAGCTAGTAGGAAAAAAAACATGGATGCTTCCATGTTCATCTTTTGTTAGCAAAAATCTAGACAGCTAACTGTGATGAGTGATGTATATTTTCCTCCTCAAAACAGTTAACTGTATAGTCAATGTTCTAGATTTAATAAGCGAATATGTCTGTATGTTGAAAGAAAAATACTACTATATACAGTAAAACTCAAAGTGTTGCTTTGTTTACTGTTGATGCTGTAAGCAGATGCTGAACTCTAGGTTGAGGAAACCTACGTGACTTTCTTTGGTTTTCCCCAAGTCAGAAGTTGGAAATTTCCGTATTACAAGTTTTACTCAAAAACAGCATTTGTTTTGCCCAGTGTATGCCTGTTTGCTGATTGCTTGTGCTGCTGAGTGTTGCCTAGCCATGGGGTGTGTTTGCTACACTGGCTTGAAAAACACACAAAACCTGCATTTGTTTCCATCTGTCCACTTCATGACAAGCAGCAACTGTGCTCTCTGTTTTACACAGGAACAGAAAAAAAAAAAAACCCAAAAAAAACATTTGAAGATGAAACAGGACTGCATTAAAGCCCGTGGATGCCTGACAATTAATGTAGAACAATTTACTTCAGTACAAGACTCACTTTTCCTTCTTCCTTTCCATAAAAGCCAGAAAGAGTTGAAAGGCTTATGAGCTTCCTCCTCTGAGAAATGAAGATTATACACTAACAAAAACAAAACAAAACAAAACTAACAAAACAAAAACACTTTAAACAACACTTTACTTTAGGAACTAATTAACTAAATTTATCAATTATATTATCAATACACTTAACAGTGTAAGTATGTATCAGGAACAAACAGCTTGTTCCTGTTGCATACTTACACTGTTATTTCACAAGATTAAGCCAATTAAGAGAAAAACAACACAGAAACTAGTAGTTATCAGGGTACACATAATGGTCACACATAGGATTTCCTGTAAAATGAGGCTCAGGAGTGCAGACTAGAAGCTAGCCAACACAGCAGTAAGTATATAAAATAACTTAAATAGACAGAAGTGGAAAGACATGCTAAAAAAAAACCTCACAGGTGACTTTACTATGGATGTTCTCTCATTTCCATGGCTTTCTCAAAGACTCTTCAGTGTAAACATATCAGTCTGAAATCAGTGTAACCCTGATTTACATCCATGCACTGATTTACATCCATCTTAATGGTTTATCTTCTGTTATTGGACATAAAGACAGCAGTACCACTGGCCATGGTGCAGTCCTTCTGAATAGCAGTCATTGTCACTGACAGAAACGTGAGCCTGTACACAGGTGAAATGTTAAATTCAGGTAGAGGGACATGAGCTGCTCATACTGAACAAGCCATGTAGAATCCTTTATGAGAGAATTAGGCTGTATGTTTTGTCCTATTGGGGCTTCATGAGACAAAACAAGACATGAAAAATGTTATGAAATCATTGATAAAAAGATATTGTGTAAAGATGTTGGATTAAAGCAAGTTTAGTATGTGAGGATTACAGTGCTGTGAAAAAGTACTTGCACCCATCCTGATTTCTTCTGCTTTTATGTATATCTCATATTAAACAGTTTCAGAAATGAAAACAAAATCTAAGATAAAACAAAGGCAATCTGAGTAAACACAAAATACAGTTTGTAAAAGATAATGTTATTTACTGAAGCAAAAAAAAAAGTTATCCAATACCAACGGGTCCTGTGTGAAAATACATTTGCCTCCGTAGTTACTAATTCCCCTAATCTATGAAACTGCATTCATAATGGGGTTCAGCTGGACTAGACACAGCCATCCCTGATTACTGCAAATCCTGCTCAATCAAATCAACACTTAAATAGATTTTTTTCATCAGCATGAAGTTGGTTAAAAGGTCTTACCCAGTAACACACTATGCCAAAGTTGAAAGAAATTCCAGAAATGATGAGG
>JANDJT010000001.1:27559128-27576259 GCA_024331685.1 Stegophilus panzeri | reverse complement strand
TGTTTGATAAAAAGATTTTTTTTAAAAAGATTTTTTTAAATATCTAGAAATGAGTACAGTAGGTTTGCATAAACTTCAGTCTGACAGTGCCTTCCTTTCTGAGGCTAGCTAGGAGGTCATGAGCACAAAATCCCCATTTACACACACTTTTCAGAAAGTGTAGCTTTCTATTTGTGACAGACCTACAGGAATAGTATGGAAAAACCCCTGACCTGACCTTATTGGCAAAGTCTTTACCCTTTTGACATTTAATTCCATTCCCTGTCATTAGACATTGTCTAAAGAAATTTTCAGTCTTTTCTGTGCACAAGAATTTGGAAAATTATTAGTCTAAAAAGCATCTAAGAATCATAGGTGCTGGTATTCTCTCATATGAGTTGTTGACTGATCAGCAGAGAGATTTAATAGTAACTAGGGTTGACCTCTGACCTTAGATTAGATCAGATACATAAAACTATAATAAATTAAAACATGGCAAGAGAACATTGTGAAGAAACAGACAGTAATTGCAGTCATGACTTGTCCACTTTGCAAAACAGATGTGTCAAACTCAAAATCTGCACTGGCCACATCAGCATTTTTGTGAGCTCTTGAAGGGGCAACTAAGACTATTGGTTTTTAACATATTATTATCTTTCCTATTGATTAACTCCAATAATCTAGGATGCTGTGGGTCTGATGTTAATTTTAGATATTACTGGTCTAGTGTGAAAATATTGAGTAGTATGTACTACAGGCCATTTCAATATTATTTACAGTATAATGAAACAAGACACGGGGCCATAGTATTTTTGCACCTGAGAAGTCATAGCACATTTTATAATATCTGTTAGCTGTCAATAGATGGTGGTGTGTACATGAAGCCCTGTGGGTCACTGGCATCCTATCCAGGGTGTTTTCACCCATCACACCCACGGTTCTTCACAGTCCTGACCAGGATAAGGTGGTTACCTTAAAGATGAATCAATGGAAATAAATGAAATGTGTGCTTAAAAACTCAGATCTCAGGGGTTCTGTAAAAATTATACAGACCATCAACAACCAAATACTCACGACACTCAGGACAGTCATATTGCCAGTCAAAAAGATGGCACACATACATGTGTTTTAAGGGGTGTGGCTTTGGAGAGACTGCCTGTAGCTGTAGGAAAGGGCTAGATTTATTTACATTTTGAGTTTCAAAACGGCTAATTTCAGCTACTGTAACTTATACCAAAATCTGTTCTCAGTCCACCATGATGTGATATGTTTATGTGATGATGTAGGAAGCCTGATCTGTGAATGCAAACAGCACACATTCCAGCCTTGATACAATTGAAATAACTGGCCAACAGCCTCAGACAGTAAAAGGCTCCAGGAAATATGGACCTTCCAATGAAGGCTCTCCAATCCAATGCCAGAGTGCCAGAGAATGGCATTGGCAATCTCTAAGTTACAACCTTGATTTAAAAGAAAAAAATCATGTAATAATTGTGAAATATATGTGCAACCAAGCCAAGAACATTTTTCTCTTTTATCACACTAGCCTACCTTACCTTTATATATATTTATTGAGCAAATGGAGGTCACAGCCTGCTTTAGGGTGATCATTTCAACAGAATAAATGTGAATCACTGTTCAGTAAAACATTTTCCAGGTAATAATTCAGAGCGGAAAGCTGGAAAAGCTGCAGGACTTGATTACAGATGGATACTGGCCTGTGAGAATGCAATTTAAAACTATCATCACTGCAGCCACATGATACACACTCTCCATTAGAAATGGAATCATTTCACAAAAGACCTAAAGCAGCAAAGCATAGCACAGAAATGCCTAAGATCATTTCCTGGCTACTCTTCATCAATATGTAAATTACACTGCATGTACAAACACACTGCATATACTGTATATACATAATGTACCATATACAGTGTGCACACCCTGTATATATTGCTAATATAACAAAGTTACAACCTCCAAGTCATTCTTTAAGAGGTTCATAGTTCCAGATGAATGTAAGGGGAAGCAGACAGGGATAACAGCCTGCCATGAAAGGCATTAGATGAGCTACAACATTCTGGGGTAATGCAGGGGACACCTCATTCTCCTACTCCCTTCTTACTCAGCAGAGTTATCAGGCCATGGAAAGAAAGAGGATCCCAGAGCCCAAGACTTTCACACAAGTGATGCATTAGTGATTTTGAAAGTTAAGTGGGAGGGTAGGTGTTCAGGAAGAGAATGAAAGACAGACAGGAGGGAGAGAAAGCAAAACACAAGGACTATTGCATGAACAGGCAGGAAAGGAAGGCTGATTTTCTTCCACAGCCTAAGTAAATGCATCACCAGCAGGTCAAATGCTCCATCAAGGTCCACCAAAAGGTCTTTAATGCTCCATCCACTGTAGTCCTGACAATCATTTAACATTTATGGAAGGAGTCTCCAGTGTCAGTGCTTTTTTTCTGCCCTATTAACTTCAGGAGAAAGGGGAACAAAGATGCTTGTGAGGGATTTTTTTTTATAGCTGCTATAATATAAGTGAACTTGTTCCTTGGACATTCTAAATTAAATGTAACTATAAATGGATAAACAGTATGTCGTTCTTTAATAAATACAACTGTTAAGGTCGGAAAATTGCCTTGGAAAAAGAGGAGAGAAGAGTACTTTTGCATGTGAAGTTTTTAGGAAATAATCAACTTTGGGGTGGTATCAATAACTCTACTTTGCATCAGGTGGCATCACACCATCCTGTAACTGATTATTTTCCAATACCAGCACACCCTATTGTGTTTTACACCTTACTTACATCAACTTATCTAACCACAGTCATGGGAGCAAAACTAAGGCATATTCCTACATTAAAAGTCTGCCAGTAAGTGGAACACATAAACCAAAGTCAAATGCTATTGATGTGATGAGTCATGCACTAGAGTAAGATCACTGGCCCGTGTCATGCCTCTGAGCGCCCAAAAATCCCCCTATTTATTCCAGATGGAGCAGGACAGGGTTGACTAAACACAATTGGAATGGGTTAATTGCCTTTGTGTCTGTGTGTACCACCAGGAATTTTCCCAACCAGGGTGCATTACATTTTCTCTTGTTTACTTCAGTCAAAATGACAAAACATCACCGCTCTTTCACCTTGCAATTCAGAAATGGTCAAACTCAACAAGAAAATGAGACTTGCCCGTATTCATGTTCGACATTTTTCCTATTTATTTACTGTTCACTTAGTGGAAATGACACTTCAAAGATGAACTCATCTGCTCAAAGACAGGAAGGTTCCGAGAACAAAGCGCAGGGGTTGGAAAGTCATGTGAAAGCAACATGGAAGAACGTCACCAGGCCAGCAGAAATCTGTGAGCTCAAACACCATGCTGACTTGAACAAAGATAAATAAATAAACAACAAACATCAGTAGCTTTGCTAAACATCTCATGTGTCCAGCATTGGTTTTTTCCTGCTTTTTATGCTATTTAGCAATTCATGAGTCTTTAAGTCTGGTTTACAGTAATCCCTTTAAATGTTCAATAAAATGTCTTTGAAGCTGCATCTTAAAACATTAAGCTAAGAACCCAATGAAAGTAATTGAGTGCAGTGACAGGCCAAGAATTTCCTGAATCAGCATGCAGCAAAATTAAAATGTGTTTAAATTTGCGTGAGAACAGTCAGAGATAAAGATAGAGAGGAAACCAAATGCATGTGAAGCAGATAAAAGTGTGTAGTACAGCTGAATTACCTAGAACAGCAGCTCTGACAATAGTGCTGGCTGCAAATCACAATTTAAAACTCAAATGGAAAACAATTTTCAACATTGAAAAATGAAACAAAGTACTGTATAACTGATATGGTGAAACTTTGTTTATTTAATATGTATGGAAGGAGTCTCCAGTGTCATTAAGAAATTAACAGCATCAGCAAATTGCTGTGGTATAAGAGGAATAAAACACTTCAGATGTATTCGGTAAATAATCAACATCAGGGTGGTAACAGTAAGTCCACTTCGCATCATGTCGCACCACACCACCTTGATGTTGATTATTAGCATGTTTTATTGCTTACTCAAAGTAGGGTATGATTATTAGATAAATATAAGTATTATGATATACCTTTGTATTGCTTTCTCGTGCTCGTGTACTGGTCTTTGCATGTCTCTATGTATTGGCTGAAATATTTTTAGAAAACATAAATGATCTGCAAGTGCAGAGGATAGGGTGTGTGTGTGTACCAGTGGACAAAGAGATGGAGTGTGAACTGCATACGTGATGCAGAGCATTAAACACGACATATACTTCTGCACTCACAGGCTTTTCAGCGATATGCAGATGTGTCACTTTTCTCAAGTTAATGGTAAATGGTCTGCACTTATATAGCGCTTTTATCCAAAGCGCTTTACACTGTGTCTCATTCACCCACTCACACACCAATGGTAGCAGAGCTGCCATGCAAGGCGCTAACTTATCAATGAGAGCAACTTGGGGTTCAGTGTCTTGCCCAAGGACACTTCGGCATGTGGAGTCATGTGGGCCGGGAATCGAAGCACCAACCCTAGGATTACTGGACAACCTGCTTTATCACCTGAGCCACAGCCGCCCCACCCTGAATTCGCTCTGGACGAAATAGATAGTAGTGGACGGAGCTGAGGTTGAGGAAACTGAAGGGGAGATAATCCATTTTTATGATATCATGGCAACACAGAAAAAATATAACATGACCTCCTTTCAAGCATCAAGGAGTAACACAAATGGAACTATGGGCATTATGTTGTGATAAAAAATCCAAAATAAATCAAATTAATTTTAGATTTTCGCATCTTCAAAGTAGACACCCTTTTTACCTAGAAATTCCAGAAATGTATTCTTGGCATTTTCTCAATGAATTTCCAAGGAATCCCCTGAGATGCTTTTTAGTATTAAAGGAGTTCCCGCCAATGCTGGACACTTACTGGCAGCTTTTCAAAATATTTCGCTCCAAATATTTCTAATGAAAGAAATGAATATGTTGTCACAATTTTATATATATATATATATAGCTTTGGAAGATTAATTTGACGTGCATACACCATTTCTTCCTCTTACAACTTTTTAACCACCGCATTAGCACACAACGGCTAATTGTGCAGTGACCAGATGGCACAAAAATACTGCTCTTCGCCTTTATTCAGGCAACAAACTTCTATAAGAATTCAACGCAGGGGAAAAATGACACGGCTCTTGGACAAATGCTGCTCAGCACTAACAGATTTATGGCAGAATCTGAGTTTCCCATGTTTAACTTACAATGTGTTAATAACCCCACTGACACGCTGAACTTTTTGTGAGATAGAAAAAGACTTGGCATGGAAAGAGAGTGAGTCAGTAGCTAAGGATTTGTGCAGCAGACAGGGTGGGACTAGGATGCAGGATGCCCTGTGGGACAAGACGAGGCAGAGATATTGCACTGCTTCTGCACCTGGAAGGGTCTGAGGAGAATGGGAAAAAGGTATCAGGAGGGTCAGTTAAGGATGAAAGCCCCCGTGCAAGATTCTGAGCTTTAAAACTCAGATGCTTTTCTGATAAAGAAATCTGGCAGCCTACTGTGCTGTTAAGGATTTCAAGGACACCTTGGGCTTCTGGTTTTGGACACAAATCCCCATCAAATTCCAAAAAGTCTTTTTAGTGGAGCATCTGTGTTAGAGGCATTATTTATTCAGAGACTGCACTTAATCTCTGCCCAGAAAAAATAGGCCAAAAAGAGTGAGTAGTATATCATGTTAAAGGCCAAGTCTGAAGTTGCTGAAACAGCACCAGGCTCCAGATCTAGATTTGACTTTTAAGGTTTCCAACTGGAAAGCAAGTGGGAGATGCAGCTAAAAGATCGAAAACTTTTTTTGTGCCATAAAGAAGACATTTTCGAGTGGCCTAAGCATTAAAGACACATTACACATTTTTATATATATATATATATATATAACACTGTGGGTTCTGTAGGAGATCCTCTGTTGATGACAGCTCATTGGACCAGTGACTAGCTAAAGGGCTAGCTACATTAGCTCAGAAAGGGGAAATTAAATCCTTTACAGACTTTTGTAGATTATTAATTAGCAAACAGTTACATGCCCTTATTCTGTGTCTCAACTGTTCAGAGTCTGTACTGCTAGTCAAAGTAGTAACATGAAGCCCCACTACAAAGCAAAACATCATTCAAAATCAATTTAAACTGTCTTATTTATAGCCATAAACTAATCACTACTGGCTAAGAACTGTTGTCACCATTCAGTCATGTTAGTTGCTTATCCACACATTTGTAAGCAAGGAATATTATGTAACTGGACATTTACAAATTTTAGTTGAATACTCCTGGCTTAGCCAGAAGGGTCTGTCTGCATCCTTCAAGACTACAAACCATGCCTATTACAAGGAACACCTACTAGCAAATCACACTACACAACATTCCCATGCCCATTTGAAGACTTGCATAAAAATTTTGTCAATTTCCCTAACCGTAACACTAAACCTAACTGCATTTATTGTGGGCATAACTTGTTATAGTGGGCATGCTTTGTAAGGGGTGTGGTTTGTAATCCTGCAGGACGCAGACGGAAACACTTCAGTCAATCAGCCATGAGGGACATTTTGATCTTCTGGGATTGTTATAAAATAAGCATCTCTTTACTGCATTATCTAAACAGTTGCCTTTGTAGGCCACATTCCTTCACACACTCCATTCAGTAGACCAAATTCAATTACACTCCCTTCCAGGCCTGTAATAATGTAAAGGTCGGAGAAATAGAAGTTAAATCTAAATAAATATTTGTGCACACAAACTGCTAAATTAAATAAATATGTTTTCATCTGCTTTTGATACTTAAATGTACCCTTAGCACTGAAGTGGATGGAAGGTAAATGGTTCCTATTGCATCTTTGTTACTTTACACCAGGGGTCTTCGCGCTTGTCCGCAAAGGGCATGTGTGGGTTTCCATTCTAACTAAGCAGAAACAAAATTTTATTACGCTTGTTTAATTATTTAATCATGCTGTGTGCTCTTTAAAGGCTATTAGCTGTGCTCTGGTTTATTTTAGTTAAAATGCGGGGATGAAACCCTGCAACTGCCCTTCAACGCCATCTGGTGGCCATCACTGGTATTACTAGTTCAAGTGTGTGGGATCGACACTTGACATTGTAAAAAAATATTTTGCAGCGTCTAAAAGGAGCAAAAACCATAGCAAAATGGATAATGTTTTTTTCCCATACATGTATTTGGCATCTGCTATATAATTCTTTTGACAGTGGTTCCTTATAACACAGTGAGTAGAGGGAGGCCTAATGTTCATGGCTTGAAAAATCAAAACCACCTTATTTACCACAGGGTTAATATATGTCCTCGGCTTTGCAGCACCTAAATAATCTTTATCACAATCACCATTTAACAGATCAAAAACCCATAAAAGTTGTCTCCAAATTAGTGATTTCCAGCTCTTTTCAGTGAATCAGATCATATGGCTCAGATCACCAACAAGATCCAACTCTTTCATCTCCCAAACAACTCATTGCTAATTTTGTCTAGACTAGACAAAGCCGGCGATCATTTGACCAGTTATTATTTTTCTTTGCACATTTATCATGATCGCATTCCTCTAATATACTTGACTACATACAGAACATCTCTGACAGGTAGAAGTGCAGACGGATCCTCTCTGTCACGCTTAGTCTGACTCACAGAGAGTCAAACACAAGACTCACCAAACACGCTGACAAATAACTCAGATGTTAAAACGAGGTACCCAGAAAAGCATTTTGATTAAATTACACTGCAGCAGTATTGCCACTGCCTACATATTCATGAAAAATCTGCGAGACAAGATGACTCACAACGATCACCTAAAAAAGCCGAGTTAAAGAGCCGAGTTTCCAAACGACACATCAGTAGTCCAAAAAGAATGCTGGGGAGTGGAGCATGTGACACAAAGTAAACCAGTCAAAGGTCATGAACTTTTGTCTATGTCTGCCATGTTGTAATTTTAATGATACTGTTGCAGTTGTGTGAGGTTTAAGCTTGGTGTGTGTAGGTTTCTAGCACCTCAGTCACGTTTAAAGAGAAAACATGCTTTATTATTGCTTATGCTTGTTTCTTGTTCTTTATTTCAAAAAGGCAACAAAGTGAGGACAAAGTTCTCCAGACAGAAGCCTGAAATTGAAGATGTAATGCATACAGAGGAGGTCTCATAGAGATTCAGTATGTCTCCTGAATTCACCGTAGTACACCATGAGGTGCTCCAAAGATTTGAAATAATAAATCATGGCTTTCTATTCAGACCAGAAGATCTGTTGGGACTAAGGCAGATTTGCTTTAGTTCCAAAAAAAAAATCTCCATCATATATCTTTGAAAATAAAAAGAAAGCCTGAACCAGTCACACTGTGTAAAACATCTGAGCAGAAACACTTGAGATATCTAATAAAGACAGACCTTTTCTGTAGTTTAAAGAAAAAGGTTTGCTTCTTTTTCCCCCTATAATTTGGACAGAAACCAAAAGGACTCTTTTCGGTCCCTTAATGACCTCCCCCAAATGAAACATGTCACTCCATGCTGTTATTTTCCCAGAGGAGCAAAGCCAAAGAGCCAAAGTCAACCACTGACTTCTGGTAAAATCCTGTTCTCTTCTATTTTCTCAGACCTGGGAATAGTATGTCCTTTCAGCTCACAGTGTTTTGTGTGAATGGAAAAAATATTTTTCTCTATCAAGAAAATCTGTTATCCCAAACATCACATTATCTTCTATCAAATGTATTGTGTTGATTAGATTTACTATGATGGAAAAGAAGGCAAGACCACTAGGTGACAACAATAAGAGATATAACAGCATTCTGCTGAAGAGCTTCTACAACAAGCGAGCTCCTTACTGCAAAGCAACGCAGACATGTCAATCTGCCTGAATGGAATTACAGAGGCACACACCAGTTAATACACTGTACCATACAAAACTTCAATTCAATTCAGCTGAATTAAATTTTATTTGTATAGCGCTTTTAACAATGGACGTTGTTACAAAGCAGCTTTACAGAAATCTGGATATAACATTTAAATTAAATTAAAAATAAGAATACAAATTTATCCCTAATGAGAAAGCCAGAGGAGGCAAGGAAAAACTCCTTGAGATGACAAGAGGAAGAAACCTTAAGAGGAACCAGACTTAAAAGGGACCCCATCTTCATCTGGATAATATGATTATAAATCTTCTAGAACTGTATACTATAAAGTCAAACAGTGCTAATTGTGTTAAAAAAGAACTTGAGTATGAGCATCATTAGTGTTTTAACTTTAAGTCGTATTAAACTGAAGTTACACTGCAACAAAAGGCATCTTAGCAAGTGAAATATATCTTGAATATAGTTACAGTGCCCTCCACTAATATTGGCACCCTTGGTAAAAAGAAGCAAAGAAGGTAGTGAAAAATTGTCTTTATTGTTTAACTTTTTGATATTTTGTTGTCTGACTGAGGTTAAAAAGATGCATGACTGAATTTCTTCATCCAGTACGAACTTTGAAGTAGATGTGTGAGAAGTTCTGGTGTAATTATTAAATAAATAATAAGAAGTACAATCGTCAGTAAGCTATTAATTAACTATACATTAACTGTGGGACAATGTGTATACTAGTACTTGTACCTCCTCTGTCTAATAGTCAATAGCAGCATTATTCTGTACAGCTGGTGGAAGCCAATGACATTGCATGAGCCACAACCGAACCATTCCCTAGTTGTTTATTCACACAATGAAACTAGTACCAGTAGTCTGATCATGGGTCAGAAGACATATATAGTAGATGAAAATAAAACGTTTTCTTTTAGATGACATTCGGTGCGAGTTTCTGTTGTCCTCATTCTGTTGCATGGTTGTTGAAAAAGTGCAACATTATCGATTATCTATAAAATGTAACTGTAATTGGTTTAAAGCGAGATTACATGTAATATTAAACCACCTAATACTGATACAAATGTGAAACATAAGGATTCATGCAAAAAAAAAAAAAACAGTTCAGAAATGAACTGTAAGATTCATTCAAAGAATTTCACCTACAATACTATCACGGTGTCTATTATAGATAGTACAGTAAATTGGAAAAAAATTTAAAATTAAAGTCAAAAGAAAGGCGAGGTAGTTTAAGCTTTCTCTGAGCTGTCTCACTCTCCCTGTTCTGGCAGCTCATCTCGCTGTCTCTCAAAAGAAGTCCTTCAAAACTATATTACTTTACCCGTGTCCCCTGTTGCTTAGTATTCAATCAATAAATATGTTACACCTTGTTAATTTGCATGTAAATTTGACCATTTGGTGTCAAATTGCTTCCTTGCTCTCAGACAGGATGATACGTCATTTTAAGATCAACATCTCTTACAGCTCTCTCGTCGGTACTGCTATTTTCAGATCAAAAACAGATTTTAATGACAAAATTCTACATTAATCAAAAACAGTCAGGATAATAAACACATTTTATTCTGTGATTTCCTCTTCACATTTCATAGTAAACATATGTGTACTTTCTGTACAAGCATAATTGCTCTCAAAGTCTTGAAATCAGAAGGAAAACATCAGAGTTTCTGTAATGTAAAACAAACAAACGAGAAAAATCCATCCAAAAAATTATTTATTGCACTTATAAATGAGAATTCCCAACTGAGTATAATGATTTCGGATTCTTTTTAACTGGAAGAAGAGCCTGGCGTCTCTCATATTAATGCTTACATCAGTCTGGATTAAACTAACTTTTGTCATGGAAAAGGATCAGTGGGACTTTATTTAGCAGACTATCTCTCTTGAGAAAGACAGAGAAGCTATAAAAACATATACTGTAGATTCACATTACAGAGAGGAAAAGAGATAGAGAAAGAGAGATGAAATATATACAGTCGTGTGAAAAAATAAGTACACCCCATGGAAATTGTTGGCTTTTTTGACGTATTTGGACAAGCAAACATTTGATCATCTTTGAAACAGTGCCTATTAATAAAGTTTATACAGTATACCTGAACAACACCAGAAGGAAAATGAGCTTATTCAATCATTTATTCAACAGAAATATCAATAGATGTGATATTCTTCTGTGGAAAAAGTAAGTACACCCATGGCCTCAGAAGCTAGTATTGCTCCTTTAGCAGAAATAACTTCTACGCATTTTGCATAATTGTCTACCAGGCTTGACCACTCTTCCCTGCAATATTCTTTCAGTTGTAAGATGTTTGAGGGTTTTCTTGCATGTTCTGCCCCTTTCAAATGCCCCCACAACATTTCTATGGGATTCAAATTCGGGCTTTGACTTGGCCATTCTATAACCCTCCATTTCTTCTTTTTGAGCCATTCCTTGGTGAATTTCCTAGTGTGTTTAGGATCATTATTACCCATCTTTAAAGATTTCTTGTTTGCTACCAAGCGTGCTAACGTTGTGCTAGCCGCTGTATGTAAATAATAAAATCAGTGCTTGAATTTGACTTTTTGAAATTTAAGTACTGCACTGTAAAAAAAAAATTATTCAGTCAACTTAACTTAACTGAGTCAAAGAAAAAGGAAACTTAAGTTGTATTTACGTAAAATGATAAGTACTTTCAACTTAAAAAGTTTTGTTGACATAATTAAATAATTGACCCAACTACTCGTTTCAAGTAATGCAGACTTCCCAAGTTCAGTTGAAATACTGTTATAAAAGTAAGGTAAACTTAACTTTTTCCAAGTTGTCTGTACTAACATTCAAGTTCATTTAACTTAATGTGGCTTATTTTCCTAACTTACATTAGCAAGTTCAACCAAATAAATAACAACCCATTTTTCCATATGAAAGACTTTATTAATTGTTTCACTTATAAATTTACAAATATAACCAGAACAAGTCAAACAGTTTAAAATATCCAGAGCTACAATAGCCAGTGTTTCTTTTAATTCTTTAAGCAAAAGGTTAAAAATGTAATGTAATGTAATGTAAACAAAAATCTATTACAATTGTAAAAAAAAATAATTCAATTACATGAATTTCTCAAAATAAACAGAAAAAGCAAGCAGAAATCTGTTCCCTTTCAAAGGGAACTTCAACGTTGCATTTAGCATAACAGTATGGGAAGCGCCCTTGCGCGCGTGACCGGTATCTGAAGCTTGTGTAAAATCATGCCTCTACGTATAGGCCTGCCATGATCAGGTGACGTGGCAATTAAGTGCGTCACATGATATATATATAGCACCTGTGAACCACGGTGCCAGCCTTATTATCTTCAGCGAGACTAGATGTCTGTTGTTTGTGTGACAAAAAGACGCTTCATTTCTACTCTATATTTTCTCAAAATCTCTAAACTGTTCTATCCCTTTTTTAAAAGAAAAGAAAAGATAAAGAAAGAATGAGCGAGAGAGATTTCAGAAAGGGTGTTACGCCTTGCTCCCGTTTCATCACGGGAGGAGACGGACACGCTTTCTGCGTGAAGTGTTTGGGCATGGATCATGCGATGGCAGCCCTCGAGGGGTCTGTCTGTCAGCATTGTGAACATTTCACGATTAGGCAGCTCCGCTCGCGTCTTGCTCTCTTCTCGTCCGAAGGGAGTTGGGTTTCAGAGCCTTGCGGATCTGGACCGGCCGCTGCCGAGGCAGCCAGCCGGCTCAGGTCCTGGGGATCTCGTATGGATTTGGAAGTGGAGCTGGGGACGAGCGCTGCTCTATCTCTTGCTCTGTCTTCTGGGTCCGGCTCTCCGCCTGAGTTTGGAGCTCCTCCTTCCCCTATGGAAAGCCAAAACACCCTCGCTGACTCCGAGGAGTCGGTAGAGGGTACCATTGCACAAAAAACCGAGAGCAGCTCTCAAGCATATAAAGAGCTGCTTGAGGTGATTACTAGGGCAGTTGAAAAGTTGAATAGTTGAATATAGACCTGCCTGGGGAAGAGGAAGTGGCTCGTAGCAGGCTGGATGAGCGCTTCCTCTCCAGTGAAAGTAAATATAAATCTCCCTCACACCACAGAAAACTCCCCTTCTTTCCAGAAGTTCATGATGAGATATCACACTTCCGGAGAAAACCATACACTAGCCGTGTTTATAACCCCGCGACGTCTGATTACTCAGCCGTCATGGGGAGTGAGCAGCACGGCTATTTGGTGATGCAGAAGGTGGGGGAGGCACTTGCAAGCCACCTCTCTCCATCAACGGCAGGTAATTTAGGGAGGCCAACTTTACCTTCCAAGCCATGTAAGGCCACCTCGGTGTTGGTGGGCAAAGCCTATGCGGCAGCAGGTCTTGCTTGTGGGTCACTGCATACAATGGCAGTGTTGCAGGTCTACCCAGAAGACCTGCTGAGTGAGCTCAATACTGGGGAGGGAATTGGGCCCGAGGCAGTGGCAGAGCTGCGCCGCGCCACAGATTTATCTCTCCGGGCGACCAAACAAACGGCCCGTCATATCGGCCGTTCAATGGGTGGAGAGGCGGAGAGGCACCTATGGCTCAACCTCTCAGGGATGAGCGACAAAGATAGGGTCTCCTTGCTGGACACCCCTGTTAAACCTTCCGGCCTGTTTGGCGGCGCAGTTAATGCCATCGCCGACAGGTTTCGTGAGGCAAAACAGCAAACGGCAGCATTCAGCCAGTTCCTTCCCCGTCGTGTCGAGTTCGCCCGAGTATCCATGAGTGGAGCCCGGGCCAACGCTGGTGCGAGGGAGGCACAGAAGGTGAGTGTGGCAGCCCGCCTCCCCCCATGGAGAGCCAGGGGGACCGGGTGGCCACAGCTGCAGCCTGCTAACAGGCCTGATCTAAGAATGATCATAAAAGCAAAGCAGGCAAAGAAGGAACGGTCCTGATGGGCAACGGAGGGATGTATCAGGGGACATGAGGTAGTAAGGGCAGATAGCCCCCAGTGCTACTGTAGGGCATGCCCTAGCCAAGGCCATCCCACGTTTTCAGCCTTCTCTGGTCAGCGAGCTGTCACAGGGCAATGGAAATCTGATGCTTTCCCTCCAACAGAATGTGGAAAAGCTAACATCACTGAAAGACTATCTGGCAGCGTGGAAACTACTGCCAAATGTGTCTCCATGGGTTCTGTCTACCATAGAAAAGGATTACTGGGTGCAGTTCAGAGCTCAACCCCCCCTTATATGAAAGGGATGCACTCCTGAAGGCAAGGGAAGCTGGATACAAGCCGGTGAGGATTTTTAATGAAAACTGGACATGTGCTGATAATCGGTTATGTGACACACAACAATATTTCATATTTAGATTTATCGTCACAACACAGTTTACACAGGGATAAAAAGTTCCATTAACAAAGCAGTCGCACACACACACACACACACACACACACAAAAAAACACTCTGCATTTCTATTTCAGGAAACCCTGAAGATGTTATTTAACAACAACAATAAGAAGAAGAAGAAGAAGAAGAAGAACAAGAAGCGAAAGAATAAATACAATACAATACAATAAAACACTGCAACCAATATTGCACATATTATAAAGTGGCCTGCCAAGCCTGGGCCTGGAGAAGTGCTTAGTTCTAAAATCCTTATTGTGCTTCATGGGAGAGTGATTTTATATTTATATGTTAAGTTTTAATGATGCTGAAGTGTAATAATAAAATGTAATTTTCTTATTCATACTCATGTCTCGTTCTCATGTTCTTTGCCCAGATTGGTAAAACTTATCTGTGTGCCTTTATTTGGGAGTATTTCCCTGGTTCTCCCTGAGGGTGGCGTAGTTGGATTTACTAAATTTGGATAAACGTTTCCCTCCACTTGGGAATGCCACATTTTGGCATAGTTGGCAGGATAAACTTTCCCTCCACTTGGAAATGCCAAATATAGAATAGGTCTAGTGAATAGTCTTCATAAACTATATATACCTTGCATATATACTATGAAAGACTGGTTAAAAACTACCAAAATATAGTTTTTAAAGTGCTTAAAACTATTAAAAACTATTGAACTAAAAGATGTGGTATATCAGGTTTTTAAGACACATTTTTTTTATTTACAGTCAAGTACAAAGCAAAAAAATGGTTTTATTTGCTAAACAGTCAATTATAAATTGAATTTTATCTGCACCATTATTTTCAATAGAAACAAGCAGGGGAAAAATGCTTAATTGTTCCAAATGATTGGTTCTAAGCAACCTCTACTTCACAAGCAAGTCAATGACTTAGCCTCTGGAATTATTAAATTACATCTGGATGAGGTAATACTTTACTCACTCCACATCCAGTGGTTTCTGATATCGTATTTGACTGCGCGCTGCAAGACATAACCAGCTCGTCTGCATTAACAGAGGATGAAGCAAAAAGCCCAATCACCGGGTTGTGTTTGGTGGGGAGGCTCAATTTTAACAATCTCCTCAGTTTCTCTCGAGTTTAAATCAAACACCCATTCACAAACATACCACAACTTTTTTTTTTTTTTTTGAGTGACGGAGATACTCAGAAATGAACTGATATTAATGTTAATCACTTTGCCCTCTCAGCCAACAACCCATTATGTGTAAGAAAGCTCTGTGTAAGAAAGTGAACTGACCCAGGAAAAAGGCATTGAACATGCTAAGAAAAAGCAATTCTCCAAGGCAAGGTAAGGCAAGGAATGACACAGAGGACCAGGATCTTTCATCACAATCACTTCACAGACCCGACACACCATCAGCTGCTAGCTATCTCGTCATGTACTGCCTCCCCCCTTGACTCATCAGAAGAAGGACCTTCCTCAACTGAGCACCAGGCGAGTTAAACACAGGGAGAGGCCAGAAACTGACATCGAGCAGCAGAAGATACAATTCTTAAAACAGATGGCCGCAAAAGTGGATGCAGACCCAACTCCAGATGCCTTCGCAACATTCGGGAACCAGGTTGCATTGGAACTGAGGCAAATTCAAGACCCTGCATACCTCATAAGACTGAAAAGGAACATAATGAACATGATCTGTGACACTCAGAACACACATCCTGCTCTTCAGCTGCACCACCCACACCATACACATTTCAACCCCCCATTTCATCGCCGCCACCAGTACACTATAATACAATAATATATATTTTCCTGAGATGGTTGGAAGTTTTGCACCAAGCACAAACCACGTGTTCTCTGTGTACAGAAAGAAAGAGCGAGAGGAGAGACTAGAGACATTTTCCTCTTTTTGGGTTCCATATTTCTGACCACACACACACACACACACTATGGACAATGAGACAATCTGTGTTACGACCTGGTCTATGTCGGGCCGCAACATACAATAAAATAAAGAAAAAACGGGTTGGCGAGACCAGGATTGCGTTTGCTTTGTTTTATTCTCAAGTCAAAGACAGGCATAAGGTCATACACAGACGAAATCAACACACGAAGCAAGCGAAATGACCTGCCCCGGGATGGAGACTGACGAGGCATAAGTACACATCCGGAAACGTGCAGCCAACCAATCCTATCGCACAAGGCCGGAGCAGGCGTGGACAAGATGTGATCATCCAGTAGCAAGCCGGAACGTGACGCATACAGTGGGCGGGGCCTAGAAAAGGGGCGGAAACAAAAGAAACCCATCCCACCACTGACATAGACACACAAATGGCACATAGAGCAAACAGAAATACACTGGAGAATGTAACGACCGCATGTTTTTGGACTGGGGGAGGAAACCCCCAAAGCACGGGGAGAACATGCAAACTCCGCACACACAGGGCAGATGTGGGATTAAAAAAAAAAAAAAAAAAAAAAAACAACCCCGGAGGTGCGAGGCAAGCATGCCTCTAATCCACCCTGCCCTGAATATATTCGTCCGAATATATTCATTAATGATAAGGCTTCCATGATAAAAAAAAACATAAAATTGTTAAGACTTAAAACAAGGTTTTCATAGTATTCAGTGTGAAGGAAAGTTCCAGAGGTTTGGACACATTTTCTATTTTCTGTTTTTTATAATTACATTTAGATAACAAGTACAGATCTGAGTGATACATACCATGAAAAGAACTCAAACATACTACACATAAAGCACACAGTGAGTCTGTTAGAGATAAGGAATCTCAGATTATGTCTTTCAGTCCTATGTCAGCCTTTTCAGCCTTTTACTTCTCTTAACTCTTAGTTCTGTGCTGCTATGAGCTAAAACGTGTGGTTGACCGCAGAGTGTTCAGGCGCCTGGAGAGTCTAAATGAACACACACTGACACACATGCTGTTCACAGAG
>JANDJT010000001.1:27511736-27525221 GCA_024331685.1 Stegophilus panzeri | reverse complement strand
ACTCTTTAGATCTTGGCATGATGACACCACACACCTCAATAAGAAAGGGAACACCAGACACTAGATATGAGAGGGGTGTAAATAAGACAGGTTCCACCTGCACACCTGGTCTCCATCTTAAATACTGTTGGAGAATATGATACTACCTTTTATTATGAACTTGTTTTAAAAGTCTTCTCTCATTACTTGTGAACATTACTTCTGGTTCAGGTGGTATCCTCAAGCATACACCTTTTTGTATCTTTAATATGCATTGTTTCCATAGAGGGCTTCATAAGGATGCAAAAAGTACCTTTAAAGCTTTGCTCTAAAAGGTAATTATTGTCAAATAATGTATCTTAAGTCTTTTCTAAAGGTACACTATATCCACATTTCCAGTTGATTCATATGTTATCAATTAAAGGTACAAATTATAAGGGTACCACATTAGCAACAAGGAAAGGTACTGTTTACTATATGTTTATTTTAAATGGCTTGCATCATTTCATTTCTGAACTTTTTTTATCCTGGAGGAGTGTAATTATGTCTATTGAAAGACACTGGATTTTAGACCGGAATCATATTGGCATAATTGGGAATATCCTGTTGATCACTGTAAGTACATACACTCATCAGCAATTCATGAAATTATCCAATCAACCAACAAGCCAACTTAAATAACCACTTTTTACAACTGTGGTGAGCTGAAAAGCATCTCAGCACACACAAAACATTGAACTTGGAGGCAGATGGACTACAAGAGCATAAGAACTACAGTGGGCACAGGCTCACCCAAACTGGACAGTTGAAGATTAGAAAAACATCTCTTGGTCTTATTGTCTGTCAGCTTTCAATGTCTTTCTGCCTTCACAACACTCATTGGATGTTTCTTTTTTTTTATTATTATTATTTTTTTTTTTAGAAACTCTAGCATTTTTGAGCCTGTACTGAAATAGTCAAACCCGTCTGGCACTAACAACCATGCCACACACTCCTCATTTGGTTTGATGTGAACGTTAACTGAAGCTCTTAACCATAGCTGCATAATTGTATGCATTGCACTGCTGCCATATGATTGGGTGATTGGATAATTGCATGAATGAGCAGGTGTAAAAGTCTTTCAATTAAAGTGGCTGAGGAATATGTAGAATACATTTTAAAATGAGCATATGAAGAAATGCAGGGTTACTCCTTACCAGCAGAGGGCAGCATTCATCAAGGGATTCTTGATGAAACAAGAACATAATACAGAAAAAATGAAATTGTGAATGAAATTGTACACTATATTAGGTGAAATGATCACAAAATTACTAGTATTAAAATACTGTTGTTAGCCTATCTTCTATATCTGCTACCTACAATTTCCCATCACTAGTGTACCTGATACACTTCAACCAGCTCCACATAAACTACCATGTCAGTGTCACTGCTGTTCTGAGACTCACCACCCAAATAATATCTGGTCAATGGAGATCCTACACTCTGAGAAAAAGGGCACTAAAATGTACATGTCCTTGTCACCGGGGTGGTATCTTTTACCTGGTCGGCTTTACTACAGAACATTGAGGGTACCACCCCAGTGACAAGGAATGGTGCAGTTTAGCACCATTTTGTTTCTGAGAGTGTATGGATGTCACTTTGTATTGATGGAGAGGGTAAAGGGGGTCTAACAAATTGTGCATAGAAACAGATGGACAACAGTCAGTAGTTATACACCTACAAATTGAGCCCAATTGTAGACTGAAATTTACTATTAACTGCCTGATACTAATACATAATAATTCAGTATAATATCTTTCAGACAAAGGTTTAGTGCTCATGTTATTAGAGCTGTTTCCATGACAATCCTCAGATTCCAGCAGGTGTGGTTTAAGAAGAAAAAAAAAGTTTTTGTTTTTATTTTTTATGATTGACAAGATGTAATGTCTATGAATGGGCCTCTTAAATAATAATAATAATAATAATAATAATAATAATAATAATAACAATAATAAAGATTTTATTTAATTCAGATTTAGTTTTCAGCATGAATGTAAGAAACACTAAAAGAAAAACCTGACCATTACACCTACAGTAATCTGAGTGTATTATTTAGCTATGTAAAATGTAATAGGAAGAAGGTGGATGAAGAACATGGCACACACACATTTATATACATACTTTTTAAAATTCCATAGAACTGCTGCATCAGATGAGAGACCGTAAACCACGTCAGAGGATTGGATGGTCAGGTCTGGAGAAGTAACATTCCCTAAACGACAATCTGATATGCAGAAACTCGACGGACTTGAAAGCATAAACTGGTGCTCACTTTTACATAAGTACACACACACACACACACAAACACACACACGCAGGCAGTGTAGGGACAGCCACACATAATCACTATGACAGATGGACTTTCCTGCTTTAATCCTACTAAAACATTTACATTCTCTAGTTCTGCGTCAAATATGCGTCTTCCACTCCAAAATATATACAAGTATCCATGGATCCATGATATACATATAGTAGAATAAATAGATGAATGAAGCATCAAAAACATTGTTTCTGACATACACAATGCAATAGGCAGCATTTACAAACAAATCTCTGAGGCGGAGCCAGAGACACACAACTACAACATTAATGCTTTCTCAAAAGAACTGGACTCATGTACTGTAGCCACCTGAGGTGACCAGGAAATGTGCGTGAGATGCACATGATACCAGAGCAGAGTTGCGTCACACATTTGAGTAGTCAAATAAGTGTTAGCCAGGTGTACTTTCCAAGAACGGGAAGGGCAAGTTGGAGCTTTTACTGTCTACGTCTGGGGTTATTTATGAGCATAATCCAACTATACAACTATTAAGCTCATTATTTAAATTTGTACAATAATATTTGCACAATTTTTATATAGCATTTTATTCCTGACAGAGCATTTTATTTTCACAGACAGAACACATTAAATCAAAATTGACATTATTTATTTTTGAGCTAGCTGCTTATGTTTGGGTGAAACCAATTCAATTCAATTCAATTCAATTCAATTCAATTCAAGTCAGTTAGGCTGATAACTTTAAGAACCCAATCATGAATACAGTTGTGTTGATAATGGTGGGTTGTAATTTCCACCACCGAAGCAATTAAAAATATATATACTTTGCAGGCCTAAGTTTGAGAAACAGTGGTCTACACATGGCCTAAAAGCTTCTAGCATTATGTGGAATTTACATTTTGCAATGCGAATGTGAAAGTTTAGTTTACTGATATTCAGTTTAGTCCTTTTATTGTGTTGTTTGGTAAAAAAACAAAAAAAAAAAAACCCACAATGTGCCAGAGATTATTCTTTCAGTTGAGAACTACCAAAAAGAAAAGACTGCAGACCTGCAAATTAAATATACAGTAGCAGCTCGATTGCTTGAAGGACAGAAAAAACAAGCAACACTCACTTCTCAAACTTTTCTTGTGTGAGACGTGAGAATAATGGTGATTCCACCAATGACAAACAGTATTCACTATGCTCAAACTCACCAACACTGACCCCTTGTGGTGAGGAGAATGGTGGGCTCAGGTGGAATGATAGGCCAAACAAAAGCTCAGTGTTCTTTCTTATTATAAACATCGTGTACCGTTTCATCCTAAAGCTCTGTATCTTCAACACCAGACTCAGAGGCATCACAGTGAGTGGATTAATGAAACTGGTAGATTCATTAACTACCATTAACTTCATGTGGCTTGGATTTGACTAAATAGTTTGCGTTTTCCAGAAACAGGAATAAGCTGAAAGACTCCTGCTTCATAATGAAGACTTTTCCTGATAAGCATTGTCTCTGTGGATCTAGAAATTGATATGTTTTTGTACTTTATCAGGTATATAGTGACGTTTTAGTAAAGAGCTAAAATGATTGTCAGAATTTTTGGTTTATGGAGCTTTCAATTATATTTAGCCAGGGAGTGTACTTGAGCTTGATAATAACAACAACAAGTTCTCAAGGTTCTCAAACGTCTTGCTGCCAACCCTATTGGATGTAAAAAAAAAATAAATAAAATCCACAGACCCCCTTAGTCAAGATTTATTTTAAGATATATTCAAATATTGTCCTCATTATTCAAACATGTACAGTAATATACTGGCTGGTTACTGTAGGTTTTTATTCCTAAACTTTTTATCAACAGAACAGGTCCAAGTTGACATTACTTATAGGTCTACTTGTTTTTCAGTTATTAAGGTTTGTATTAAACCCCCTTCATTCAAAAGATGAGTTAAGCAGGTGAATAACTATAAGAACTCAACTATAAATGCGGCTTTGATCATGGTGCATTGTTTTCCGCATGGAACCCCTACGTTCCCCAGACCTCAGTCAAGAACCACCACATTAGACAGTCAAGGGTTCTTAGTTTCCCATCTCTAAAAAGAAAATATTGTGTTGTATGGACTAGTACAGGATTTCACAGAGATTTTTGTGCTTTGTTTGTGGAAACTACTTCAATTGGCGAAATTGCAATTCCACGAAACTGTTTTGCACGGTCTTTCACAGTGATGTTTGTTGGTAAATGAGAACTTTCAGCTGTACTCATGTTCGATGCACGTGAATCAAAGAGGGCTTTGGCTGAATGCGTGTTGTGATGATGTCGCATGGCGTGTTGAGATGACATCGCATGGCGTGTTGTGATGACGTCACATGGCGTGTTGTGATGACGTCACATGGCGTGTTGTTTTGACGTCGCATGGCGTGTTGTGATGACGTCACATGGCGTGTTGTGATGATGTCGCATGACGCGTCTTGGCCCAAATCTGCAGAAAATCTGCAGTAATTTTGAAAAATTGCAAGCTCCTCTGAATATTGCAGAGTTTCCTTGATTTTGCGTTCATTTCTGCGATCGTGAAATCGCAAAATCCTGGAGGGACCGATAAAACCTTTAAGGGATCCCCAAAGGGACAAACCAAATACACCCTTAATGTTCCAGATTTAAACCTTTTGCTTTAAGTGTGTAAAAATGTGTTTTTATATCACTGTTTTTCCATCTTACACATTTGTAGTCTACCAGAAGTGTTATAATGACTTCCAATCCTTTGATTAAAAAAAAAAATCATATTAAATATAATTGCATTGGTCTACACTACAAATTGGTGCCTTTATAACCATCTTTCACTGAGAAAAAGAGAGCAGAAAACCTTTAAGATAAGGCTGGTTTCGCCAGCGGTATTCGGTTGCTAGGATACTGTCTGAGGCAGCAGAAGAAGCTCTTCTTTGAGCTCGGAGTCTTTTCATAGTGAAGCAGGCCACTCTCAGTGGGAGCAGACCATCACCCTCTCCATCCCAACACCAATTCAAGGTGTGTAGATGTCCACTTCTGCATCATCTAAATACAGCTCTAAACACAGTAATCTAAAGCAAAACAGAGCAAAAGTCACCCACAACACTGGCACTATCTCATCCTATATAGGACCATGTGATCCTTTATTATTCAGACTGGGAAGAGTTGAGGAGGCTATGCATTAATCGCTTCCCAAGGACGGGGTAAAAGGATTCACTTTTTCTGTCCGACTCACCCTTCCATTAAAGCTTTGTTTCACCGGGAATCAATTTTGAAAGTCCTGTTGAATTGTGGCCAAAGCCAGACCGTTGAGTCTCGGCCTTTTCAGCACGCCCCAACCCCCACCTTCTTATTCAACATGTTTGCTAATGCTACATAAAGAGAAGGAAAGAGACTCTTAAACAATAGCAGTGCTAGCAGACATATACACACTTCAAACATATACAGATGTAATAATGTCCAACAACTTCAAGTTTTTTTTTTAAATTCATTTGTATAGTTGAAAAACAACAGAGTTCAGACAGAGCATAGGAATAACTGGCAAACGTAATAGATTTGTAATCACAGGTATGGTATTTTTGGGGTGAAACCTCATCATGTCACAATAACAACACACTTATTCCAGTTATATCTGCAATATTATGCTGTTCACATAACTGCATTACTACAGCAGCTGTATGAGGACAGAGCTTTAAGGTGAAGACACTAATACATCTTTTTTTTTTCTTCAGAAATGTAAACCATATTCAAATTAGAGACCAACATAATCTTTTAATTTATCTCATTTCCAAATACATCATGTTTGGTGATAAAATCTGTCCCGTTTATAATAATAATAATAACAATAATAATAATAATAATAATAATAATTTTTCTTTACATATCACAGCAGGAATCATCTCTGGATATCTGAGGAATAAAATCTGAAAGGATGCCTTAGGTGAATTCAGATAAGATCAAGATTTTGGATATCAGTCTATTCTGATATCAAATTAATTGAGATTTCAATATGTAATCCTCAGGGTCGATTTTGCCTGTAATCATGTTCATATTGTATCTTTTAATAAAGATCCTACTCCATAAACATCATCCACAAATCGCTGTTTTGATGACAGTTACTCATATTTCCATGGTGCTGATAACTGGATTAGCTCTTGATTTTCGTCTTTATCCTAACATTTATCCTAGCAAATAGGCTTCAGCCCATTTCTGCACCGAGAAAACATGAATTGTTGTCACCAGATCAATTAGAGAAGTAAACATGAGCTGTGACCTGTAGGGGCATTTAATTAAACAGAAAGCTGAGTTAATGGAGGCTGCAGGACACATTTAAATTTACATCCGTCCTTACATGAAAACATTTTCCAGTTTAAAATCATTCTAAAAACATCTCCAGAAGATGAACCATGTAAAACCTGTCATGATTCACATTCTGATGGTTGTTATATTTGCGCACTAAGTGGAGTGAACGTAAAGGATTTAGAGAAGGAAGTGAAAGGAAAACAGTATCCGTTTGTTTAGGATTATAAGAAGAGCATGCACGCAAGCACAAATATCAGGTACAAGAGGAACCAAGAGTGCAAAAAAGAGGCATTTTAAGAAGCAAATGTTATAAATATGCACATCCAGAGATGATTTTCATGGCAGGTTTCCTGTGTAGTCTCATATAACCTTTACATACTGTATTATACTGTGTGAATTACCAGCCATGAAACTGGAGGGGGAAAAAAAACAAAACAAGAGTCAGATTTTGGTCATACACTGACAGAAGCAGTAGCATCACAGTGGAAGCTGCACCTCTCTTGGAGAAGTGTATAAATCAAAGGCATCAATGCACCTCTCAAACAAGACACACAATACCTACTTCAATGTAAAACATCCAAAACACAAAAATAAATATGTCTATAGTACGCACAGCATGTATAAAAATGTATGTAGTTATGTACAGCAGATGTTTTTCACAGGCAGCTTAAAAAGAAAAAAAAAAACATTCTCACACTTGACGAAATGTCAGAATAACTTTCTCAAAATAAATTTCTTCGACAGTTCATTTGCCATGACACTTTTATAACAGATGAATAAGCAGTCATAATATTTATTACAGTAGTTCTAGGGATGCTTCGAAATGTCACTGAAAATTTTTGGCCGAAAACGTTGAAGCGAAACACCACAACATCCAGTTCTCAGACAAAAGAAAAGAGTACAAATGCTGCAAAACTTTAACAGAAACATTATGTTGGTTTTATTTGTAAGATTAAATACAGCATATTAAAACACAACACTACAAATTAGTTTATTCGTTAAAAACACAGCACCAGAAACTTGTACAGTGTTGCCAGATTAGGAAGGATACCCAATCCAACCAAATCGAATCCTCTTAATTTACAATAAATTCAAAGCACAATTTATAATCATTTTACGTCTAAAGAAAATCTGTAGTTGTGATTTTTCACCATTACATTTCCAGGCTGATTTCTAGTGAATTGGAAACTGCATCCAATCTGGCAACCCTGAACTGAGCGGATTTGCACTGTGTGTGTGCGTCACAGTTTCAAGCACTACCTGCATGCGTAATGCTTTTTATATGCTAGTTGCTATGGCTACGCCACGGTGATTGTAGTTCATTAATGTACAGGTCTTCAGTTAAGACTTATTTTTAAGTATAAATAAGAAGAAAAATAAATTAATATAATTTATGTTATAGTGCGAAAAGCCAATCTTGCAATTTTCGGCCAAGAAGTTTCATTTCGATGCATCACGAGTAGCATGACGTTACACTGTACAAACAAATGACACAGTGATTTAATTAAGAATTAGTTCTTGCTACCAATCATGTGGAGAGTCTTTGCATTATGTTAGCCTTTGTGATTTTGACCTGCAGTTGCAGCCATCACCTGACCCTTTTATACCACCCATGTGATGCCTGAAGTGGTCCATAACTAATTTGGAACAGAAACAGGAAAAGGAAACAGCAGGCAAAGGTAGATATTAGAGCTTTGTTATACATTAGCAATGCCTAAATAAACCAAACCAAATAAAGAGTTCAAAATAAAAATCAATCTTTTGGCTTGTAGGTCAATGTTAGAAATAAGATGTAATAATTATCTAATGTCTAAAACAGAAGATAATTAAACTTCTATTAAAATCATGCACTAAAAACCTAACAAATTTTGGGATCATCGCCCAGTCAAGAATCCCAGCACTAAGCACTGCGAAGGAATTTTTGCCTTGTATTGAATATAATTTGGCATACATATTTTTATGCTTATAATTGACTCGGCCGTGTCTAGCCCTCGAGAATGTTGCTAAACATCAAATCTAATTATGACACATGATCAGAACTCCTAAATCTACCTCAGAGCATACAGATGAAAAGGTATGAAATGTGAAATTGGCAATAAACCATGTCAGATTATTAATCTGACCCTGTAAACAGAAGGTATTATAAATATGTCTTGTTCATGTAACTGTTTCTGCCATGTAACAGCTCAATGACACTTAGTGTAAGCTATGTATGAATGTGTAAAACAATAGGGGTGTTTACTATTTTGCTTTATGTTGTTTGTCTGCCACATTTGCCACTTGTTTGCTTAGAGCATAATTATAGTAATTATTTCCAATTGCAACTCTAACAGCGCAGGCGACTGCATGCTGGAACACCTACCCACGCTGTACTAACCAGAGGCCACTGCTGATTGTTTCAGATGTAATTTACAGCCCTCATCTACAGTACGCATGCAAGAGTGGTTCACATGCTGAATACATCAAGCTCAGAAACAAGCTGGCCAGCTTCATGTAAGAGCTGAAAAACCGAATTAGTGCCTAAAACCTAAAGGAACAGTAGACTTGTGCAAGCATACTAGGATTGTACTGTCCTCTGCAAGCACAGCTAAAAAACAAGCTATTCCTTTGTATTTCAGACACACAAGCATATCTAGTCAAATTTATTGCGTAATTGACCAGAGGGGAGTTCCTCTCTAAAAGGCCTACCAGCCAAACTACTGATTTTTGTAATGTTCTACACACACACACAGAACACATACACGGAACAGCCCATTGGGATTGCACATTCATCACCATGCAAGAATGACAGAACCATGTTTGCCACTGCTAAATGTTTTTTTTCCAGTGGTTTTCTCCAGTGTTGAAAATATCTGCTGTACAATTTCCAGTCATCCTCCATGAATCCAGTGTGATTTCATCCAGAAGCAGTGTCGTTCAGAGAAAGCAGAAAGAGTATATTGCTGTTTGCATTTCTGATCATTCCTTCAATTGATACCCATAAAATTCAGCAAGCTTCGTTTTAATTCCAGGTTCAATTCATTCAGTCATTCATTTCCTAACTCCAGTCACATTTATTCAGTCATCAATCAAGCAGCTCTAGCAGTACAGTGACATCCTGCTGCGTCGCATGGCCTCACTGATCAGATAGGCTGGACTGACTTCAGGTTCCTCCGTCATCACTACGATGTTCTGCCATTCGCCACACTGGTTGGACTTTTTGATTGTGTCCACCACACACAAAGCATACAAACAGTCCTCAAAAGTGGCAGCCATGGTGAGTGGCCGGCCGTCCCAAGTCCGCCGATCCTCCTGGCCCTGGAAGGCCTGTCGTATAGCCTGGACCATGCAGATGGTGCCAGTGAGGTAGGGCGAAGGGATGTCGCTGAAGGCCTTGTCAGGCAGTGAGGCATTGCCTAAAGGTGTGCTGTCCTTGAGCAGTAGCTCACGGTCTGCCATGCCACTGTTCTTTTGTCCATACAAGTCAGTGCCACTGACTGTGAGGCGTCCAGCTGTTCCGACCACAACCACCTCTTGCCGGAACTCACCCGGCACGTTGAAGTTGAGCGTCACGGTGCAGCAGGCTCCACCCTCCAGCACCATCTGAAAAGTGCAAAAGTCGTCACTGGTGATCTGTCTGATGCCCTTGATGTGGTCTGTCTGTTTAATGAAAGTCTTGAGGAAGCCATGCACCTTGATGGCGCGCCGGCTAGTCAGGAACGTGAGCAGGTCGATGATGTAGGTGCCCACAGAGTGAAGTCCTCCACCGCCCATCAAGTCGTCACAGCTCCAGTTGTACTTCTTGCCCAAGAGGCTGCCGCCGTGGACCTGTGCCTCGCAGACCAGCAGTTCTCCCACATAGCCCTCCTCTAGCAGCTCCTTCATGCGAACGAAGGCAGGAAGAAAGCGCAATACGTTACCCATAATGCTCAGCAGCTTGGGGTAGTACTGCGCTGCTGACATCATGCGGAAGGCGTCCAGCGGTGTGGCTGTGCGGTCACAGATGACATTCTTGCCAATACCTTAAGAGATTGGAGAGAGTAGAACAGAGAATTAGTCAATGTTTGAGTCATCAGGTTACACGCCAAAGCCAAACAATGACCAAGACCATGAATCATGCTACTAGCATTACTCAAACTTCTGAACTGGCATTAACTTGGAAAAAAAAGGAAGTGATGAAAGAAACAGAATTCTGATTATTTTTTTCTTCTTCTACTGTTCATGTTTGTAGCTGCTGACCTCTTTCATTTAAGAAAAAAAAAAAAGAGAAAAAAAAAAAAAAGAGACCAAGTCCTTGTTCAGTTCCACAAGGCAGATCTCAAGTCACCGTACTTCAAAAGCCCTCTATTTAAGCCTCATCTTTCATTTCATCACATTGAAATCCCCAAAGATAGCATGTCCTGCCAAAAATGAATATGGACACAAGATGTGCTACGGAAAAGCACACTGCTCAGTTTCAAAACAGAAACATGGCATTTAAATGTGTGTGCATTTAAATAACTCGGCCATCTATGTGCGAGAGACTGAAATGATTATCATCTTTTAAACTCAAGGGCACTTTGCCCACAGCACTAATCACATTCATAATCCTACCCCACTGTGGATTTTTTTTAAAGAACGATAAATGGCAGAGTGACCATGACAGCAGGAAAGTCGGCTTCCTATGGACTTGCCAGTGAGATATGCAGTTAATCCTCAGCTAGCAAGTGTGGTTATACCGTAGGGTTGTTTAGCACATTAGTGGGTTCTCTCTGATAACACGTGTGGTTTTTAAAGCTGAGAAGACCTAGGCCAAAATCTCACAGCAGAAGAGCTGCACTTGCATCAAAGTACATCATCTGCTGATCAAACAGAATCATTAATGCTAAGGGACTGGTTTTCGGCATTCTAAGGAAAAAATGTCGAAGTAGGATAAAACTACTCATCAGTGGGAAAGTGGGCCACCATTCCTGCCATTGTATGGGCTGTAAAAGGCCAGACTGATTGGCCTGGTCAGCTAGATAAACAGCAGGGGAGCTGGAGTGGTGCCGCTCTCACAGCTCTCCACCACTTCATGTGACCTTTTCTTAAAGGGGCCTGTTCGAGGAACAGCCATTGTGCTTTCTGAAACCTACAGAACAAAAACTTCCCAGCTAATCTCCCATTAGCTCCCAACAGCGGAACACAGGCTACAAAATTAAACCTCCTGACCCACATTTACACTCCCAGAGTATATGATGTAATACAGTTTCAGATAATGTAACAGCAGAGAAGCCGGGCCGTGATCTCTACGGGTTGTGAAGATAAGCCTCCTGACTTCAAGCACAGTCAGAGTGAATATATTTATAGATGGTCACGTGCTTTTCTGCATCTTTTGAGATGTATTTTTCAAGATTATTGTTGTTAACTATGCAGTTAATCCAGTTTTTACACTGCAGTCATTGACTACATTTACATGGACAGCAGTAATCTAATTATTGACTTTATTCTGAATAAGATAATATTGTGATTGAGGTGTTTACATGAGTTGCTTTTAGAATATTCCTTTCATGTTCCTGTATTACATGTTATAGAACATAGAGCGATTAACAGCACACGTCATTACGTCCCCACGCCACGCCGTCTGACGTTCCCTCCAGAATTTCACGTAGCGACATGCAGTTCGTCTTTGTTATGGTACCATAAGTACGTGGTTTCGGACGCAGCCGTGCTCTCGATTGCCGTCAAACGGTTGAGCACTACCGTATGTGTACGTGTCCTGTTGCAAAATGCGGTGAAAACTCCCACACGACGTTAATAGTGTGATTAAGGTGTGTACATGTCTGTAATGCACTTCAATAACGCGACTAAAACAGGACTTTATGACTTTAGTCAGATTAAGGTCTGACTAAAGAAATCGCTGTTTACATGCTAGTTTATTAATCAGAGTATTGTCTTATTCGGATTAATATCGGATTATTGTTGTCCATGTAAACGTACTGATTGTTGTTACACACTTACAATCCTAATTGACTCCAGAAATATATCATCATGATGTTCTACTTCTGCTCGCAGATTTCTGTGACTCACATTCTGCTATTGTGGATGGTCCCACATGGATACCATAAAAAATTGCACTTCCCAAAAACAGTTTAAGCCCAAGATTTGCACCTAAGAACTGCTGCTGTAATCATAAAGACTGTCCCTTATCCCAGAACTCTTATCCACAGTATGCTCATACTAAACATCCTTTCAAAACATGTGACACTGTGTGACATTATAGTATACATTTGTAGAAGAGTAATGAATTATAATCTCACAATTCAGTGTCACATAGAAGAGGATGTGTTGCCTTTTGAGTCTGGTTCTGGTCAAGGTTTCTTCCTCTTAACATCTCACCTTGCCACTGTCGCCTCTGGTTAGCTCATTAAGGATCTAAATTAGGGCTGCAACTAACAATTATTTTCATAATCGATTAGTTGGCCGATTATTTTTTGATTAATCGGATGGGGCGGGGCAAACTTTCAGTACCTTTTTTTTATTATTATTATTATTTAAAATAAAATCCACAAACTGTTACAAATATAAACTTCAGACTAAAACTTTACACAACTGTTTGTCCAAAACAGAAAATAACTCAACACACACACACACACACACACACACACACACACACACACACCCCAGAATATATATTATTAATTTAGGACTGTAGTTTAATTCGGTGCTTTTTGTGCATCCATAAAAAAAAAAAATGCATAAATACTTCTACAATATAAACTAAAATAAATTAATAAAATAAATTATAAATAGATAATTAATTTATAGTATTTACGCATTATTTTTATGGATGCACAAAAATCACTGAATTAAACTGCAGTCCTAAATAAATAATAAAAACTCCCTTTCACTGAACCTTGTGGTTTCTGTTACTTGTTTACTTTTGATTAAAGTGTTTTAATGAGA
>JANDJT010000001.1:27477808-27495726 GCA_024331685.1 Stegophilus panzeri | reverse complement strand
ACATGCTAGTTTCTTAATCAGAGTATCGTCTTAATCGGGTTAATATCAGATTATTGTTGTCCATGTAAACGTACTGAATGACAGGTAACAGCAGTTTTAGAAAAAAAATAATCTGCTTGGACTGTCTAAGGAGGAAGAAACCTGTAGATGATGGCCTCCATTTCCACGTTCAATGAATATACTTAGGAAGAAAACCATGATGGAAAAAGTCAGAAAAGTGGGTGGTTACATGATATCTTCAAAATATCTACTTCTGATTTAATTCTGTCTTGAAAATTCAAATGCATACCAAACACAGGACTGGTAAATAACTGGAAAATAATGCTCTATTCTGATACTCTAGACATCAGGCAAATAATTCCCAGCATGCACAGAGCCAGGTTCTGTGTGAAAGCACAATATTCCTGCAGTGTAAAATGACGATGGATGTTTCATGTTTGTACTTAGCATTTGTAGTCCAAACTTTTGCCACTCAGAATATATGTGTGTGTTGGATGTGAACATGTGTGTATTACTCACCAAAATGACCAACCCTCCTTGAGTAAACTCAGTTAGTAAACTCAAGGGCTCTTTACTACTGATTTTATTCATCTCACACTTTTCACACAAGGGTGATAGTATGTTATTAAAAAATACTTTAAAATTTGACTTTTAAAAACCAGAATGTAAAATAGTGGTCTTCTTAGAGACAAAATTGACAAGAAGTGTTAATGTCAAAACATTTAAACACATAGAACAGGGGTTATACAAATAAAGAGAGTACTATGCACAGTAATAGTAAGTAATAATAATAGTCCAGGTAATAATAAGTGATATAAGTAATAATAATAATAACCCAGGACAATGTGAGGAAAGGAAACATTGAGACAAACAGTCAACAAAGCGAAATAATCATGTCAGCATATCAGCTCTCTCAGACTGCCTGTGAACACGCCCAAATACTGGACACCTTTCTGCTGAATAACACCCTTTACTGGTTGCTGACTGCCAAGAGCAAAAGCCATTAGCCGTCCACATTAGCATCTCAATGCAGCCGCTATCAATCGTGATGGATGAGTGCATCTCTAAGGCTCCAGCAATGTTAGTTTTACTGATCCAAAAGACCTCTGTCTGAACTGGCAATGATAAATGTTTACGTCTTAGAATTAGGTAAACAGTTTGAAAGAATACCATATACTACATGTGATACAAGAAGGAGTTTCTCTTCAGAAAATGTGAGACAATATAATAGTTGTTTGCTGTGGTACAAGCAACAGTTTTAAATGCCAAGCAGGAATCTCACTTAGTGTAGTATGAGAAGCTTCAACAAAGTGCTCTGGCAAATCTGGGCCAAGGAGCTGTGAGAGAGAAAAAAAAAAACAACAATCAAGACGTGTTAAGTAGTTTACTTCTTTCTGACAAACAAAGCAATCACTGGAAGTAAGTGTGCCATTTCCAATCCAACAGCTTAAAGACTCGCATATCTAATGTAGAGCTCCTCATGAGGATGGCCACTTCTGTTCCACAAGTCATTTGAATGGCAGAGAATTCAAAAAGGAGCCATTTGCATTTGGCCTCCATGAAAGGCCTGGACTCATCAAACTCCATTAGTTTTAATAAGAATCCTTCAGTCGGGGTGATGGCCATTAGCATCACTTAGTGGGATTTGCTAGCTCGCTAACATCCCCGGTAAAGGGCTATTATCTTGTCAGTGCCACTGCTGTGCTGGGAATGGTCCACCACCTGGATAATATCTGGTCAGCAGTGGTCCTGGGTGGTCCCTTTTCACTCATGGACATAGAGGGTAGAAGGGGCAAAGTAACAGATGGGCTACAGTGTACCTACAAAGTGACCTACATGGCAAGTGTACCTGAAAAATACATGGCCAAACAAGTATACAGATCACCTTCCTATTTTTTCTATGTTGGAAAAACCCAACCAAATGGAGTCATTCATATTCATATACCTGATATAAGAGAGTAACAGTCAACTACACAGTGAACCACACACCTAGAATAAACTTCACAGGACCTTGAAACTGGATACTCTTATTACACTGTGGCATTTTTAATATTTCATTGAAGCTAATGAATATAAATGTTTCACTTAATGTTTTATACTGTGATATTTCTTTTTGCCCTTTCGATCTCTTGTAATCTGATTAAGTCAAGGCTCGCCCTCCATGTAAATAACTGAAATTAGCTTATGAATAAACTTTTCTAATTCTCGCTTTGCCAGTGCAACACTGTCCTTCTTCAGTACATGTAAACACACTGCTCCTCAGGTCAGTGATAGAACTGCTTTTCAATCATCATAAGTACTAATAATGATCATGATAATGAGTCTTTTTTGGTCTCATTACAGCATAGTGAAATTCTTCTCTTTGCATATCCCAGCATGTTAGGAGGTTGGGGTCAGAGCACAGGGTCAGCCATGATATGGCACACCAGGAGCACAGAGGGCTAAGGACCTTGCTCAAGGGCCCAACAGTGGCAGCTTGGCATTGCTGGGGCTTGAACACCCAACCTTCCAATCAGTAACCCAGAGCCTTAACCTTCAAGCCACCACTGCCCCAGTATAAATATAAGTATAAATATAAGTACTTTAAGTGCATCTCTTTGCCGGTGCTTCATGTAGTACAACACTGTACTGTAATTCTACTGTTTCCTCTTTGACAGATAATAATACACATCCGGTAATAGTGCACTATTTTGGAAGTTTTGATATTTTAGAGCCATCTCCAAAAGCATAGTGGAGAATATCCACTCAAAAAAATAACAATAATCCCACAAAGAGCTATAATAGGTTAGGGTCCAACCAGAGTACCCTTGAAGATACAGAACACTTAAAATTCACTTTGCCATTTGTATATAATAGAATGTAGGGCACCACTTCAGTCATAGGGATTGACTTCGTGTCCGGATGCCATGTGCGTCACGCAGCCTCCCTGTGCCTTCGGGACCAATAGTCACCATACTAAATTCGGCATGGTAGAATACACTACCAAACACATCAAATTGTACACATCATTATTCCAGCAGGATTTTTATGCAAATGGCAGAAGGGTAGAGGGTAGGTGCTATTTAAATGAACAATGAGCAAAGGGTGCAAATGGGTTGTCTTTATTTAACCCTATGTTTGAAGGTTAATATGCAATTTACAGCTGAGATATTGTGTTCATATTATGTATGTTAAGGGGTTGGGCAATATCGTAAAAATCTTACATCATGTTACACTAACACATTTTTATAATACACGATATGTATCACATATTTAGGTAAGCTAACAGCTTGCCAATAAATTTGTGGCATCACAATACAATCTGAGTAATCAGTGTTCTATAACCATAACGCTACATATTTTATTGTGATATTAATATTTAATCTCAGCTTCTGATGCTCCACTGGACACTTAGCTCACCACAAGATTCAGAATCTTAAAGTTGCAATCTGATTGGTTCTCTGAACGTCCACACACTAATTTTCACACAAAAAAATATAATATCGAAAAAGCTAACAATCCAGTATCTTGTAAAAAAAAAAAATTGAAAAATCCAGACTGAAAAAAAACTAACATCATCCCATTCTTAGGCCTTTTTATTAGCAGGTTTTTTTAAGCAGTGATGAGTAGACACGTTTGTCTGTTTACAATACCAGTCAAATGGCCTCTTCCTGTAAAAGTAGCCAATTCTTGGCTCCTTTCAGTGATAAAAACTACCAGACTCTCAAGAGAAAGATAGAAGTCTGACTATCAATATTGTATCATCATATTGCTCTGCCCAGACTTTCATAACTTCAATGTGGTGTCCCCGTGGGCCCTTCAGTTGTCTCCATTATGAGTTATACAAAAGCACATTTGTAGAGGTGCATGTCTTATCGTTGTGTCCATCCATGCCATGTGCTTTAAGGCTGGTCTTCAGAAACAAGTACGATACAACAATACAGACTGCCATGTCTGTCAAATATGTTATCTACTTCAAAGCATTCAATTAATCCGTTTTTTAATTACTGGATAATACATTAAATGTATCAAAAATAGAAAACTCCCCCGATGGAACATCATCCTGAGCCATAGTAACACATCTTAACATGATATGAGATACAGTGTTCCTAAACACAGCTGTCCTCCAGTGCTAGTAATGAGGAGAGATTTAGTCCGACACGTGCCCCGAGCATGTGAGACATGTTCATTCCAAACCTAATCTCATTTCAACTGCTATGATTATGCAGCAGTTAGAAGGACAGGGTCATGGCAGACAGAAAACACCACTAACATTTTCGGTACAGTGATTTACAGAAAAATACATATGAGAAATACTTATTACCGCTCCCTTGGTTGTTTTGGCATGTTGACATAACCACAAGCGTCATATAACTATAAGCCATAACTGTACCTATTCGAATATTAGAAGTGATTTACTCTTAGTTAACAAAGCACACTAAAAAGCAGCTGTTTATATTTTTATAAAGATGAAATTATAATTCAATTGTAGATCTTCAGCCGGGAAATATATATGCAAGGTCACTACCAGTTGAGGACTATCACTCTGCCTAACTGTCAGCCTGTCATTCTGACATCCTGTCAGCTGCTCCTGTTTACTCATGGCAGCTACAAATAAACTACCTCTTTCCAGCGCTTACACAGAAAGACATCTGAAGCTAAAACATGCTCAGCCTCAGAGAACAGGGAGAGAAAAGGAATGAGTGAATGAGTGAGAGAAAGAAACGAGGAATGACAGAGGATGATATCACGGCTCATTAAAGACGTGACAGAGATTTCAGGGAACGTCTGAGCAAGGAGCACTAGCCGGGATGATGTGGTGACAGTGGTAGAGCTTTGAGGGGATGATTTCAATGAAAAAATGCCACAGAGTTGACATACTGCGCTGTAAGTCCTATCCTACACGTGAATAAAAAGAGTGTACACAGAATTCAAAAGTAATACTTACGGAGATCTTTGTTTCTTTGCATAATCACATACACAAACACCCAATAATCTATTTATCATGCAACGTTGAGCAATATCAAAATGGTAGTAAAGTAATATTTGTTTGTTTGTTGAAATATTAAATATTTATTTGGGCATGCACTGGTGTTTTATTCTGGTCTTGTCTCCGCTCCTGCCCTATTATTGGTGTGTTATATGATTGTGTCCACCTGTTTTGTGCTAGTTCTTAATTAGTTTGTCTATTTATACCCTGTTGTGTCTGAGTACCTTTGCAAAGTCATGTTCTCCTGAATACATTTTAGAGAAAAAGAACAGAGTTGAGCTATTGAGCTTGGCTTCAACTGAGGGTAGAACTAAATTCATAACTTAAAATGTCTTTGACCTTTAACACCTTTAACTACCCAACTCAGGTATTCTGTGTGCTGAAAGTCATTCTACTACAACAAAACTAGCATTTTAAATAGTAATACACTTTATACCACAGGAATGCTGTATGCGTGAATATGACTGGTCAAAAGCTATGGGTTCATCTTCCTTAACAGAATGACTCGGACAGTAATATCAGCTGTGAGGTTTTTATTAATGTGCTCATTCTAATATATTTCTATAGTATAGAAACATACACAGGGACTTGTATGGTGGACGCTCCACATAAACAGATTAAACACATCTGTAATAGTTCATACAGTGAAGTTTTCTGTAACGAGACATTTATTTAGAGTTTTAAGAAGGAGTCTCCAATGGCAATGCTTTAAAACTGTCAGAGGTAAAGCTGTAACTTTAGGTTTTCTGCTATGCGAAAGTCTTCAAGATGGTGGGCAAGATGTCAAGCTACATTTTTTTTTGTCTTATTAATTTTGAGAGAAAGAAAAAAGAGAGAACCTAGTGAGTGTAATTGTTTATAGCTGCTATAACATTACTGACAACAGGAACTAACTTGTTTTGCAGACGTTCCACAACATTAAACGTAACTATAAGGCGATAAAACATATGACATACCATTCTTTAATACCTAAAAATGGTTACAGTTGGAAAATTGTTGTGGTATAAAAGAAATTAAACACTTCAGGTTTTAGCTTTGTGTGTTGGGCTGCAACAAACCATCCCATTGTTTATTATTTTCCTTTAACAGCATGACCCATCATATTTTATTCCTTACATAATAGAATGGGATCGTTTTAGGTCCAGCCTACTGAAGAACTTTATGAAAATATACCAATTTCATTACAATGCTTACTATTCAGAGAACATCCTATGTATGTGCTAAACTTTTTACAAGCTACACAATACAATCAGTATGATGTTATTTCTAATATTGGCTGCAACTTAATGGGGGAAAAAAAAGTCATATAAAATAATTCATTGTTTTAATTTTTTTTTTTTTAATTGTTTTAAAATTTCATTTAGCCACAACATATAATGAAAGCATAAACACTAGAGTGTTATCAGGCACTGCTCTCCTCACTAACAATAGAGATAGTAGTGCTGCAAAGGCCATCAAATGCGATCGTCATTATCTCACCCACTCATTAGTGGTGCAGAGCCCCGACTGTTTGATTTTCTTATGTGTTGTCAGTATATGCAGGCCATTGTTGCCTTGGACAGCCTACAGTCTCTTTTATCTTCCTCCTACCAGCTGTGTGAGCGTTAGCCAGAGAGCATTGTGGGAGGTCATTTGGATGACTGCTTGCTTCTCTTCTTTAGTTTCTGTCCTTGGTTGCATTGAGGCTTGTGCCTCAACCTTTTTGGTATGCTTAAATATACTGATCTTTTGAAATTTGTAAGAAATCAGCTAAAAAACAAAGAAACATGTTGTAGTAACAAAAAACTGCAACTCCATCAGTCAGCAAATTCATGTGTATGACAACCAAATAATACTAAAATCAGTGTAATTGTGAAAACAAGCAACATGTGGCCAATCGAAAATGACACATAGGTAAACGTTATTATAAAAATCTACATTATTATAATTATTTAATAAATGATGACTGTCTTGTGCTCAGCCCGGATTCTAATTCACAATATGGTCATAATGAATATCCTTTAATGCACGTAAAACTGTTTGTGTTGACTCGTATACATCTGTATTCTGTAATGAATTATAATCTCACTATTAGGTGTCACACAGAATATGGGTTCCCTTTTGAGTCTGGTTCATCTCAAGGTTTCTTCCTCATATCATCTCTGGGAAGTTTTCTGTTCCCTCTGTCTTGCTTATTAAGGGGTCTAAATTCATTTACACCTTTACACAATTATAATTACATAACAGCTAAATGCACTGGTGTTTTACCTGATATGATCAATCTTCATCTAGATAACTGTATTTGTTTCAATTAAGTAGCATAATTGATTCAATTACAGCAATGCGGTTTTGCTCTAATAAAGGTCATGGTCACTATTCATAGTGTAGATTGATCAGCTTTGTTCTTACTTCCTCTAGATTTACCCTAATTTCATATGAACCAATACTATGAAATGAAACAACCTCTAACTTCTATGAATAGGATAAGTCATACATTGAGAAATATACACTACACAAATGCTGACTCTGTGGGCAAACTAGAGTTCCATATATGGGAACCAAAACTGGGTGGAAGTACGTATATTATTCATAATGTGGGATGAGAAAGATTAGTCTAACTTGCCTTAAAAAGAGAGCACACTGTGCATAATGCTTGTGCTCACCACAGTGAACTTCCTGTATCATGCCACCATGGCAGTGATGCAAGAATGAAAAAAAAAAGAGAGTTTGGTGAGGAAACTGTTTAGAACTGTTTATAGCTGTAATAACATAAGTGATAACAGGAACTAACTTGTTTCACAGACATTACACAACATTAAACTTCTATAATCTATGAATTGATTACAAAGTACAATGTGAATATATAGTTGGCAAATTGCCATGATATAAGAAGAATAAAACAGTCCAGAATGTGCTGCTATTGGAAAATAAAAAAACTTCAGTGTTGTAACAGTAACTCTGCTTCGCATTACACCACCTCGTCTTAAGAATCCTTACTGTTTACTAAGTTTATCACTTAATGCAAATTAGATTATTAGACTGAAATGCCATAATGAGTGCTCATAAATAATGTATTGCATGTTACATCCTGGGTATGAGATCAGACTTGTCTGAATTCCCAGCAAACCAATTAGGAGACAAACACACATTGTGCAATAAGCATTGAAAAGAATGATTGAGTTTTTCTGCTTACTCCATTTCACTACCCTCCTCCTATCACTTTCTGTAATAATTATGTTACTGGTGGACTCACAATGTAGCACAAAGACCGTTTTTATTATGATATCCTCTTAATAATGTAATAATATGCCTACATTCAGACAGGAATGTATGTGTGTGTATGTACAGGTTTTAAATTAAGATTAAGCAGTGGTCATGGGAAAGGAGTAGAGGAGTAGGAGAGAAGGAGTAAAGTCCTTCTACATTCACTACTTCATAAGCAGGATCTACTATTCTGAGTAAATACAGCCCAGGACACACTCCTGCGTCTACTGTAAAGCAGCTTTGCATGATTACACAGTTCGCTGTATTCAGAAAGCGAAGCTAACATGGAATGCAAATACATACTAATGCTCCTCTGTGGTGCTAGGTCAAACGCCAAATGAAGTTAGTAGGCTGAATGAAATATACATGAAAATGTCACTCTGAATGAAGATGGCTAGCTTCTAGAGCTCTTTTTTTCTTTACACCCATCAGCATGTGAGCTCCACTTCCCTAACTCAGGAATGCTCACTTGGCAGTGCTTAGAGAAGGTGGGCGATTCATTTAATGAACAAAAGCATTTTCACACAGATTTAAAGTAAAGCTCTCTCTCTCTTTCTTAGACTCAATCTCTGTGCTTCCATTAGCATGTAAATAGCCAACCAGACGACTTAAGACAGAGGCCCAGGGAATTCTTACACAAGTGACAGCACTTACTAGAGGGATGGGAATAGCGGTTTCACTCTCGCACTCCTTCTCTGGCGGTTCTTGAAGGTGTTGGATATGCTGACTAAATGTGTACGGCTTGGTGAGTGGGTCACGATGTGTGGCCAGAAAATGAACAAAGGTGGATTTTAGGAAGGGCAACAGAGAAAATGAAGCTGTGGGTTTGTGAATCAGTTGCAGTTTTGCCCTAAATAGTTAGCCTGTGTTTCCTGTTTGTTCTGTCCTCAGCTGATAAGCACACTCCTTTTCTTTCTTTGCACCTCTCTTTTTTTCTTTGGAAAAAAATAAATAAAAATCTGTAGATATAATGGCAGTTTCATTGTGCGACCAATGTCCACACTGTGGCATAAAGAAAAGTTTAATTAAATGTATTAAAATTTCCCTTCATCTCAGCCATGAAGTGTTGTATTTTTACATTTTCCTTTGGACATACAAGGCTAATCTACCTAACATGCAGGGGTTCTTGTAGATGCCAGTTTAGCCGAAATCTTCATGTACTCCCTGTAAAACAATAGTTTTTTTAATATTAAATAGTTTCATCAAATATTTGAATCAAATTGGAACTATATTTTTATCCAGTTTACTTCTATTTTGCCTTAAAATTCTACTTGAATTTGTTGAGCAGGAAGTGATTCTAGTGTCAAGATGGCTGCTTCTTCTGTTTTTTTCTGTCCATGTTTTTTTTTTTTTAGATAACAGTGTGTCATACACAGTCAGAAACCATATAAACAAGTCTGTTTGACATACTAAAGCATATGAAGTGTCTGAAGTCATTGTGTGATAATTTAGATACACTGTACACAATGCCAAACTGGCAGCTACAAGCTACCAGGCTAGTTACATTACATTCCACTACAATTACCAGTACAAACCAACAGCTCACCATTAAAACTATTGCCAGTACCATTACTGGTCATTAATGGTATCCACTAGACATAACATGCCACCAATAGAAGGCAACAAATTACCAGTAGAAACCCATAGGGACCATTACATTTTCCATTAAAACCAATACATTTCCCATTCTAACCATTACAAATTCTATGAGACTTTCTATTGTTTTTTTCAGCAGGGATTTTTCAGACACCAAACAACCGATTAACATCATTTTAAGTTAAGGGGAAAATTGTGTACATTTCATTTGCCCTCAGCTATTGTTTCTGTAGGCCTGGTTATAAAGCTGCAGTGTGTCAATTTTTCACACCATGTCATAACTGCTTACACAACTTTGACCTCAACTGTCCTCAAATTCTACCTTTCCAATGCATTCAAACATTTTCCTCCAGCGTCCATCATCTGCATCTGCATGCTTAGCTGTTAATACCAGCCAGAGCCTTCCCAAGTTCACATTCCTCTTTTGGAATAACTGATTAGCTTATCAACACACCAAACAAAGTAAACAGGCCTACATTGTGGAGATAACGACTGTCCCACATCCTGGAAAGGGGAAACTGATTTGCATTCTAAGTCAGTCTGTAGAATCATCTGGTCATTTTGCCTTCTGTTGAAGTGTTGGAGCTGCCATAATGTGGGTCAGGGTACAATATGGCCCCTGATGTTTCTAGGTCCAGCATTTTATCAGGTGCAATATGGACAGTATGGGTAGTCCATAGCATATATCATATGATTCAATTTAAATATTAAATATTAACAGTAAAATTATCTATTAACTAAGAATGTTCCAGTATCAGGTAAACTTCATTAAGTAAAGGCAATTAAAGGACTAACAACCTCAGTTCATCTTTTACATAAAATTAGAAAGATCTGGAGAGATCAATTGATATTTCTTTGTCAGCATGGTTATGGATTTTATTTACAGCTATCCCTAGAAGATAACTTATTGCACTTACCTGTCCATACATTTAGTGTCCATTCCACTCCTTTGTACAAAACTGTTGCATTAAAGAACAATTTCAGACTCACTGTGAATGGTGAATATGGTCATCAGTCCCAAACAGAGAGTATAATACTAGCTACTGTCATTAGCTTCTAAACTAGCTAGTGCTTCTTTTCTTTAAAATCGAAGGCCAAAGTTTGTATTAGCTAACTGCCTGGTACACAGCTAATTTCTGCATCATTCATGAACATCTGCTAGGAAAATGGAATTACCTTTATATTGATCTACAATAATGTACATGATAAAACTAGCCACATTTATGCTATTTAACCCTAACTCCCATGAGAGGACAAAAACAGATGATAGAATCTATAGCTAACTATAACTGTAATTGTTTTTAATCATTTAAAATATATTTCAGCCAAATGTAACATCCACAGCAATTGAGGAGCTATATTACCACATCCTGCTGTCCCCAAATCTATGTCTAAATCTATGTCTATCCTACAGTCATAGTCACAACAAGGAAATACAGATAGCAGCCTTGTTTTCACACATTCAAAACTTCAAGAAACAAATATGATAGTGAATTGAGCACACATACTGTGGAAGTCTTAACAGATTTACCACATTACACAGGGATATAAATTCAGTCTTTATTTACTTGTTGTATTTTTAAATGAATGTTCCACCTCAGAGGCTAACTAACTAGCTTAGCACAGCCCAGTGCATGTTTACTTAGAGCGCTTTACCCCTGACCTGCATCTGCCACGTTTACCAACACAGTAGTACGCAACCTGACTAGAGCAAACTTTGATTACCTACACAGATAACAACAGTCCCTACACAAAAGAGAGGACTTTGCCTGTCTCTGGAGCTAATACAAATTCATGAACACTAGCTTATAAACAGCTATGGCGTAACACCATAGAGTAATCACCTAAGCCAGTGCACCTCACTTCCGGCCTCACTTCAAGGTCTTCATGAGCAGGGGATTAGATAAATACCACAGCAAAGTAAACACCAAGCTGTCCAGCAGAATTACTGTTCAGAACTAAGAGTGAATACGTTGCTCCAACAATTCTGCCATAGATGCATGACAGATGTATAACTACAACCAACTGATTCTGAAACTGTTTAAATTATTTGATTTAAAGCCATACGTTTTTTAAAATACCTTCACTGCCCACAGACTACAGAAAGTAGATAAGCAATCATTCCTCTAAAACTAGTAACATGTGTAGTCTTCTCAATGTGTCTGACGAAAGTGGTACTGAAATGAATGAACTGATACTGAAAGTTGACAAGGTGAAGCTTATTTCAGCAACCTCTGTTCCTGGTATTTAAGAGGAAGTGAAAATTGAATAGAACGTAAAGAAAAACACCAAAAATACTAATTCACTCTCAGACGTTCATTATACACAGAGTTAGTGGTCTTGTTCGCTCTTTTCAATATATATAAGTTGTAAATACAGCTTAACTCAATTTCCACTTCACTGTAGAGTATATAATAACTAAGAGAGAAAAAAGAGAGGTTGGTGAGGGAATAACTGTTCATATCTGCTATTACGTAAGTGCTAACAGGAACTTCCTTGTCTCGTGTATATTCCACAACATTAAAAACGAAGCCATTGACAAACTGATGTGGTATATAAACACTCTGGGACGTGCTCTTATTGGAAAATAATCATGGGTGGTAACAGTGACTCTTTTACAACCTTTGCATGCCACTTTTTACCACACCTCCTTGTCATTTTCCTAAAATAGCACACGCTGTTGTGTCATTCTTCAGTCACAATATGTACACCTTTTTACAACATAACGCAACGTTTAACCTACTCCCTGTGACAAGTAGCAGATTGAATGTCAAAATACATTTTTGTCCTGAATATGTCATTTTCCCTCTCATCTCATGTAACATTTTAAAGAATTTATTTTTGTTATTGAATCTGTAGATCTTGTGCAGGTGTATTAAAGGTGTTATTACTTTTTTTGCCGCCATTTTGTTGTTAATAAAACATCAATTCATAACGTTATAGTATTTATAGCAAAAATGATAGCAGATACTAGAGTAGAGACACTAGAGCACAGTCAACACGAGAGGTCACAATCTTTCTTCTCCTCAGACTAGTCCCATGGTTATGGACTATTTTTGGGCCATGAGTATGATCTCAACTCCAATGATGAATCATTCTCAGAATCTAGCGGTTATTTTGAATCATTACTGGACACCTGTGTACGCCAGTCTGTGTTTACCCACTCTGCCAGAGGAACACAAGAACCACACTGCCAAAACAAGAAGGTGTACGGCAAGAAGAGAAAAGCCTGAGTCATATTGAATGTCCATTTAAAAATAGACCTGAAGTCTTTCAATGCCTTAGGCAATTAGAAGTTAACCCCTGATGCTCTCAGGACCTACTGCCGTGTCCAGATGTATCATTCCTCACTCAAGTTACACATCTTTCCTATTAGTTTCAGTGTACGGTCTGAATAATTCCAAGTACTAACTGAGTAATAAGCTTTAAAATGAATAACTGAGTAATAATTTCGTTTAGAGGGTTAAATCACCTGACTTGTAACAACATTAACATATCCGTGGGTGACATTTAAACCGGACGATGAGGGCGAGTTTCAACACAGGATGTGTGCAATCACACATACCAATCGAGGCACTGAGATTAGCATGTCTCAAACAGTCATAGTGCTGGGGAAACTATGTACCTCATGACATAGTCAATATTATACCAGCCGGTTAGAAGGTTCTGTCATGTGAATCCTATGAAACCTGGATGCATTGCAGTGTACAGACTGCAGAACTGCATGACCCACATGTGTGAATCAGTTTTTCCATCATATAGCCAAGGCAGGTTTTGCATGACGCTACTGCTGAGATAGTATATTTGGTTGCCACACCTATGCTCCGACCAGTCCACATGTACTAACACATGACAACCAGTGCAAGCAGAAACATGTATTCACCTTCAAACAAGATATAAGTGGTCAACACAAAGTGATTGAGCAACCAGATGCAGAGAGATGATAAAAACTTGTACACTTTCCCAAGTACCAATACACCTGAACCTGGTAAAACACTGAATAGGGCTTGTGAATGTCATGTCTTGTCTCAGGGGATTGTTCGATATCACCATATTATTTGGATAAGAATGGTTATGAGGCATTAAAGCAAGCTTGCCGAGTGAGTTAGTGCCAGTAATGATGGACTGCTTTTCAAATTAGAGGTCATAATGATAATCATGGTGAAACAGACAAATTAGTTTTCCTGTAATTATTTCCTAGAAAGAATACATATGAAGTAAGGCACACGGGTGTTAAATGCTCAGATATTTTAGGATTGGGAATCTATACACTATAGCATACAGTATGTATACTTATTGTATTCTTACATCTCTCTGTGCTATTACAGTACATCTGTCTGTCTTGACTTGACTATTATTACTTATTATCATTATTATATTCATTGCTGCCTCATAGATCCAGGATCCCCGGTACAATCCTGAGCCTAGGTCACTGTCTGTGTGGAGTTTTGCATGTTTTTTCCCCAGGTCTGCATTTAGTTCTCTGGTTTCCTCCTAAAAACTCAAAAACATGGCAGTAGGTGGACTGCTTATACGATATTGCCCCTAGATGTGAATGAGTGTGCATGGACTGGCATGCTATTCTGGGTGTATATTTCTGTCTAGCGAATAAAATAATTACTGAAGATGGATGAATGGATGAATGAATGCACTGTCTGTCATTGTGCTACTTATCCTCTAGTCAATCCATTCATCTATTTTCCATACCGCTTATCCTACACAGGGTTAAGCGGGCAGCCTGAAGCCTATCCCAGGGAACTCGGGGCACAAGACGGACGACACCCTGGACAGGGTGCCAACCTAACACAGGGCACAATCGCACACACACTCACACACTGTGGACAATTTGGAAATGCCAATCAGCCTACAACACATCTTTGGACTGAGGGAGGAAACCAGAGTACCTGGAGGAAACCCCGAAGCATGGGGAGAACATAAAAGGTCCACACACAAAGGGGTGGAGGCAGGATTCGGACCCCCAACCCTGGAGGTGCAAGGTGGTAATAATAATAATAATAATAATAATAATAATAATAATAATAATAATAGCACAAGTGCATGAGTAGGAAGCAGAGCCAATGAGCACATACACATGGTGTAAATATGAAAAGATGCCTCTCTCACCCAGCGTTTTGACGGCGATCTGGCGCGTGAGCGGCGGGGGAAGATTGATGCACACCAGATCCACATCCTGGTGCAGGAGCACTTCGTCGATGCGGCTGGTGTAGAAGGGCACGTCCATCTCCCTTGCCAGCTCCTCGGCCTCCTCCTGCGTGCGGCCCCACAGCGCCTCCACGGAGAAGCCCTCACTCTTCAGCAGCGGGATGATCACCCGCGCTGTCAGGCTGGTGCCGAACACCCCGACCCCGGGCAGCATGGCGGTCACAGCTCGCTACTCACACACCCGACTAGTACAGCATGGCAGCACTACAGCATACGATCTCTCTCTCTCTCTCGGTCTGTCTGTCTCTCTATCTCTCTCTATCTCTCTGTGTGTAGCATCAGGTCGGCCATCCACCTGCACCGCGCGCGCCGCTTCCGCATCTGCCTCGCATTTTCGCCTCCGTGTCCCCTATATACAGTATGATATCTTATTCCCAAAGCATCTCGTATTTAATTCAGCATCCTGCAATCCGACAGATCAGACATGCAGAACACGAGCGCAAAATGTCCAAAAACACATCAGCAGGGTGCAATGAAGACAAGAGCGCGCGCTGTGTCCGCCTTCTGAGACGCGCGTGCAAAATGATAATAAACCGGTAAAATCGCTCCTAAAACAGCGCAAATGATCCCGTTTAATCAAACAGCCGGACACCAGCCGCGCTGTGCTCGTATCAGGACTGCGGCCAGTGTGTCAGTGAGACTCACTGCTCTCTCCTCCTCCTTCTCCTCCTCCCTTTTAACCCCTTCACTCCTGCAGCATATCATTGCACTCCTGTGTGTTTGCATAGCACAGGCGTGGCACTGGGGAGGGCGTGGCTTACAACCATGACGTGCTGGGGGCTCGAGCCTCCGACTGAAACCTGCCCCTTTTAAATGTAAGTATTTGGCGTGTTTTTTAAATTTTATTTACAAAATGACATTTTGGAATGTAAACAGAAATACACTGTGCAGGCCTTTATTTTATTGGGTAAATATCATATACACACAAGTAATGGGCTGTTTGCAAACAACATTTTCTATATTTTATAAATGACTAAATTATAGGCTACTTAAACTTTCTGGAAGAAACTAAAAAAAAAAACAAACAAACAAAAAAAAAAAAACATGTAACGTTTTAAAAGAACAGAATTATTTTCTGGCAGCATTAATGTTATAAATAATGTGACTATGGTCAATAGCTCTTGTTTTTTTGGCATTACATATTTTTTTTTTTTTTTTTTTTTTTTAAACTGCCCCTTTTAGGAATAAACATTTTATCAACAGTAAATGTGAGTACATTTTATTTTAAAGAAAAATATATTACACAAAAATTATCCTGCCACGGATAAGCAAACAATGTACACCCCATGAGAATTGTTGGCTTTTGATCATCTTTGAAACACTGCCTATTAATAAAGCTGATATACTTGAACAAAAGCACAAGGAAAATGAGCAAAGTGACATTTCGTCTCAAATCACATATTTATATACTATTCTAAATCGCTATTGAGTTCTAACTAATGACTGTATACAGTATATGGATCCCATATATACAAAATCCCAGACAAAATAAAGTGTACAGACAATAAACACTACTATTAGCACTAAATTGAATCCTTGTGCTGATGATTCCGAGCCATTAGGGGTCAGTCTAGGGCATACAAGTGAGTATCATGTGAATTAACTCTTTCTCACAGTACCCTGGTGTAAATCAACTTATTGGACAGTTTCAATCAGTACAAACAAATTAATTATTTTATCGCTACAAGTCTGTTATAACATCGTTCGGGACAAGGTTGGGTTTCTGTGTGTAGAGTATCATGACTTTGTGTTTAGCTGCTAGTAAGCAGGGAGATAGAAAGAGGAGGGATGTGAGCCCCCTGCTGGGCAAACAATTCACATCTCTCAGACAATAACATTGGTATACAGGTATAAAACGGACAGCTCACCTAACGCTTTTTTGAGATTAAAACACCACATACATCTGTCACAATAAAATGCCAACATTTTAACCTGGTAAGCTAGACAAAAAAAAAAAAAGAAATATGTATGAAAAGCTGCAAATTCTTACAGCCTTAAAGCATTAAACACTACTGTGGAGTGTGATATCACAAATAAATTCAATGCTGAACAGGGGCACACCCAAAACAGGTGGACATTTCCATTAAGCGGTGTATTCTGAGTTTAAGATTCATTGCAGAGAAATGGCTACCAGAGCACTGGACTCCTTTGGGGGGAGGGGGAGGGGAATAATACTGAGGTTGGAAGCTATACTGTTAAATTTAGACAAATTTGCACTGATTATTGTGATCATTACAACTAGGACTATTTATTCAGAAATATACTGGCATTATTTTACACTCCCATACTTGACATCTTGTCATTTACATATCATCACATTAGTGTTTCTTTTACCCAGAAATTCAGCTTAACCATCTGGATAAGCCAACACTTAATACTGAGAATCCTTGTGTTTGTATTGTGTTTGTATTCAATACAAACTAATGTTTGTATTGAACTTGTTGCAGATTCTAAATAGGCTCTAAATGCATAAAAAAGTGACAACGCTTGCTATATTATACTGCATAGGCAATGCAGGCATTATAATGTCTCGCTAACATATGAACACATCTTTAAAGTTGAGCCAAATCAAAATAATAGATTCATTTATAAAATGGATATTAGTAATGAAAACAAGTGCTTTAATAAAGTTCAGTAAATTTCCAAACATGTACACGTCTGACGCGTGTTATACATAGAAAAGGAAGAAAAATTAACTTGCTAGTCACACACAGATATAACATACATGAATGTTTAATGTAATAATTAACCAAAAGACACAATACTTCAGTTACCCCAAATGTAGTTGTTGAGTCATGCTTAACGTCTGATGTTTTTCTTCTTTAGTTTTGTACTTGCTTTGAAACAGCATTATTAAGCTGCAATAGCAGGCATAGTTCATATTATA
>JANDJT010000001.1:27442652-27477381 GCA_024331685.1 Stegophilus panzeri | reverse complement strand
CACAAAGTATGCATGTTTTGGACACTAAAATACCGAACACATTATGATTTACAATGATATTATTAATATCTCTTCTCTGTATGAGTTGGCACGGGAAGTTTAATAGGGGGAAAAGGATGAGGTAGCATATACAGTAAACACAACAGTAACTGTACAAGATGTAGAACAGGGAAACAGCTGTTTTTATAATTACTGAATACAATAAAGCATTGAGTTGTAGCTAAATCGAGTAGGTTTTTTTTTTTCTCCTTATTGAACAGATCACATATCTTCATTGTTTGTTGCCTGATGTTGTAATGATCTGTACAGTTATGTGTATTAAGACAGGTTTGAGATACATGTCAGGTAGAGTGCTTTATTTACATCCAATCTGCTAGACTATTATTGTCCAGTTTCAGTCATGATGAGTGCAGGTATATTTTAAGAAACAATATTGCTTAAAGCTACAGGTACTGTAGGGTCAGTGATATTCAAATAATATTTAAAGAAGATCCACATTGCAGTACATCAGCTGATAATAAAATATCCTGGCACACCAGGATTTGTAAACAGGAGGAAGAAAAAAAAACAAAAAAACAAATGATCGGGACTAGCAGTGACTAACCAATAAGTAAAGGAGGTGTCTTTAATTGGCTGCCAATCACGATGCATGCCATTTCAACAAGCTTCCTATTATGAAGTTCAGGTGCATTACAAAAAATTTGAATATCGTGGAAAAGTTCATTTTTCTCTGTAATTTAATTAAAAAAGTGGAACTTTCATATAATTTAGATTCATTACACATAAAGTGAAATATTTCAAGCCTTTTTTTTTTTTTGCTTTGTTTTAATCTTGATGATTACGGCTTACAGCTCATGGAAATCAAAAATCCAGTACCTCAAAATATTAGAATAAAGAATTTATAATACAGAAATGTCAGCCTTCTGAAAAGTATGTTAATTGATGCACTCAGTACTTGGTTGGGGCTTTAATCCTTTTGTACAAATTACTGCATCAATGCAGCGTGGCATGGAGGCAATCAGCCTGTGGCACTGCTGAGGTGTTCTGGAAGCCCAGGTTGCTTTGATAGCGGCCTTCAGCTCGTCTGTATTGTTGGGTTTGGTGTCTGGGTCTGGTTGTGTGTACTGAATCAGACTGAGAGATAAAATGTTCAGGAAACCTTTGCAGGTGTTTTGAGTTAATTAGCTGATTAGAGTTCTACTCAGGTCGACATTTCTGTATTATAAGTTCTTTATTCTAATATTTTGAGATGCTGAATTTTTGATTTCCATGAGCCTTAAGCCATAATCAAGATTAAAACAAAGAAGCCTTGAAATATTTCACATTATGTGTAATGAATCTAGAATATATGAAAGTTCCACTTTTTGCATTAATTTACAGGGGGGAAAAAATGAACTTTTACGTGAAATTCCAAGTTTTTGAGATGCACCAGAATATATGTGCCAAAAAGCCGTAATTATATTATTTCTTTATGGTGGAACTAGTGCCACCTGGTGTACAAAATTATAACGTCATGGATGTTTTTTTTTTTTTCTTGCAGATATCGTTCTGAATGGACCTTTCAAGTAATGCTTTTGTTATTGTTCACTTTTATTACAATAAATTAGTTTGAATAAATATAATCTAAGTTTGAATAAATATAAGTTTGAAAAATATAGCTAGCAATAGAAACAAAGAAAAAATGAGCCAAAGACACTAGATACATTTCAGCATTTTAATTTCAATTACTCAGAGGCACAAATGTAATTTAAAGGGCTACTTTCCACTACTGGGCATCCACATGTGCTACAATCAGTGCCTTTCTTGTATTATTTGTCCAAGGCTAGTACAGGCTTTGGTCGAGCATGTCCATCCCAGCGACTGTGAGACCTAGGTTCTTCTTCTTTAAAACAAAATGATGGGGGACTTTGGATTTCATGATCTGAGATGTTTCTATGTAGATTGTTTTATCACTCTGCTACATACTCCACTGCACACAGATATTACACATACATACTGTACTTTCTCTCTCTCTCTCTCTCTCTCTCACACACACACACGGTTTCTCTCCCACTGTAGCATTTGTATATCAGTAAATCCTACCGGTCTCTGGTTCAGTGCCTTATCACCATCACCATCATCATCATCAATTCTTTTAGCTCAATTCCATATGCTCCTGCCTTACCTTGATCAACATTTTAAAAGTTAAACTCTCTCCCACACCAAATAGTTGGTGATAATGTGAAATTTTGATAAACAACATTTTTAACAGTGCTGGATCCCATTTATTGTCCGGGTCCCAATGAACCAGAAAAGCATTGCATGTCATGTTAAAATTGGTTTAGGGGACAGAAAAAAAAAAAAAAAAAAAAAAAAAAAAAAAAAAAAAAAAAAAAAAAAAAAACAACACACAAAAACCTAACACACACTTATCGCCCTTCCCATATTTCACTAAAATGTATCATAACACTTAGAGTAACATAACTGAAGTGCAGAGACTATGAGCACAGACAACACAAAAAGACTAAGTTAAAGTAGTACATGGGCAGAAACGTGGATGTTATACTCCACAGAAAGTCCATTTGTAGAGATTCCCTTTCTATGGCCACTTCTATCACAACGCACTGTAGAAAAATACAATGTTCAGGTTACAAAATACTGCACAACTTAAGAAAAAAAGAAAAGAAAAAAGAAACTGTTCAAATATATACAGTGATGCGTCCCTTTTTCACCACACAGGCTTGAACGGCATTGTATATGAACAAGAACCTACAAGAAGCCAAAAACCTGCAGAGAAGATATTAGGGAATCCAGACTTGCTCTTTCACTCAAGTTTCAGACAAGAAAACAATTCAAGCCACATAAGCTGCGATCACAAACACATTTTAAAAAGGTTTATGTTACACATACACGTTTCCTCCATCTACTGTGTGTGACTGTAAATACAGATAACCACACATACACACACACACCAAAAACACCTTCCAGTATGTTTTTTGGCACAAATCATACTTTGATACAAAGGACAATTACATTAACTTAAAAACATAAAATGATTCAATCTCAAACAGTACTTCCTTTTGCAATACAAGCTTGTCAGGCTTCCTAAACACAAACAGGATTTCTGGCCCTATGAATCTGGCCCTTACATTTAAACCAAACTGGTGCTGAAAATCAAAACAAAAACAAACCATATGCTCGCTCCAACTCTATATTACTATATACGTGACCTTCCTATTATGACCTGTAGCCTGGATTTTAAATACCTGTCCTTTATGGTGTGTACGATTGTCACCACTGAAAACATTAAAGTGGCTCAGCATTTAAAAACTTGAGCAGCTGTTCATTTTGTTAACATTTTTTTTTTTTTTAAACTAACAAACGGATTTAACAGTCAAGGCATTTACTACTGTAAATGATGGGAATACGGCTTTGGTTGTAACTTTGTTGTTATCCACTGGATGACTTTTATTCGAAATATTTTTAAGTTCTGATGATTAACATGTACTCTCTATGGGAGTCTTGTTAAACAGCAAGATCTAACTTGGTCTACAAGCTCAAATCGACTAATATCAAGATTGTCCAAGTTCTTCTTTGTGCAAGTAGTATGGCTATTAACCTGCTGCATTGGTGGGACTTAATTACCACCTTAGTAATACAAATCGACAAAATAAACCCTTAAGCAGCTAGAGAACGATAGGCTAGCGATGTAATTAAGGAACCATAATTACTGCATGTATCCACGTAAATAATGTTTGCTAAAATAACATGTACACATTTGGCAAACACACTATACGCATGTAAAACACAAATAAATACTCACTAGATAAAAATGAACATAACATTTCTAAACTTGGTGTAGATCACAACTTTTGATACAGATCATGAAGATTTTCTGGTGAAGAAAATCAAACAATATTAAAAAAAAAAAAAAAAAAAGCAATATAAAACTACAATATATATACTGAACTATGACGATTTGACTATATACACTAAGAAAATTAAAAGTGACAAAAGGTTCTTAAGAATGATGCCATAGGAAGAAAATGGATGGATTTTTAACCATTTTTGTTGACAGAGAGAAAAAATACCACCATAAATTATATTAAAGCATCTTCATAGTTGAAAATTATTATTATCATTATTATTATTATTATTATTCAGTGTCAACAGCAACAAAAAAAATGGTTAAAGAATAGGCCTAAATGTAGTAATTCTTCAATGGCATTGCTCTAAAGAGCCTCTTCTTTTGTTTTTAAGAGTGTTCACTGACTCTAAACACAAAAAAATAACTGTTTTGTAATCTAAAACCTTATGAACATATGGTGCAAAGGCCAGTGGAACAGCTAGCCTGGACTTCTCATAACTACATGTAGTGCTGCTGTGGTGAGCAGTGTCATCATGCTGAAGTGTTTTATCACGGCCCTCGTCACAAACAGCACATTGACAGTAACAGTAACTCTAATCCTACCTGTCCCACTGAAAACTCTGTAATGCCTACAGAAAACTGCTTAGCAATTTGATTATGCTTATGAGTGTTTTAACAAACTCAAGTGAACCTTGGATAGAGGAATCGATTTCTTCAGAAAACGATAACAATTAGCACATACAACATTTACTGATATTACATTTCCTTCACTGAACACAAACAGACATGGATGGTAGAGGGCAAGGGACGAATCACGAAATGAAACGAACATAGAAAGTCAACGAGTGCCATTAGTTTTGGTGTGCTTGTCTGTCCTTGTTTGGCCTTTCGTGGTTATATGTCTTGCCTGGTTATATGGTTTCCTGCCAAAGGGGATCCTCTGCCTTCTTTTTCAACCGAGGCCAAAATTGCACAGTCTCTCCAGAAACACCAGTCCTCGATAATGCCACGATCCAAATCCCAGCTTCATCATCAGTGCTATTCAAATGCAGCTGGGACAGCAAGGGAGTTATGAGTAGATGGTGATAACCTCTCGCCCACCACCACGAACCAACAGGACCCGGTTGAGACCTTCTAACAAAACCTCAAGGAACTCCATGTCTGAGACACACTGGTTAAGAAACAAAATCATTCTTTTTTTTTGTCAGTAAAAGCGAAGAAGGAGCCTTTTATTTGTCACAAAATCTTTTCTTTTGCATTTCCCAGCTTTTTTTTTTTTTTTTCATGATATATCACCCCTGGAGCAGATACTGTAGATTAAGGGCCTTGCTCAAGGGCCCAACTCAAGAGTGAATTTTGGGATGTCGCATAAAAAATACTGGATGTTAACACCAGATGTGAATAAAATATTGAAAATGTGCATAAAAAAACCTTATGCACTCAATTGAGGCGGATCATTTTTTTTATTCTATACATAAACTACGATGGGAACACATTTAAGATTTGTTAAATTCTTTAATGCGCATCAAAAAAAAAAAAATGAGACTTTGCCTCAACTAATCATGTGACTGGCTGATGTGACCTGGGTATTCAGTACATGTGGCCAACTTCTACAGCGCAATGACTGCGTATTTCTGTCACAACTGGGGCGCGGTGAGTCGCATAGCTGGACTAACCAGCTTACCAATCTCGTTGCACAGCATCTCAAATGTTGTTTTTGTCATTCTGAAATGCCTGAGCCAAAGTCTGTCATCGAAATGATTTGGCATAATTACCTCCCAGAACTGTCTCTCACGAATCCCGTCTCAAATAGGTTTGTGATAGTGTTTCGTTTGTGCACTCTAAAGCGCAAATAATTTATTATATTGGAAAAAAGAGCCACAGTGGCTTTGCACTAGTGATACTTTGCACCAGTTTCTCGAGAAGTGACCCTTGAATTATGTTCTCTTGAACACATAGGACGGAAACGGTGCTTTATTCGCAAACGTTTTATGCGAAATTCCAATTTTTCGCAGAAGTTCAATTTGCAACTTGGTTGGAAACATAGCTAAAGGCAGCTTGGCGGTGCTGGGGCTTGAACCCCCAACCTTCAGATCAGTAACCCAGAGACACTACTGTCCTATACGGCCTTGGAAGGTTCAGGCATGGTGTTGCTCCAGTAAACTGCAAGAGAATAGAAACTGAGGCATACCAGAACCCTTCTTTTAATTGCTGAACCTGGCTTTTCTTTAATGTATTTGTGTGGCGGACTTTGAAAACTTTTGAAACTTTGAAATTGTGTTTTGGCGTATAACATGCTTTGACACCTCAGCTTTAAGAAACCAGAAATATATTTCACAGTAAATAAAATAAATAAATAAATAAATAAATAACGCTGTCTCTACAGGATTCAATTTTCAGCCCATTTTTACGGTCACAGACAAAAACTGTAAAATAATTCAAAATTTGTAAAATAATGTGAGGTGAGATCGGTGGCCTGTTAGTGCCAGAAATTAAAAAATGAAAACCTTACAATGTGATCTCTGCAATGATGCTCATCCAAAATGATGTGAAACTCAATGAACAGCTACAAGTAGTACATGGCAGTGGCTTAGACACTTTTATAAATTTAGACAAGGATACAGTTTTCATCTCCTCCACGGTTCCTGGGTGGCCCAGGCATGTTGAGGAGGACCAGCTGAGCATCCTGCGACTTATTCAGCACCACTTCATTCAGCTTCACGGCTGTGTGCATGCGCCTCACATTCGACTGGTTGCTGTTTTCCAAAAGCATTTAGAGAAAGAGTAAATATCAACAGACGGATGTCTGAAAACCCTCAAAGAATGAATGATAAACCATAGGTACCAAATACAGGGACTAAAAGAACACTTCAAGGTAATAAATGGTCAAGGCCCAAGCTGGCAGTTCCAATAGAATAGACACAAGTTTGAATTTATAGTCATGGTATGTAGTGCTATAATTAATTGGTACAATCTCTGTACCAATTAAGTGATAAAAATGTAATGAAATGTCCCTGTGTTGAGTACTGTGGTTTAAATCTCCCATTCAATTGCAACAACCAATATCTCTTTTTGTATATCATGGATTTTCTACAGTTACAAATACACATAATACAATTACAGTTCCAAGATTATGTGAGAATGAATTGTTTTATAAAAAAAAAAGAAAAAAAAAAAAGAAAATCACATTAAAGTCACCTGAAACCTTATTAAATCCTTGTTATTGAATTCATTTCAATGAGTAAATTGGTCCAAGTGTTTCAAAAAATGTTCATTGTAGCAGTTTTGCGATATTCTTCGATGAAATAGGGAAGATCTGAAATCTAATTGGACAATCTGAGTTTACTGGATAGTCAAGCATTAAATTATTAATCAAATATTAAACACAATTATGTGCCAGTATGCAAATATAGGCCAATCAGCACCAGTGTAAGTGCATGTAGGACTGGGGCGGTTTTATTTAGCATATTCATAGAATCTACAGGGTGTCCAAAAAGTCAGGAACCAATTATTGCGCAAATATGTCGATCTGAACATGTTGTGCGAAATCCGCGAAAATATGATTCAGCATCTGAGAAAATGAGTAGAGTGTAAGAGTGAACATGTAGTGCGTATGGTGTAAATAATAAATACAAAACAAAGTACATGGAGGCTCCTGACTTGTCAGACACTCTGTAGATTTCTTAATGAAGATAAAAGTATAGGTAGTTTTTTGTATTTTATCTAATGCCTTTTATTGTGGAAATGCAATTTATTATTGAATAAAGGGAAAAAAAACAACCTATCGCCTTCAAAATAGATTTTGGGTGACTTTAAATTGCTATTATATTACAATTATGTTACTATAAATTTATATAATATTACATTACTATTCTATTACAGAGCATGAGTTTGGGTAAAAATAATCAAATGCATACATTTTCACATGTGCGTTATGGGACATTTGCTGCTTTAGTTAATAACATAAAAATAATAAAAGCATTGTTCTTCTACAGGGTCATAGCAAATAGCTAAATAAAAGCACATTAGTGGAGGTTAAAGCGCATGGCACTAATAGCTGGTGAACAAAGCAGGATATGCACATGACCTTAATGCAAATTACAATTAAAACACACTACAATCAAAACACATGCTCTCCATCACAACCTGATGTCAATTCAACCATCCACACTCAAAGATCTGTTTATTGTCCAGTCTTGGTGCAAAGTAAGGTCTGAACTAACTTGGGATGTTCGTTTTTATGAGTTGGCAAGTCGTAATTATGATGTCAGGTGCGTTCTAGTCACTTTGGTTGGAGCAAGATGGCGGTGTACCTTCACTTACTTAAGTACAAAAAATACAGCAAGGATTTTTTTAAACTCTTCTTCTAGTGAATGAAGAACAAAGAATGTGCATCGGGTGTGTGTCGCAATTTTATGTTTTTAATCAAATTATGAAGACACTGTCAACTTTATCGTTACAGATTATATCGTAATTTAACAATGCTTATCTTATACACGTATACACATAATAACTGAAATCAGCTTCTGAGATGAGTAAACATTCAATATCAAGAAATTTATGGTCCACTACTGACGTTGCATCCAAAACCATGGTGGAAAACATGGTGGAATCCACCATGTTTTCGGACACCCCCCCCCCAACTCGGAATCTCGGAGCTCAAAGATAATCCTTAGTTTCTTAGGCTTTGTGGTGGCGTTCGTGTGTGTTCGACTCGTAAATATGATCTTTCTGACATGATTTGAACACAGCATAAGTTTTCAGATATTCTCAAACTGACACCAGGTGCTGTGGTCTGAAAAGCACGTATTGTTTTGACTGAAAGGAAAATACTATTCTGTCATGCAAGTTAAATGACTTTATGCAGTGAAGGAATTTGCAACATTGTAAGAAGCATGCATCTGCACTTCTCTCTCTCTCTCTCTCTCTGTCTCTCTCTCACACACACACACACACACACACTCTGAGCACAATCAGTTGTAATGGACTGAGAAGACAGGACAACTACAACACAGACACATGGCCTACATTAAAAAGAAAGTGGACTTACAGACTCTCCCATTCTCTAGAAGGAGGAAAATGGGACAAAACAATAGAGACAAACTTAGACGGCACTGCAAATCCTTCACGAGGACATGGCAACCATCTCAGCAAATCCACAGGTAAAAATGTTCAATGCTGTCATCTACAATTGTCTAATCACATATACTGTGAAACTTTAGCAACACTAATTACTGCTTTAACGCAATATTCTCAATCCCAGGACCAAGGACACATATTCTAATTTAACACGCTATGAGACAGATTTGTTTTCAAGTAAAACATAACTTCAACATAAATATGTTGAGTCAACATTCCTCGGAACTGGGATTAGGAAACTCTGCTTTAAGCATGGTTCATCTTTTTTGTTGAAAAATTATTTGAAGTACATTTACAAGAGGCTAGGGCGTTATAGTGAGGATACTGGTCAAATATACACCCGAGTAAAAGCATAAAAATAAAGATACTTTGCATAACTACACACATAGGGCCGTATTCAGAGTTGGCGACGTAAGTCTAATATTTACGTCAATATTTACACTGGGGAAAATGACTCATATTCAGGCTCAAGTTACTTATGTCAATTTTCTGGGCTCCTCATTCAGATTACACAAATCACCTTAGTGTAGTTCACATATCCAGGGTTGCCAGATTTTTCTCAAGTAGAAGTGTGTGACATGGAGTTTTTAATAACGTCTAGATCACCACCTTTGAAAACTAGCAGTTCCCATTAATCATGTAAAAAAATTGGGCAACAAAGACTAAGGAAGAAATTGCAACAGACAATTTAATTAAAAACATCAATATAGTAATTTTATTTAAAAATATGACTTACACCCTCGTTATAAAACAGCTTATAAAAGCTCATGATCCAGCGCTTCCTATTATTTTGCTTTTTAATTAAAAATAAATCAATAATTATATAGTCAGATAAGTAATATAATTAAATGTAGCTATGAGATACCAAATCTAGCTCATGAAATTGTACTGTGTGTGCAGAATGTAGACTAATAATGTATGTAGGATATTAATTCATGCTTTTATTTTAATAAATTTGAGCTGTCAGATGAATAACTTGCTATGATAGAAGGATAAGCTCACTACGCATTCAGTGTTGTTCATAATTTTATCCACAAAAAATGTGGTCCATAAAAATAAACTTTTGGTGGAATTTTAAGAAATGATTACAATGAATCTATTAATAGGGTCATATTTATGTAATTATAATTAGCATCAACTGGCATTCCGTAGATTTTCTGGAGTGTATTTTCATCCGAAAACATGGATTTAATTTTCTGGTTATGTGTCAGACAATGTTGCATTGTTGACTTAATACTGTTCTCTCACTCCAGCTGCTAATATGCATGAAAAATAGGCTTAAAATCCCCATGAAATCAAAATCGAGGTTTTGTGGCTTTTACTATGAATATGTTAGCCTTAAACAATGACAAAATTCGCATTTAGAAGATATATGCATTCAAAATTTACAGTCTTTCTCTCTACCACCAATACGGATCAACAATTTTGATGACATCATTCTGCACTTCGGCTTCTCAACAGATTTTCTGTCCAATCAAATTCTCTCTAGAATCTGAAGTGTCCCACCCCCGACAGTTATAAGTTTCTGGCTGTGAAGTAAGCTAAACGCTATTGGCTATTTAAAAAGGGGTAGGAGCCACTCGATATGTCCCACCCTGACTTCCTGTTCCAGAGGAAATTACATCAACACATTGAATAATGCTACGCCTTTCAAGGCACTTTCACGGGGACTGAAGCATGTAACTGAGTCACGCCTCTCTGAATCATGCTCAAGTCCATAGTTATGTCTGACGTTTGAATAGCAATGTGCACAGTATCTGTATTAAATCCTCACTGCGTGCGCTTACCTCAACTCTGAATCCAGCCCATAATGTCAGAATAAATAACTTATTAGTCATGAAAGAGAAATATTCATTAAATTCTAGAGGTAATTATAAAAGGAGACGGACACTATATTAAAATTCTTGCTATTGTTGTTTATAGACATACAGTACGCTGCATGTTATTCTTTTAATAGCAACACGTTATTGCATAGATGGATATAGTATACTGTACATTATTCATCCCTGAGGGAAAATTTTTGAAAGTGTTACATGTTACTGTTTAAGAGAGTTTTAAAAGAGAGTTTTAATAATTAATGTATGAGCATTACTTATAACAGTAATGCATTATGGTACACATGGAGGTTGGCTATTTGGAGGTTTATTCAGTAACACAGAGACAAAGGACACATGGCGAGATCATGACCGTTAGTCCACACAATGTGCCTACACACTGGGCCATGCTGTTTAACAGAGATGGCTTGCAAAATCCTATATGCGATAACCAACACCACTACACATCATGCAGACTGTGCCCTTAAAAACGAAACGAAACAAACAAATAAAAATTTTAAAAAACCCTGAAATGTACACAGGAGTATGTGTCGAATCATGCAAACCTCTTCCAGACCAGAGATGATGATATGAGACATTTTTTAAAATTGTGCTAATAAATCAAATACTGACAAAACAAGAATAAAGCCACCAAATTATAACAGAAATGTTAAACAATTTTCATAAAGTTGTGATAAAGATGCTGATACAAAAATTTCCAAAGTCACAATTTTTTTTTATCTCTTAAGTACTACTAACTAGAACATGAAGATGGCTCCAACTGGATTGCTCTCTTAAGACTAGGCTAAGGCCACCAGCATAGTTTTGCTGTACTTCAACATGAAGAAATAATTCAAATTGTGGCGTGTACTCACGGTTTCATGTTGAAAATATCCCGTACACACATGCTGGCGTTTTGCTCCCGGTTACGATTGCGTTCAGTGCAGAACTTCTCTTTGGTCCAGGTCATGTGAACCCGGTCCGGAGTGGCATCAGCTTTGTCATTGATAGCAGCGTGGGACGCTGTGTTCTTATCATGAATTAGCTGTGCCTGAAGAATCATCACAAGCATTAAATCAGTTCACATGGCTCAGAAAACATAAAGCATTACTAACCCCCTAAGTCCCCTAGAAATCCTAACATTTCTGGCATTTTAGGGCATTCTGGCAGACACCCTTATCCAGAGCGACTTCAATTTATCTCATTTATACAACTGAGCAGCTGAGGGTTAAGGGCCTTGCTCAAGGGCCCAACAGTGGCAGCTCGGCAGTGCTGGGATTTGAACTCCTGACCTTCCGAACATCTTAACCACTGAGCTACCACTGCCCTTACATCAGGTCATTTTTGTGTAAGGCTACTGTACTGGCCTGTCAGAAAAGTATCTTTGGGAACTTTAGGTTCATGTAGAGTACCAGATCCAAAATGGACGCTCTAATCTTAGCAGTGTGGCATAATGGATTAAATAAAACACTTTAGCAGATCACAAATTATGAGGAGTGAGTCAGGTTGTTTACTTTTGTGTTTTAGTATTAATGATTCACAAGGTGGCTAACTAGCTTGCTACTACCTTGCTAGCAAGCAACTGTCGGTGTGTCTCAATCAGCTCCCTAGATCAGGGCACTGATCAAGGAGTCGGCCATTTTAAGGGCTGTCTCAATCGCAAAATCCTTCCAGTGCACTGGAATGTTCGCTCCCTAAAAAATCCTACAATGCACTGCAAAAACCAAGCAGCGTCAACGCTCACTATGTTTTTTTACTGGAAATGACGTCATATTTTCTGAAGCCTCTCAGCACGAAAAATTCCGGGCAAATCTCAGCCAATTTCAATCTACACATGTAAGTAGCTTGTTATTGTTGTTGTAGCTCTAAAATGATTACTTACGTTAGTGATTTTTAACTTAATATTTTGTTTGTTTGTTTGTTTGAGTCTAACGACTTTTAAGTATTTAATGATTAAAACGAAAACGGCACTACCTAGCCTGCGATCTTGCTTGACGTACCAAATGTGTGTGATTAAGCTGACAAATTTATATGACATATAAAACGTAAATTTTTGGTTACATTTACAACACAAGTACATAGTCATGTTGGAAATTGAGTGTTTTGCAATCACTATCCCAATGTGTAGTGAGCCAGGGTCCTTACCAGTGCCCAAACTGATGTACACGATATACTGATTCATGGAGCTATGGAGCTGATCGAGACACACCATCTAGGACAGATGGCAACTGTACAGTAGCTAGCTAGCTAATCAGCTTCTGTGCATGCTTATACAAAAGCAAATATCCTTTGTTTATAAATAGGAAAACGACAGGTTTCCCATAACTAATCTAGAAGACTTGTAATTGTATTTACGACGTAATCTGATCTACTATTTGCTCATTTCTACAAACTTTGACTACTGGAGCTAGAATGCCAAGTCACTACTAACAGCACCAACAACTAAGATGGAGGATTTGGCTTAGGTGCTATTTTTCAGATCTCTCCTATTTTGTAATGACTTAAACATTCAAAGTGCCTAATGAAAGTACAAGCTTCACCTAATACCCCTCCTGAAAAAACAACAACAAAACAATAGAAACCATCACAAAAATTCTAATGGTTTCCACTACAAATAGCATTACAAACCATTACCGGTTCTTAACTGTATCCACTAGACATAACATGCCACCAATAGAAAGCAACAAATTACCAGTAGAGACCCACAGGGACCATTACAGCTTCCATTAAAACCAATACAATTCCCATTATAACCATTAAAACCATTACAAATTATGTGAGGATTTCTATTGTTTTTTCTTTTCAGCAGAGACAATTTTGCCAACTATTGGATATATTTTTAAATACAACAGCAAACATGATTAGCGTGCTAAAAATGCGTACATTAAAAAAAAACATTAATATGCTTTTGTTATTTTTAATTAGAAAGATTAGCCTATTACAATATTAAAACTTAGCTACTGAGCTCTATGATAAACGTTGGAACTTCATTTAAGTAAAATTTACACACTTTAGTATATTTGCTAATAAATTATTTGCTAATAAATGATTAAAAAAAAAGCCTACAGAACTGAACAATGGATAACGCAAAAACAAAAACTAAGCAAAAATGTATACATGGTGGTGAAAGTGTGTTTCATACGAGTACCAAATAATCCATGCTGTACAACATTTAAAACACACAATAAATGTTGTATGATGTTTAGTTTATACATGTACTATGCAAATTATTATCATGCATGACGAGGTGGTATTATACCAACAAGCTGGCATGCAATGTTATGCATGTTATTTGTGAATGAAACATAAAAATAGCAACGCATGGGTCAAAATCCAAGCTATCGTCCGCTGCTTTTTGCTAGCTAAGTAAAGAGGAGAGTCTCTCACTATAAGGGTAGCAAATGATCAGGAGTGACAGGAGAGAGGAAGAATATTGATGTTCACAGGGGGTTGACAAGGAGGTGGAGGCCACTGTGCAGAGATTCATGCTTAATGGGAGGAGTCACAGAGATGGATAAACACACCATGACAGTTACAGAGCCACCACGTCACTTGATACCGAAGCGACAGAGAGCTCTGTGTAAAGATTAAAGATTAAGAAGGTTTGTTGGAGCTTTGATTGTATGTACAGCTCTTTGCACTTGTTTGTGGCTCTGTAATTGTGAGTGTTGGATCCAGGGTGGTGTTCTCGAGGGCACGGTTTTCATATTCGCTACCTCGTTCTCCATTTCGTCCTCCAGGGCAGCACCTTGGTTACTTGAGCCCGAGCTCTGAGCCCGAGTGCGGTTCTTCCTCCGAATGGAGCTACGAGATTCGTCAGTGATGCTCTGAATCTGAAGGGGTAAGTGCCAGTCCCCATAGCAGCAACAATATGAGAGAGTTCATATGGCTACATTACGGTGTGCAACAAGGATTCATGCTAGGTCTAATGGGTTTTTTTAGACAGCTGACAATCAGATGAGGTTTTCTCAAGTAAATACATTAGGATCCAAGACTGGATGATATGATGTAATACATTATTGGTCAGGAGAACCTGAAACTGAATGTCCTGTTTTTTTTCCCCACATAATATCCAAACTATCACCATAGGTTCATTTTACAGTGACTTGTAGAATAGTGAATTGGTGATGACAACCCAGAATTGCATACTGTTATTCTTATACACATGGAGTTAAAGTCACCCTAAACTCTTCATAAAATTTAAACCTAAACTTCACAAGATTTTTTAAATACAACCCCGATTCCAAAAAAAGTTGGGATGCCGTGTAAAATGTACACAAATGTAAATAGAAACAGAATGCAATGATTTGCAAATCTCATAAACTCATGTTATTCACAATAGAACATAGAAAACATATCAAATTTCTAAACTGAAAAAAGAAAAAAAATAAGGTCATTTTGAATCTGATGGCCGAAACACGTCTCAAAAAAGTTGGGACAGGGGCAACAAAATGCTGGAAAAGTAAGTGTTACTAAAAAGAAATCAGCATCCCAACTTTTTTGGAATTGGGGTTGTAAATCATTTCAAGGAAATTAACACCCACCAGAAATGCCCTCACAATCTGATTGGTCTAGAATGTTTTTGTAAGAAAGAGTGGGGAAATACTGCCAAATCAAGATGTGCCACGCTGATAGACTCTTACACAAAAAGACTGAGTGGTGTAATAAAATCAAAAGGCAGTCCAAATAGAATTTTGTGATTGTTGCAGCCAAAAATGAGGAATTTGAGGAATTCGTTTGTGCTTTTTTTTTTTTTTTTTTTTTTTTTCCAGAAAACTACTTGAATTGGAGAAACTGCATTTGCACGACATTGTCACACTTATGGTCTACGTAAGTTTTGGGTGACTTTAAGCAATTACAAAACTAAAAAAAAAAATAAAATAATGATAAATCCTTTCATGTTACAATGAAATTTTATGGTTGCTACTCAAACATCATCATGAAGTTTCAACATAACAGAGGAGCTTGTGCAAAAACATTACCTCTCTCTCCCTCTCAGTCCGGGACAGATGCATCTGCTTCAGCATCTGGGAGCGCTGCTCCATAACAAGGGTCTTCTCATAGGTGAAAGCCGAGATATCACTATCGTGCTGTTTTCATGAAAACACAGGAGAACACAAGTTTTGTTTAAAAAAAACAGCATTTGAAATATGGATAGGATATATATATATATAGGATCAGATGAGATCAAGAGTCAGCTATCCATACACAAGCTTACCATTTCAACAACCTCAACCTCAGCATCCAGCCGAAGGTGATACAAGAACATCTGAAGGTCTTTCTTCATCTGGATACTGTTATCATCCATCTGAGCTACGGTGAAGATACGCATCTTGCACTTCCTCCACACCTGGCAGAGACACGGACAGAGAGAAGTAGAAGCAGAAGGAGGAAGGAGAAGATAACAGACAGCGATTAATTCAAATGAATGAAAAGAAAATACGTCATTGGTTAGTTAAGTTTCTTTATCAGTGCTGGCGTTGATGCACATATCACGGCAGATATCAGACTGGTGTACCTTGTGCTGGCGGAGCAGGAAAGGCAGCAGCATAAGCATTCCACCATCGTGAACCACCCACCAAACATCTATGGTGCCTTCTCGTAGCCGCTCCTGCTGAGGGAAGTTGTCCACATTCTTAGCTACCATCAAAGCCTGATGAGCTGCTGTGGTCTCTCGCACAGTCTCTGAAGAAGACAGCAAGCAGTTTAAGGATAGTTATTTATTTAACATATGCTGAAAATGTAGATAATGGTGTCTTATGGATGATGATAATGGATGTACAGGGCTTGAAAGCTTGTGAACCCTTTAGAATGTAAAACATCATCAGATTTTCATAGAAATCCTAAAAGTAGACAAAGAGAGCCCAATTAACAAATGACAAAAATATTACACTTGGTCATTTATTTATTGTGAGAAAATATCCAATATTACATATCTGAGTGGCAAAAGTATGTGAACCTTTGCTTTCAGTATCTGGTGTGACCCCCTTGTGCAGCAATAACTGGAAATAAACGTTTCCTGTTGATCAGTCCTGCACATCGACTTGGAAGAATTTTAGCCCATTCCTCATTACAGAACAGCTTCAACTCTGGGATGTTGGTGGGTTTCCTCATATGAACTTCAGGTCCTTCACAACACTTTCTCTTGAGATTCAGTCCATGGAAAGATGTTCTGACATTTTCTTGTAGAACTGGCTGGTATAGTTCAGAATCCATCGTCCTGGCCCAGATACAGCAAAACAGCCCAAACCATGATACTACCACCACCATGTTTCACAGATGGGATAAGGTCCTTATGCTAGACTGCAGTGTTTTCCTTTCCCCAAACATAACGCTTCTCATTTAAACCAAAAATTTCTATTTTGGTCTCATCCAGCCACAAAATATTTTTCCAATACCCTTCTGGCTTATCCACGTGATCTTTAGCAAACTTCAGACAGGCAGCAATGTTCTTTTTGGAGAGCAGTGGCGTTCTCCTTGCAACACTGCCATGCGCAACATTGCATTCCTTTAATGTTCTCCTGATGGTGGACTCATGAACAGTAACATTAGCCAATGTGAGAGAGGCCTTTAGTTGCTTAGAAGTTACCCTGGGTTCCTTTGTGACCTTGCAGACTATTGCACGTCTTGCTCTTGGAGTGATCTTTGTTGATCGATCACTCCTGGGCAGGGTAACAATGGTCTTGAATTTCCTCCAATTGTACACAGTCTGTCTGACTGTGGATTGGTGGAATCCAAACTCTTTGGAGATCATTTTGTAACCTTTTTCAGCCTGATGAGCATCAACAACTCTTTTTCTGAGGTCCTCAGAAATCTCCTTTTTTTGTGCCATGATACACTTCCACAACCATGTGTTGTAAAGATCATGGTAGATCCCTGTTCTTTAAATAAAAAAAGGCACTCACTCACACCTGATCATCATCCCATTGATTGACAACAAATGACTCTAATCTCACCTTCAAATTAACTGCTAATACTAGAGGTTCACATTCTTTTGCCACTTACAGATATGTAATATTGGATCATTTCCCTCAATAAATAAGTGACCAAGTATAATATTATTTGTTTAATTGAGTTCTCCTTATCTAATTTTAGGACCGATGATAGATAATCTTGACCGAAAAAATAGATTTTGAGATGCTAACCGATAAAGTTCTTCCATGAGAGAGGGTCGTTGGACTGTTTCCAGGAGCTCGGCCATGCCATCAGCACTGTGTTGTGTTTCATGCCCCCGAGTCCGGCTGACTGGATAAGGTGCGAAATGCCATCACGCAGGTTGGACGTCACCACCACATGACAGAAGCCCTTGGTCTTTTCTGCACCCATGGCTACTTTGATATTCTACAAAGTACAAAAAAAAATTCGTAAGTTATCCTAAGTTATACTTAAGTTATCTTATCAGAATGTTTGTACTTTGTCTAACTTGTCTTTATTACACCTTAAGTACTGTTTGTTTTGTGATAAGAACAGCAGAACAAACTGATATTATAAGTAAGGAATAAAACACTTGGAGACAAGTGTAGTACAAGCACATTAATATAAATCTGTGATTTGAATGACAGCCAGCACTACGATCAGAGCCGTGCTGCTACTGAAAATTAATCAACACATTCTGACCAATCAGAACTGAAAATATAACAGTTCACTGTGTAGAAGACACTCTACAGCTTTAGATAAGACCAAGAAAAACAGTATTAAATAAACATGGTGTTTCATGGTATTAAAGAAATACATTGTTTAAATTAATTAATAAATAAAGAAAGAAAGATTCTGCAACTTAGCTGTTAGATAAGCAAACCTCATCTGATTATCTGATTTTGTCTACAGTTCTTCCTAGTGCCACTAGATGTCACTGTCTCCCCATGCTTTAGACACGTCAACCTTTAAAAAGTGAATTCTGGGACCTGCATTACACTGCTACAATACACTGTACCCCAGAGTAAATTCATTTTAAATTTATTGGATAATAAAAGGAGCATGGTAGTTAAATATTATAGTTATAGTACAGCTGTGGTCTTACTTGCTCAGCGTTCTTGGCTTCTGTATCCTTGGTGAGGTATGTACCTTCCAGCACAGAACCCACAATGGTGAGCCCTTTACCTGCCTTCAGCTGCGTGGTGAGGGACAGGAGACGAGGGTGCTTCACTTTTAACTCCGAATCTAGTTTCAGCAGCACCAACAGCTGAGGTCTTAAACATGAGAGCAGAGGAGAAATGTGCGATGTACAACAGTTCAAGATTATTTTTCGGAGGTTTTGTTGTGCTTGTATTCTTATATAGTGCTTTGATGAGGCTTAAATAGGCCTGCGAACTACTGCTGTAATCATAAAGATTTTACTGTGCTCCTGCTAGGGCTCTAATTTGCAATACTCCTAATACTGAACATCCTTTCGATGCGCTTCATAGTGTAGATTTGTAGAAGGATAACGATTCGACACCATCCCACACTATGGTGAAAGTTAGAAGAGTTGTCAGGTAAGAAACATTATAAAGAGTCTGCAGTACGCCTCTGCTGCCTGTCTCGTGGCTCTATTAGGAACAGAATCAAGAACTATCATCAACAGCTCTTGAAAATGTGACTAAACTGATTCCAGTGTATGGTTCCATCTTTGTACCTTTAGTTATGAGGAACATAATTGTAGACAAACATAATTTAGGTATTTAATTGGAACCTAAGAAGCACTTAATAGGTTCATGGTGGATCTCAAGAACAATGCATGCATTCACACCGGATCATTCATACCCACGTTCATACACACATTCACACACGAGGGGCAATTTAGCATATCCAGTCCGCCTACCTGCATGTTTTTTTTGTTTAAACAGAGTATCCCGGAGAACTGTGAGAAAACCCATGCAAACATATGGAGAACATGCACAACTCTGCACAAACAGTAACCCGAGCTCAGGATTGAGCCCTGAAGCTAAGATGCAGCAACGTTACGCCAAGCACTACATCATTATGCTGTTCTATGTTTTGTACAAAGTTCCTTTATTTCCGACGTGGGAAATAAACCTGCGTTGTCTTGTTTTTAACAACATGAAACACCACACTGCCACTCCTCATTCTTGTACTGTAAAACCAGTTTAAATATTTGTACTGCTGTCTGTGTAGTTACTATATATGTTACTAACTATGTAACAATCCTAAGGGTTTGGAAATGTAAATGCACAAAGTTAAATAAGCTTGAAGTGGAATAGTAAGAGTAATAGCGATTTTATTAAGAACTGATCCACAGGTCAGCAAAATTAATCTGTCTGCAGCGACACACTGGCATCAAGCCATGTAAAGAGGCTTATGCAACAATGAGAGTGTAGAAGGGCACTGGTTTCGCTTCAACACGTGACGTTCTGCCCGCTCGGACAGATGGCACTGGGAGTTCTTGTTTTCTTGGCACTGGATTAGAGCGACCAAGGGATAGTTGGACTGAGGAGGAGGAAAAGATTTGGCCTCAACGTTTCCAACAACAGTCTGTTAAGGGTTGGATGAATCGCTGTAAGGGCAGCTCATTTATTCAGTGTGGGATTAGCAAGGTCTTGAGGCAAATCAAATAGTAATTGTTTTAGGATTATACTAGTGAGAATTGAGGACACTAAAATCCGAGGCACGGAGTAAAAAGAAATACTATCTCTCCATATGTATTTTAGAATACTATATATAGACACTGGACTTCTCACCTCCAGTTTTTAGTGTGTGGTTGTGCTTCCTCCAGACGTATGAGAGCGTAACGAGCTGCATTGAGCGACAGTCCACGGATGCCATCACCCCACTCCTTCTCAGCTCTGTATACGCACAAATGTACACATATTGGAGCCAGGGGTCAGCTGTTCACTGTTAACACTTCTCGATCACTTCCATGACACGTAAAACCACTCAGAAAAGCAAATCAGCTTATACGCCTACACATGCAGTGCTGGTGATCTGGACATGCCGGTCACACCGGTGCCTTCAGTACGGTTCAGCTGAGCTTACCCTCTGTATTCAATGTATTTGTAGATACAGCCAGCGATGACCATGGCCACCAGGGCATAGTACCAAGAGGAAATAAACATCAGGGCAAGACACAGGCTCATTCCTAGGAAAGACAGTGTCCTGTTGGATAAGAGGGAGACAGAAGAGCTTGTCTTCAACTGAAAGAAAGAACTGTTGTTATTTTGATGGGGTTATTTTAAGCAAATGCTAAATAGTCACTTAGCAGGACCTGTTTTTTTTTATATAACATTTTATAGTAATAGCAAATGTCTGTCTATCTCAGTGTTTCTAAACATTTAGTAGACAGGGACTCATTTAACCGGGGGGAAAAAGTGATGAATGCTGGAAGCAGTAACTCTGTACAGATTTATTTTATGAACATGATTGTTAATAAACTATTCAAATATCATGCTCATTATTAATGTGTACAATAGAGCCAAAGAGCGTTTTATTCCTTAAATGAAGTTATGAACCTTGGGTCTATGCTATATATTAAGGGTTGACTTGCAGTTATCAACAAATAGTCAGCTATTCAATATTAAGATTCAAATTCTATTTAGAATTACAGCTGTTAAAGAGTTCATGTGTATTTCAAAAGGAGTGTTTGTAAACCGACAAGGTTTGTTGTCTTTAGATAACTTCTGATGATACTATATAAACCTCACAAATAGCCTTTGAAAATAATAATTTAAAAAAATAAATATAAAGAGAGAAGAAGAGAAGGTCTACTTTCAATCTGGGGGCAGAGCTAATTTCTGGGTCAGAAAATGTTTAAAGAGAAGCCTATAAGCAAGAAACTAACCAGAGTAATTGCATGTCAACATTCCAGACCACAGCTTTTCCAAGTTATCTTTGAAATAATATGAGTAGTACAGGTCTTGAAACACTTTTAAACATTACATACGGCATCTTTCACAACACAAACCCTTGATGAATTTGCCTGCACATACAGTACACCTCTTTATAATCTCAGTGTTGGTTGCATTTGCATGAGGGAATGACACTAGGGATTTACCCAGCAGGCTTGGGGGAAAGGGGAGTGGCCAAAGACAAGGCATCCCTCAACTCAGCAGGCAGGTTGTGTGCCTTTAGCCCTAAAGAACCTCCTCCAACTCTGCAGTAGAACTGCCCTGTTACGTCAAGGACCAATGTGTGTATCCTTAGAGAGTGTGTCCTCAGACAGATTTGAGACTGTAATTGGAGTAGCTAAGAAGAGCCGAGCAGGTTTCTATACCGGGCTGCCATGATGATCAAAACAACTGTCAGAGGTCATAGACCCCTGGGGGGATAATTATCTCTTGTTCACTGGTTTTACTTGGATAACCTAAAAACAGTACCGACACTGATAACGGACCAACACAATCCAACATGAGTGAGGTCTGTCTGACCTAGGCTCGGTGCTTACCAGTGATAGTACTTAAAGCGAGGTCGCCAGTTAGGGGTGCGCAAGAGGGTCTGTAGAGCACAGGCCAGGTTCACAAACAGATAACACATCAAGAAGAACCTAGAAGACAAACACACACAAAAACACACCACATCTGTCATAATTTAAAACCAGCTTTCATAAACAACCAGGAAAGCGAAGTTAAAATAGGTGAGCAGGAAGGAAGGAGTGGATAAATAATGAGTGCCAGGTTGTTAAGGGGTTCGATGGTCTATTAAAGTTATCATCATTAAAGCTGGTAAGGGAGTGCAATCAGACGTGGGGATAAGTAACTTCGGGTTGAATTACTGTAGATGAGAAAAGAAAGGGAGGTGAAGAAGCACAGGTGTCCTATGGAAAGAAAAGAGCAGGAAATGGAGTACAAAAAAGAGGGCTTAATGAAAAGGCGTAGAGAAAAATTAGGGGGGGGAAACCCATTGAAAATGAGTGAGAAAATAGCAAATGATAGCGTAAAGAAAAGGGAAAAATATGACTAATAGCAAGTACTATTGTGGCATTATACGTGAACACATAAGATAAAGAGTGATAGAAAGACAGCTCCACTCACATGGACAGGATGGGAGCCACAGCATCCAGTGAGGCGATGAGAATGCCGATTTCACAGATACCAGCAGTAAGCAGCAGGGCCCATGTAGGTTCTCCATTCGCTTTTCCATGCCCAAACACCTGAAAACGGGACCAACAATGTGGGATATGTGTTCAGATACACATTAAATGGTACATGTACACTTGCAAACTGTTTCACTGTGTTTCTATGACGTATAAATGAATAAATTAATTGAAAGACTTCCTGGTTTGAGGTACAGGAATGACTGTGAGAACTGATGTGAGCTAAGCCTATAAATATAGCAAGCTCTATAGCCCACCACACAGGAAGTTATAATTACTCCAAATTATAATAACTTCAAATGACCCAGAAATAAAGAAAGTGTGTGTGGGTGTGTGTGTGTGTGTGTGTGTGTGTGTCAGTGTTACCTCCAAGAAAGGCACAATGCCATCTCGAGCGATGGCCTGCAGCAGCCGAGGGGCGCCAGTGAGACTCTGCAGACCGGCCCCGCAGCAGGAGAAGAACGAGCCAATCACAATCACCCATGGAGAGGGCCATGATAAAGTACCAATCACTAAGTTCTTCTTCATGGAGTCTCCGAACCTGATAAGAGACGCATATTTTTTTAGCTAGAATTTCATATCTTCATTTTATATTTATTATTTTATATTCAGAGCAGTCTCCACAGAGAGACTTTGATGTGAGTTTACTATTTGGAAGTAGCTTCCCATACTTCTGATCACCTTTACTGCTTCATACTTGCCTGTAAGTCATTAAGGACTACATCAACTTTCACTTTTTAATTAATCCTTGCTAGTAGTAGTTGTATTACCATGTTGCTTTTGGTTTTGTAAAAAGTACTCACTTGTCTCGGAGGACCACTCCTTCAATGCAGGCACCAAAGAGCACCACACAAGAGAGGTCTAAATGACATAGTTAAGAGAATGTTCCAAAAAAGAGATACTATTATAAAAAGATACTATACTATTTATAGTATGAGATACTATTTGTAACGACATCATCCCATACATCGTATAGACTGCAATAACAAATTAAAGACTTTAAGGCAAACTTAAAGTCACAGGAAACAGCTAGAGAAACTAATATTCTAAAGCAGTGGTCACCAACCCTCTTTCTTGAGATCTTCCTTCCTGCAGGTTTAATCTCCAACCAAAATCTAACACACCTGTTTTAGTTTACGTTTCCATTTATTCATTTAGCAGATGCTTGAATCCAAAGAGACTTACAAATGAGGAAATACATTCAAAACGATATAACAAGTGGAGAACAATACAAGTAGTGCTACCATACAAGATTTCTAAATGAGTTCTAAAGAAGCAAAGTGCACAGAGTAGAGGTGTAAGAGCCAGTGTATGTGCAGTTTTTTAAAGGGGGTGGCAGGAGACAAGTTAGAGGTTAGTTAAGTATTCATGGAAGAGGTGGGTCTTTAGCCGTTTTTTTAAAGTGACGGTTTTAGTTGACCAAGAACTTCTAAAAGCAATGATTAGATGGTCAGGTGGGCACGATTATGGTTGGCGCTATAGTCTTCAGGAAGGTAGATCTCCAGGAACAGCATTGGTGACCACTATTCTAAAGTCATAAGGACCACATTAAGGATACAGATGAAGGTAGTAGTTGCTATGGCAAGAATGGTTCCTATGGGAATGGACCGCTGTGCATCCCGCAGATCTCCAGAGCGGTTGGATCCAGCCATGATACCTGGAAAATGACAAAAAAAGAAGAAGAAAAACATGGGGGGGGGATCCAGGAATCATCACCTTTTTTCGGATATAACTAATGTTCAATTCTAATTTTGTATTTGCATAAATATATTCCCTTAGGTTAATCATTTTGATATTTAAAAAAAAAAAATTTTTTACATACTTGCATACACCTCAGTGTTTTATTTTCCATCAGTGCTGATATGAGCACTGTTGTGTTACAGCGAGTAAGCATGAAGCCACTGAAGAGAAGAAACTGGCATTTCCAGCTGAAGTGAACAGATAAGCATGATCTCCATGCTGGCTTCCTGAATGTCTATGCATGTTTAGATACAGCGCAAGCCACCAGGCAAGTACAGAGATTAAATACAAGTGGGTGGGGTGGAATTGGGCTGCCAATAACCTGCCTTCCAGAGGACAGCTAAAGAACACAGTGTACTATACAAGTCGTGGCAAAAACTGAAAGAAAAGAAAAAATGAAACAGAGAAAAGAAAGGTAAAGGAGAGGTCAAAGTGCCCTTACCAGTGACTGAAGGAAAATAGATGCCCACTAGTAGAGTGAAGTAGGTGGCTATGTCGTTGAGTACATAGGGAAAGGAGGTGCCCTGAGTGGATTCAGACACTGCCACTGACTCAATCTTTTTCTCCAGCAGCATTCCAGCAGGGCCGTAGCTCGACCACATGTTCTCTGCTCACACAGAAAATACCATAAATGCTACAGCAAGCTCCATGAATGATGCAGCTCTACAAAAAGAAATCACTAAACTGACATTTACTAACTTAACACAGATTTTCAAAAAGTGCATTTATGTCTAAAGAAAGTGAATTGAAAGTCACATTGCTGATGCCTTTCACATGGGAAACTACAGGGTTTCCTGAACAGAAATATGTCTCTGTTTCTCTCTGGTTACACCCAAAAGTGAAAAGAGAGAACAAGAGAAGTTTTCATTTCGACTGCAGTGCAGGAGAATCATGGATATTTTGACAGCTAGTATCTGATTACACAAAACGAATTGTTTTGGGTTATGTCTGTTTCACTAAGTAGGTATCCAATAACTTGCTCAAACAACTTGAAAAAAAAAAATAAAGTGGAAAGAAAACAAAAACATCCATATAATTTGGGTGAAATATAATTTTTTTCCTTTTAAAGTTGATGTGCCAAAGTACAGTATGTTATAGGCATATATTTTGGTCAAAACCTGAATTTTTGTCTGATTGTCTGAGAATTCAGCTGCAGTGACATCCAGTGGGGTTTCCCAGACCACCACACATGCACTGAAGTTATGTAGGGCCGACATACAGTACATAAGCTCAGCAAACACTTTTATAGTTAGACTACTGTAAGCAAGTAAACATTGATATCACTGAAGAATACTTTTCCTGGACTTTCATATGAATGCAGCCTACATTTACAAAGGGTGCTTTTTTGAAAAACTTTTTAAAGCCTATTACTTCATATACACTCAACTGCTGAGTGAAAACTGCGAGTGCAGGTTAATGGCAGTTTCCATACTTCCAATAATGACACTCAAACGGTACTCTAATCGAGTAGAATGTTATCTCTGCTAATTGTAATGAGAAAGTAATCAAGAGATTGAGTGAGATGAGATGTCCTTGAGATGCTCTGTATCCGAGTGATTGTCCCTCACCTGAGATGACACCGCTGGTGAGGCCAGGAATGCCCTGCACTTCTGTGACATTATTTTTTCTGAAATACTCGTCGCAGGTGGCATTGAAATTAGAGGAGTCACAGAATAGAGACCACAGCTTTGTGGTCACGGTGACATTGTCGATGATCTCAGTTTTTAAGCACTTGTCAAAGTCTTGGTTTTGGAGTGTGCGGTTTCCCAGCAAGCAGACCCTTCAGAGAGTAATCAGAAACACAAGGTTTTAAGGACATAGTCAAATGATCAGGATGGTGTTACATGTCTGGATCATAAAGTACAATCTGTAAGTGCTTACTACAAAAATTATTTATTGTTATTATTACTGTTAGTATTATTGTTGCTGTTGCTGTGCTGGGCAGCAGTGGTTAAAACGCTGGACTTCTGACCAGAAGGTCGTGAGTTCAAATCCCAGCACCACCAAGCTACCACTGCTGGGTCCTCGAGCAAGGCCCTTAACCCTCAACTGCACAAATGTATAAATGAGATGAATGTACATCGCTCTGGATATAGGGGTCAAATGCCATAAATGTAATAAAATGTGAGACCCAACTTAATCAGGAAACATGTTTTTATCCCCAGCTTTCAAAGAAACTTAAGCATGATTAGTGAGTATTGTTTAAGAGAATGACACACTAACCGGCACAAACTGTGGCCCTAAATGGAAATATTCACTCGTAAAATTATATCGGCCTAATTTTCTACCTCATGTTAGCACTTCCACAACTGCAGCTCACCTGTTTTGTCTGCTCAAAACAATCTAACATGCAAAAAAAAAGTAATGTGAGTAAGAAGTCCATTTACATTATAAACTGACTTCCATCATAATAACAGGCTGAATGGGTAATTTCCACATTATAACTTCTAAAAAAAAAAATTCCCAATTGGACACTAATAAGCCATTACTGAGCATATAATATTGTGTACATTATAACCTACAAGGCATCATGGATCAGAATAGTTTAATATCATGTATACTACAGCACTGTTAAACTCTCCAATCTGATTGAAACTGTTAAATAACTTTCTATAACAGCAGTTCTGACAGTAGAGTTGGCTGCGAGGCAAATAACAGGTTTATAATTAATGTGCTCATTCTAATATGTTATTCTTTCTAGAGTAACAGAAAATTCACAAGGACTTGAATGGAAAATGGGCCACATAATCTAAGCCTAATAATAAATGGATTAAAAATGTCTTATTTAACAAAGAAAAATCTGTAACCATTGATATGGTGAAGTTTTCTGTACATTTACGAAAGGCATATTAAGTATCTTCACTTTGTAAGTCGGAAAGTTTTTCCAACAAAGGAGTCTACAGAACAGGGGACTATCTGGTTTCTCAACAACATGAAAACCCGATGTTGATTATTTTCCCATAACCCTACACCCTGTTGTGCTTTAGTGCTTGCATAATTACAGAGAATGGCATTTACGGAGTCTATCTTTAATAAACCCACACACCTGGCCTAACTGTTTCTACCACTTTAGAAACCATATCCTGTGTGTAAAACTAGATCAAAAATATCATACACTCGCACAGCCTTTTTTTATTCAAGAAATAAACCTGAAAAACATGGGTTAGACAAAAAGGAAGCATTGTCAGCACATAAAGGTTGCACTCTGTCACTCACGGAAAGACCGGTGGCTCGAAGATGGTCTTGATGACTCCAGCATAGATGGCCAGAATAGAGAGGATGACGCAGGCCAGGAAGACCAGCGCTAGCTTATTGACATACTTCACTCCCACAAACACCACTAATGCCATCAGGGCTAGGCAGCAGGTGCCGTACACTCTCATGTTGTTCAGCATGGCCTCTGCTTCAAACTCCTTCTCTTCTGCCTTAAAGATGGCAGCACTGGGCACTATGTAGGCCTGCATTATAAACAAGAGACAATTAAAATGTCAACCTGATCTAACCAGTAATTTATTTCAAAGAGTTTAGTTAAGCTGCATGTAGACAAAAATTCGTCTACAACTAATAACCAAATGTTATGACTCTAGGGGTCATAATACTTTTATTTGTAACTTGGCTGCTCTCCCTTTGTGTAGGTGTGTTCTTTTAATTACAGGCCGACGTGATGATTGGCTAGAAGCAGGGCAGCTGCCCATATAACAAAGACTGTGACAGGAATTAGGGGGCGCGTTTGCTTCCGGTGTAGGTTTCCGGCGCCTTCCGTGTTCCCAGACTTTTCTTGAGCAGAACCGGCCAGGCCTGACCTGTTTGCTCGCACTTCACCTGGTAGATGGTGTGGTCTAGCTCGCAGCTGATTGTTGTCTTTTGACTGGTGTGTAGCAATAACCGCATATAGGAGTAAGGTGAAACTCAAACATCCTATAAATCTTGTATATTATTATAAATAAATTAGTGGGAGGACCTTGTACTTTGTAATTTTTTTTTTTGCTACATTTTCTTTCTTTTGGTTTGTAAATAAGCTACAATTTAAGTTCGATGGCTTTCTTTGTTATTATTTTCTTTCAGCCTCTCTCATATGTTATCCCCTTTTCATTACGTAAATAAACCCAATTATGGTGGTAAACGCTGTTGTCTGAGGAGTTCTGGGAAGGAACTGGGAGGGTGCGGATACTTCCGTCACTTTATGTTGTGGCCTGGCCATAACACTAATGTGTTAGCACAGAACTCACCAGAAGAATCTCAATAGTACCAAGGATGTACATGGCTCCAGCAAAAGTGGTACCCAAATAGAAACACAGTCCTACAGCTCCTCCGAACTCTGGGCCCAGAGACCTAGAGATCATGTAATAGGATCCGCCAGCTATGATGAGAAAACAGAGACAGGGAAAACAGTTTTCCTAAGCATTTGCTTTGTAAAGTATTTGAACAGGTGGTCCAGATCATTCATTGTTGCAATGAGTATGTGCTAAATAAAAGTGGACATAGTGACGATTAAGAAAATAATACCATCTCACCTGGAACTACTCCATTTGTAGCAATGGCACTCATAGATATGGCTGTGAGCATTGTCTGAAAGAAACAGTAGAGCAGAGCACTTTAGAAAAGAGTGTAGACCCACAATAGACAAAGGAATGACTCAAATATAACTGGGTCAGAGTTTAGTACAACAGCTTCAAAATAGTACATTAACGGTATAATCAGCAACTGTGGTAGAAATGAGTTGAAGTTAGCTGTTTGGAAACCCAAAATCCTTACAAATACAATTCTTCCATTTTGTGTTTCTTCTAAAGCCACACCCCAAACCACATGTAAATATTTAGAAAACCCCAAAATTTCTGTGTCGCAGAGTTGCACTCATGATTTCCTGGTAATAGGATGAATGCTTTTTTGTTGCACCACTTGGGAGTCCAAGGGAACGAAGCTTTCTGAAATGACAGGCAACATGATTGGCATGGAAGTAGAAATGTTTTTTTGTTTTTGTTTTGATTGGCTATATATTGCTGGTCCATATAATTTCTCAGATTCGCAGAGCCAGGGCACCACACAAACCAGTTAATCCTCTAAGCAGAATTTTTATTATTATTAAAGCTACTGCGATGTGAGGAGAACAACACTAAATGTTATTAAAAGTGTTTTTAAAAGTATGTAACTGTTATAAAAGAGGAATCACTATTTCATAAAAATTTAATTGCTTTTTAAGGAGATTTCTATCACTGTTACATAACACACCTCTATGTTCTAGTGTCCTTGAGCTAACGCAGACAAATGGTCGGTATAAATCCCTTCATCTGCTTCAGTCTCAGTCATAGTCCAAAAGCTTCCCTAAAGCCACTTACTGGTCCATTACTCAAACAGGAGCTTAGTGACTACAAGAGCATTACTTGAGTGAATGATTCTGTGATCTCTGGCAAACACTATGAGGAGTAATATATCTGCTACTAAATAAAAAAAAAATGCACATTGATAGTGGAATTTAATGGTCATTAAAAATGACTAAGAATTATTTGAACGTTCAAATTTCCCTGAGGGGCACCGTAAGCTACTATTAATGCCAGGACTGTACTATTCAGAGTAGGCAGAATATCACTGTAACATGCATCAGTCAACTTTGACAGAGAACGTCATACATACTGTGACAGCAATGCAAGTCGGGCATTGAAGATGTGATTACATCTTCAACCTCTTTCTGGGAATTTATTTGATCAACTTAAAACTCTTAAAATCAACTGCTAATAAGATATGATGCAGTCAGAGGAACCTTCATTGCATTTATAAGTACATCTCTGTATTTAAACTAAACACGTTTAATTATATGATTTTTTTTTTGACCTAGCAAGGTCACAACACAGTGCAAAAGCAAGTCAGGATATATATTTATTTGTAAATAAGCGTTCCTTCAAACGTGCCAATCTGGACACTGACACAAAGACAGGAAGTGCATTGCCATGCTTGTAAGTATGTGTTCCCTCAAAGAAAAAGATGACCGATCCCATTGTCCGCTCTGCGTTCTGTCCCAAGCACTGAAGATTACACACCAAGCTGCCAAGAGGCATAAAATTCTAGAGGTCCGTTTGAAGAGCAAGGCAGACTAAACTTCCATCCACTTATTCTCTCATATACAGCTTCTCTTTTCTTTGTCTCTGCTGTGTATAATCTCAGTCAAGAGTCATTTTGAGTTTCAATTCACCCAAAAAGAATAAAACATTTATTAAGCGACATGGAAAAATATCTAAATTTACCCCCTTATGGCTTGTGGCCATAAACTCAAAATATTACAATCCATCAGGTCAAAAATTCAAAAGACACCTATTAAAAGAGCAAACTTTCAGAGCATAATATGCTTACACAACAGCAGCACATGAATACGATGATAAAGGCCTCCAGAATGCCTGCAGTTCCCACAATCCAGGTCATTCGCAGAAACAGGATGACCCCCAGGATATTCTGAAGGCAGGGCAGGTAGACGCCCATGAACGTCCCCATCTGTGGACTCGTCTTAGTGAGGGAGAAGCAGAAAACACAAACTCTTTATAAAATAAGCAACAATAACAGAATAGAAGCTTATAATTTTAATAATAGCTTATAATTTTAGATATATGAAGTATATTACTACTATATGCTATAGTATATACGATTTCTTTTTTGGTCGTCACTAATAATAATAATAATAATAGTAATAATAATGATAATAATAATAATTTTGATCTGAGGTGGAAGAGTCAGTAGCCTGGGACCCCAGGATTATCAGATTTGAAGATGCTTTGGACCACAATTCATATGAACAGTTACTGTATGCTATGATGGCTTAGGACTACAACTGCTATGATAGGTTTAGGACTACATTAGACACGGACAGTTTTGCACTCAAGTCTCCACCAGTGAACAGTGGATAAGTTCAACAAAACAGACTTCATGTGAAAACTGTAATGAATTTCCTGGTTACACTTTTTGGCCATGTACAGTTATAGAAGGGTACTGTCCAGTGTCACCTAGATGAGCATGAGTTGCATTTTTAGTCTGGTTCCTCTTAAGGTTTCTTCCACATATCGTCTCACAGAGTTTTTCCTTACCACCATTGCTATGTCATAACCCCTTATGGTAATTTCTCTGTATGTCTGCAGTCTGACCAACCAGCAGAAGTTGTGCCACTCTTGAGGACAATGCACCTCATTACGGTCACCACAAAGCAATGAGACCGGTGTGTGGTATTCATGGCTTGACTTAGCAACCATTTAGAAATTTACAATAAACGCACACAGAAAACAACAAAGTAATATGTTAAGCTGAAGAAGTCCGCAAATTAGGGTTAGAGTTGTGCTAGTCCCCTAGATTTATGTGTAGGTAAAACAAACTGTAGAGCAGTCAAAACACGAGTTATAGTTCTAACGGTCCAGGCATTTTTGTCTGATCATTGTGAGCGTGCATAAACTACCATTCTACATATTATTACAAATCGTGATGAGAGTGTTTGCTTTGCAATCAGTTCTAAGTATCACCATAAAATCTCCATTCAGGAATGTTTTTTTTGTTATTATTGCAATTTTTTTAATCAGAGGAACAAGATCTACATTTACACAAGCCTATGACTTAAGGGTGCCAAAACATACACAAACCAAAGAGAGGAAAACAAAAGAGTGTTTTTTCTGTACACATAATCTGAAGACAAAAACACTTTCATATGATCTTATTTCACCACCAGACAGAGACTAAAAACAAATACTTACACCTTGAGTGCAGAACCTTATAGTTTGTATAAACAGTAATAATCATCATCATCATCATCATCATCATATGTTTAATTTGTATAGTGCCTTTCCAGAGCCCAAGGATGCTTCACAGTAAAATACAATAACAATACAGTCAAACATATGGGTCATATGGACAATGGACATTTGACCAGTCCAGAACAAGAAACAACACAGTTGCATAGTTATAATACATTTTACAACATTCAAAACCATAACAAGCGACAGACACTTAGTGCTATGTAGACAGCACAGAAAGTACAATTGAATTCATTACATTGAATTCAAAATTAAACACTTTACTATTGAACTACAAAATGGCCACATCTGAGAGACCGATACTTACTTTGACAGTTTTCTTCTTTGCTCCTTCCTCCTCATCTGCCTCCTCATGCTCCCGAACCCCCTGTGTAAGGTTGGTGTAATTGGCCAGTTTGCTGAGAAGCGATGACACCATTGGGTTGCTGTCCATCTCTTCCTATAAAGAGTAAAACTTGTGCATTTAATTCATTAAACAAAACAAAAAAAAGGCATCCATTCATGGCTGTATATTATGTGCCAAAGATTATACATTACTATGAAACATTGGCACTCAGTGGAAATCAGTGGATGGAGGCCTGATAGTAACTAGTAGGATGTAAGGCAAAGACACAACACAATACAATTGCAATATCAAACATGCAGGTGCTCACCAGCCTGTTTTTAAAAAAAATATTATTATTTTTTTTTATAACATACAAAAACAACATTGTGAATGTAATTACACAAACGTTCTGGCATATTTTAACACATTAAGAAGAATTTCCAAATGAATGAGGGGGGAAAAAAAGTTAAAATCCTCATTATTAGGTTTACTAAATGCATAGAGTACCTCGAACAGTGCCATGTTTTTGCCATCATAGAGGCTGCCCCTGTCATTGTCTGAGTTGATGAAGGGACTGCTTTCCTTGGGGTTTCCGTCACCTGAGAGAAAAGAGAGAAAGGCAAGATGTTATACTTACAAAGTATGCTCTTATATTAGCTACAGCTACCTCGCAAACCCCATGTTAGATCATCGCCTTAATATATACTATGCAGTCCATCACATGTTTACAGTATATATTGACATGTGCACACGGTGATGTTTATTCAGTTCTTATACTACATTGCTTGCTTTGTCATCACTCATCACGTTAATAAGCTACAGTAGCACAATAGCAATCAATAACAATCAATAACAGCCATAATATTTGTTTTTCATCAATTTCCCCTCAGGTGTGAAGTATTGACATGGCTTATTTAAATAATAATAATAAAAAAGCTTAATGATGAAAACATAAAATGCTTCAAATTCAAAACAGATGTCCTAAAATCCAAAAAGACCATAGCGCTAGTCAAAAGTGGTAAAGTGAATCCCATTATGAAACAAAACATAACCACATCAGATGGTTAAGCATTAAAAGGTAAGCATTAAACTGTCGCCATTCAGCTGTGATTATTGCTTATCCAAACAAGGAATTGTGCATACCAAGGTTTGTAGCTGGTCATACTTTATTTGATTAAGCCCTTCTGAAGAAAAGCAAGTACAGTATGATTTTTTTTTTAGTAACTGCTAAATGCATTACTTACAGTGGAACATTAATGTACCTCTACTTTGCTTCAGCTCATTTTTGGGCAGAGCAGAAATGCATTCTTGTAAACTTTTAAACTGTGACCAGATTATGCAAACAACACCCAAGCTGTGACATGAGTCAGCCATTTATTAGTATCAACGGCCCAAGTGTTTCTCAGTAGTATCCATTTCTTTTAAATCACTGCCTCCACAGATCCATTTCTTTTAAATCACTGCCTCCACAAAAACTGGTCCTGTTACTGTACATAATCCATTACACACTAAATGGTTTTGGTGCAATAAAAGGTTATAGTTATTAATCTAGCCGTGCTGTTTATTTAAGCTTTGTGTGCTGTTTTCATGCATCGCTAAAAAAGAAAGTGTCAGGGTATTAAATGTTAGCTTATATGGCCCTAAGCTAGCATCAGTGACAGTGAGCCTTGGGTGGCCAAAACCCTATCGCTGGTTCACCAGTTGTCCTTTCTTCGTAGGTACTAACCACTGCATACCGGGAACACTCCATAAGACCTGACATTTTGGAGATGACCCAGTTTTCTAGCCATCACAGTTTGGCACCCTTGGTAAATATGAAAAATTGTGAAAAATTGTGAAAAATTGTCTTTATTTCTAAACCCTTTGATCTTTCGTTCAAAAAATTCACAAAAATACTCTACTTTCATGGATATCAAACAATTGCAAACACAACACAGGTTTATCAAAAAAAAAATACCTTTGTTAAATATAGGTGTGGAACAATTATTGGCACCCTTTTAGTCAGTACTTTGTGCTACCTCCCTTTGCCAAGATAACAGCTCTGAGTCTTCTCCT
>JANDJT010000001.1:27431274-27442002 GCA_024331685.1 Stegophilus panzeri | reverse complement strand
GTTTTGGAGACTTTCTGACCCCAAGACGCAACTAACTTCTGCAATTCTCCAGCTGTGATCTTTGGAGATTTTTTGGCTGCTTGAACCATCCTCTTAATAGTGTGTAGAGACAATATACTGTAGACACGCGTCCAATTCCAGGCTGATTCATAACATTTCCAGTTGACTGGAACTTCTTAATTATTTCCAGATGGTGGAAATGGGCATTTTCAATGTTTATGCTATTTTCTTATAGCCACTTCCCATTTTGTGAAGCTCCACAACCTTTTGCCGCGTATAACAGCTATATTCCTTGGTCTAACCCGTTGTTATGAATGACTAAGGGAATTTGGTCTATGTGTTACCTCATATTTATACCCCGTGAAACAGGAAGTCATGGTTGAACAACTTCCTGTTCCTAGTCACCCAGGTGTACTAAAAAATATCTGTGGGAATACACTTCAAATATATTTGTCTCATACGAATTCACAGGGATGCCAATAATGGTTGCACACCTATATTTAACAAAGTTCTTTTTTGATAGACCTCTGTTGTGTTTGCAATTGTTTGATATCCATGAGAGCCAAATATTTTTAACAATAGTTCAAAAGGTTAAACAATAAAGACTGTTTTTCACAGCCTTCTTTGCTCATATTTACCAAGGGTGCCAATATTAGTGGAGGGCACTGTACATATGCATAACTGGCCAAGACATGGAGAAAGCTGAGAGACCATTTCCATCTGAAGCGTTACTGTAGGTCCACAGGAAACATGCACCTTCCGCAGTGCCAGATTAGCATTGACTCAAACGGTCAAGCCCCTTCACACCATTGTTTTAATAATTTACATCTAAACCCGCTATATTTTGTCTCTTTATGTTTCACAGACTAAACAAATTCCTCCATGCAAGAATAACAAAGGATAACGAAATAAACAAAATGCAATGCCAAAAGCAGTGGATCTAAAAAAGAAAACCTGAGTACACTGAGCACAGGCCAATCAGTCCATCGGATCACGATGCATTGATTTTCCTATAATTGGAATGTAAAGGTGATCGATGCCGTTCCTCTGGCTCTATAGGTCATTCAATCCAACACTACTGACACACTAAACCGCAGCCTACAATTTGCTGTTGTGGGTTTCACCTTTGTATTGCTCATATGCATAGAAGCAAAGTAATAACCTTATAAAAGTATAGTATACTTTCATATAATATGCACTTATTGGTTATAATTATATGCTGTACATGTTTTACAACCTCTGGAAAGGAAAAAGAACAGGATAGCAGAGCAGAGGCAGACTCTAAACCAAAAATTCTTATATAACCTTCTTATATAACTTTTACAAAGATGCATTGAACAATCATTTACAGAGCTGCAAATGCTTTGTCTAACCAAAAACAAAAAGTACCCTCTTAAATCCTTAACCACTGGAAAAAGGTCGTGCCCATGGGTAAACTTACATTCACTAAGCTTGAAATGTAAGCTTCAGCTATCTGTGAGAAGCAAGCAACATAGATACTAGCTTGATTATTTGTTTATTTATTTACTTACTTATGTTTATGTATTGCTAACTGCTGTATATTAATTATTGCCTGTACCCAATGGCAATAATGTCTGTAATAAAAAATCATCACATCTCCTCTGTGATAAAACTTCGGCATCTATATGGTTAAAACTAAACCTAGTAATTAGGTTCTTCCAAGAATAGACATTTACGGCATATGCTGTGTATTTATTAGAACACTGTAATCATGATATTGTGGTATGCCAAGGTCAGGCTTTAAGCTTATATGCATCGCAGTTATTACAGCAGGTAATTTAAATAGTATGTGGTATTAGGTTATGCTGATTGGCTTTATTTTGTCTCAGTAAAGACACTATGGAAACAAAGTGATCATGTCCCGTGCCAAAGAAAGATCCAGGTGGAAAGAAAATAATCAGAAAACAGCAGGCAATAATTCTTTAAGTGATGATGTGAAAGAAAAACCACAATGTTGACAAGCCAGGGAGAAATGAAATGACAAAAGTGGCAGTATGAATAGGGATTAAAGAATGGTGGTAATGTCTCAGTGGCAATGCAAACAATCACAGTGATATAAATCACAGTGAGAGGCATACAGTCTCTCTTAGCTACTAAATCCTCTTTGAAACAAAACCTAATGTTCTAAAGATGTGTCTAATCCTGGCCCCCAGAGACACTGATGCTCCAGCATAAGTAGTAGGAGTGACATATCCTGATACTTGAAGAGGTTTCTATGATACACAGGTTTGCTAACCAGTGGTACACAGTACATAATTATAATCATTCAGTCAAATCTGATTAGCCGCTTCCAATCAGTGTTTGTAATTGTTATAAAATAATAATGATACCCGTGATATCTCAGAAAAGTATGTGACACACAGTAATATATTCAATTCAATTCAATTTGACTTATATAGAACTTTTAACAGTGGGCATTGTCACAAGGCAGCTTCACAGATTACATATATATTCTGGATATAAATTTAAAATGTACAAATTTGTCCCTAATGAGCAAGCCAGATGCGATGGTGGCAAGGAAAACCTCCTTAAGATGATATGAGGAAGAAACCTTGAGAAGAACCAGACTCAAAAAGGAACCCATCCTCAATCTGGGTGACACCGGATAGTGCGACTGTAAATAATTCCCTTCTACACCTGTATATTATATAGTCAAAAAGTGCAATTGTGTAACCATGAACTTACGTGCTTATGAGATATGAATAAATTATCAATATGAGCATCAGAGTTATTTCTGAAGTTATCAACTATTCAATGATGGACACTGGAGTGCAAAACTGTTCATAGCACTGCAGTTCTAATTGTACCATCCACAGTAATCTCACAGATTTGTAGCCTGATTTTTAGAGGATAGGGCCATCCTCAGCAGAGGGAAGTGTTGTAGCTGGTTTTTTTTTTTCTTTAAATCTCAAAACTGATATTCTAATATCATATTGCCCAACCCTAGCAATGATAGTGAAAATCCCATCAAGAATGAGCGTTGATGTGAAGTTCATATAGCTGAGCCTTCTGCCTGCGGCTTAATGAAAAGCGCTGACATCATTCATTCCCTGTCATTAAACCCACTTTGAGATGAAAGCTCCTTATAATTACACACTTGAGCTGATGCTGAACTTCACTTTCTTAAAGCTACATGAACTGTGGATGTTAGCGAGAGCTAGGTAAACCGCAAATGACTAACACATATTGGAAAAGATAGAGAAAGCAGCAGTGTGGGCAAGTTTTTGCTACCACGATGCTGTGTGTAACCCGATATCAAACATGATCCTTTCATACTATCAACATGGCTGACTTCAGCTACTTAATGGCACGCAACGCAATGCCACTATCTGCATCTGTATTTGGATTTAAATCCGAAGATGACCCAAAGGTAGAAATGTCAGAATGGTTTGTGGATTCAGGCTCTGACAGTTCCCCAACCTCAGCTACATCACTCGAGTTCAACAAGAAATGTGCAAGGAACATTTTCTTTTTAATCCTGCTTGCCCAGTTTTTATTTATTTTTATTTTTTATTTTACCTGGCTGAGATATTTTTGAGAACAAATTCTGTTGGTTCTATTTCCAGAAATACAGGGTGCCCGAAAAGTCTCCATAGATTAGAAATTAACATAGAAATTAACACTTTTCAGCTAAATGTCTTGCAAAATTCTTCATACTTAGTTAATAATGAATGTTGTTTTTTTTTTTTTTTGTTTTTTTTTTTATTCAGATAGCCTTTAAGAACGCCTTTGACAAAAGAAGAACGTATTGAAATCAATCAAATAATTGTTACAAGGTTGCGATGGACTTTATCAGGAAACATGGGAGGCACATCACACGCGACACTGTTGCCAAACTTATTAACAAATTCAAAAAGGCTGGAAGTGCTGCAGACCAACTGAGAAGTGGACGTCCACGAACGTCCACTGACGAAGGCACAGTGACATGGTCCTGGGATACATAGTCCCCTATATATGGAGACTTTTGGGACACACTGTATAATGAAATTACTAGCCTAAATTGAACCACTGTAACCCTGACAAGGGTTAATGTTAATGTACCCACTAGCTACATATAAACAAATAATAGTTGATTGGAGCCAGTATGCATACACTTACAGATATCTGCACAGCTATGCAACATTTTAAAATGATTTCTGCTCTTTGAACATCGTTAGTATAACATAGTGTAATTCGCATGAGACATGCTCCACTCTACTACATTTACCAGGAAGAGAACAATGACCCAGTTTCCTGACCTGTTTGCATCACTGACCGCATCACACTCCCTTATTGAAAGCCTCAATAACAGTACACAGTGAGTCTCATCTGGTGATGGATGGAGCTCTATGCAAAACTGGCCAAATGAAATAAGAGGGGGGAAAAACAGGAAGATCCAAGAAGAGATAAATGAACGTCTGACATCAGGATCAAGAAAGCAGGGTCTATTGTAGGGCTCAAGTTTCTCAGTACCAACTGGCAGACTGTTAGTGACTGTGGTATGACAGCTGGTAATAACAGATATGATTCTCTGCATTCTTCCCTACTCTCTTCAACGGCAGCCCTTGCTCCTAACTGACCACTGTAAGTGACCGTGATCTCTGTAAATATACACATATATGTATATTTATACATATATACAGGGAAGATAATCACAAATTTACATCAACATGATCTCTGATGATATTCACGTAGCATTGAGATGAGTCTTGAATGCAAGTAAATGCAGGGTCTAAGGCTCCGTCCACATTAATCCGGATAAATTTGAAAATGCATCTTTTCCTCTATGTTTTGGCCTTCCATCCACATTGGGACAACGTTTTTATCCAGCGAAAACAGAGCTTTTCAAAAACGTTTTCCCAAGCGTATGAATTTGAAAACGCCATTTTCACGTTGTAGTGTGGACTGAGAAAATGGAAATATTCAAAAACAAATGTCGTCTTTTAGTCATGTGACGTATTCAACTCAAAACAAACAAGATGGTGGATGATGTTGTACTGCAGTTGCTGTGCGTGCTATCCAGTTTGATAACTGGAAATTAAATAAACACCTGACAGAAATGACACAGGCCAAAGCGTCTTACGTTTTTTACACACGCACAGTATAGTGAGCATTTTCAGATGTTTCAGTGTGAACGAGCAATTTTTGGAAAACGTTTGAAAACACTAGCGTAGACCGAGAGCACTTTAAAAGGAAAATGCAATTTTCAGATCTATCCAGATTAATGTAGACCTAGCCTAAATAAACATCACTGTGTAAATGTGAAGCCTTTTGAATAGTACAAAAGCAAGCACAAATTTACAATTCAAACCATTTAAAATGCAAAATGCCACAGCAGTCCACATTTCCTTAAGAAACAGCATGGAGTTGACAATGTTACTAGAGAATTTAGGGATGCAGTTACTGCTGAATGATGTTGAACACAGGCTAGTAGTATTGGACTATAAGATCCAAGAGCCTGTCATTTTACAATACCCAAATATCTTTTGTTATTACACCAGGAACCTTGTGTTCGTCCAGATTTGAGGGAGTTTTTGATTTTCATATTGCATAATCCAGATTTCTTTTTGAGAGTAAAATGCATCTGTGCTCTTTTTTATTTGACCAGCATGCCAAGCAATTTATTATCTTTCCCCTGTTTGCACTCTGATCACAATGTACACTTTTAAACCACTGTGTGGTAAGAGCTCACTCTCACTCTCGCTCTCTCTCGCTCTCTCTCTCTGCACTTCTGCTGGCTGATGTGATGCCAATTCCAGATCCTGACACATTACTGCCACTTGCCCTGCCTGATTCATCCTTTACTTCTGTTTGGAGCTTTTGCACTTGTTACACACTTTGTGCTGCTGTGGATGATTCCACATGGATAACCTAAACATTTGCATTTCCCCCCAAAAAAAGTTTATGCCAAGTCTTACACTTTCTTCAGTGCATAATCTCATAGGAATACTGTGCATTTAAGCTGAATTCACGCCGTGTCATAATTACAGTAATTAAAAGATTCTGACTTCTGAAAAAGTGTTCACGTCCTCATAGAACTTTCTGAGAGCAACCGACTTGTACCATCTGACCGATGCAACATCATGTGGAAACACTCAAAATGGTGGCAGCTTCACTAGTTAAATGTAGTTAAGTAGTTAACTCGTAATATTTCTGTGTAATCATTCGTATAATTTATTATTTACGTCTTAATAATGCAAGATTTTTCATACTGCTATTACTCTGCAACATTAGTTTGCAACAACACATTACCAATGCCTGCGTTATTAATAAACATGTTATTGCTACTTGATGCGCTTTGCGTGTTCTTCAATATTTAGCAATAGCATAAAAATGTGATTTTAAGTTCAATTTTAACATCATCATCATCATCATCTCACACGAATTCATTTTGGCGTACAGAAACGCATATTTCCGAGTCTGAGGACGGGAACAGCTCCGAGTAGAGCGTCCGGGCTGTCATCTAGTAATTACGCTAGTTCAGAAATGGCATGAACACTGCGTAATCATAAAGACTGTCCTGTGCTCATCTCAGGACACTTTTCCACAATATACTCATACTGAACATCCTAATGAGTGTTTACTCTTCTATAATTGTATACTATGAAGTCAATGATTTATAATCCCACTGTCTGTTATCACCCAGAAGAGGATGGTTCCCTTAGGAGTGTGGTTCCTTCCTCAAGGGAGATCTAGTTTTTTTTTTTTTTTGCTACTGTCACCTCTGGCTTGCTCACTATGGATCTAAATCTACATCCGGATTTCTGTTAAGCTGCTTTGTGACTGTTGTTAAAAGCATTAAGGCTATGTGACTATGCATTTGCTTACTCTGTCTGTAGCCACTTGCAAAGTTCCTTAATGAGCACCAGCCTATAATCATATACTAGGGCATCCATGAAGGGCAGATCTGCTGCAATACTGACTATAGCATAATACAGATAAATGTAGCCTGCTCTCATTAACAAACTGCTTGCGTTTGTGTCTTATAAACCAGTGCTTACGATCTTAAGACTGTTCACTTCTTTAAACATATAACATAGAAATTCACAAATAATGCTCTGAACCACGTGATCAAAAGCCGTCTAACTGATTTGTACTTGGGAAAATCTATTAAGAAGCCACTTGTCAGACCTACTGCATTGACCGTGCACAGTATTGGACCTCCGTATCTTATTAATCCCCAAACAACCTACTAGAATCGGGGTGTCCAATCTTATCCGCAAAGGGCCGGTGTGAGTGCAGGTTTTCATTCCAATCAAACGGGAGCCACACCTGATTCCACCTGTTTAATCAGTTGAATTTGGCTTTCAATAGACTAGATAGGGTGTGGCTTCTGCTTGGTTGGAATGAAAACCTACACCCATACCGGCCCTTTCTGGATAAGACTGGATACCCCTGTACTGGATGGTCTGCACCATGATAGTGACAATCCAGTAAGGATCAAAGTATATTATCCATGGACATGGGCATTAGACGATACTCAGAAGCAATGAAGACTCTCAAAGTATTTGTTAAGAACCAAAGGGCAAAGGTTAAGAAACTATATTAGTTTCTAAAAAAGCATCTAATGTTAAGATAAAGTAGCGTCTTATAAATATGATACATCTCTCATTATTTGAGCCAAACTAGAGAGATCTTAGGTACCCATGCTGTGTTCCATGCTGAAATCACTCCCTCAATCACTTGTTCACTATTTACTATATATACTGTCCTATACAGAGCAGCAGTAAAGGAGCCACTGGATTGAAAGAGTTTGTTTTTTTCCCTTACTGCTAATACACCTGATAGAAATGATTATCTATTTATGGTGTGGATCAAATGTGTATGGAAAACTTCAAACTTTAAAAAAAAAAAAAAAAGCACATTTCAGTTTGTATGAAGCATGACTCATGGAAAAGACACACTTCCATTTTAATCAGTGTTTAAATCCACACCAGCTTTTAAAAACACCTGGAAGTCTATATAATTTCATTGATATGGTATACATCATCTACATACTCTCTTTACTGAGAACATCAACTGTCCAGTTTCGGTGAGCTTCAGATTCTTGTTGTGGAACATAATGTGGTCTTCTGCTGTTGTAATCCATCCAACTCAAGGTCCTGCATGTTGTGTGTTCTGAGATGCTTTTCTGCTCACCATGGTTGTACAGTGTGGTTATTTGAGTTATCATAGACGTCCCATAAGCTCAAATCAGTCTGGCCATTCTCCTGTGACCATCCTCTTCTGCTCATCAACAACATGTTTCCACCTACAGAAGTACCACTCACTGGATGTTTTTTTTTGTTGTTTTCCTCACCATTGTGTGTAAAAATCCCAAGAGATAAGCGGTTTCTGAAATACTCAGATCTAACATCAACAACCATACCACAGTCAAAGTCATAGCAATCGCGTTGTTCCCCCAATCTGATGTTTTTTTCATTGTTAATTTGTAAATTAGGTTCTTGATCTGTAACTGTATGATTTTATGTATTGTGCTGCTGCCACATGATTGGCAGATTGGATAATGGCATGATTGTGCAGGGGTACATGCGTTACAATTAAAACGGCTGCATTACTATATAGAATATTTAAAAATGAAATAGACTTTGAGTGGATGGGACAATAATGAAGTGAAGCAAAACGCTGCATCCGCAGAGTCCCCACGCCAAATTTATGCTTATAAAAACACCTGAAATTTCTATCATCATGTGTACTCATCTGTCATTACCATAGTCAGTGTAGCTGCATCCCCATCCTCTGTATTACAACCTAAATACTTCATTATACAGAACATGTCAGTATCCAGGTGATGACATATGACTGACATCTAACACAGCTTTGAATCTGATCGTCTGTCTTGACAAGTTCAGACAATGCTGTCTGATTTACAGCTGCGCTCCCCCTAAGGAGCCGCATTGTTCTCATTTCTGCTGAATTTGCTGGGGGTTGCACCAGTCTCAGTGATGAATGACTGCAGGTGGACCTGACATGGAGCGCAGTGGAGTCCTTGAGCCGGCCCATCGCTTGACCTCTCACAGTAGCCATACTACTCTCAGAGAGACTGCGGAGGAATCATTCCGCACTGGTTTATTCCCCCCAGCACTACAACTAGACTGTTTAAAATGACTTCTGCAGTACAGGTTTCTAACACATGTAAGGAGTAAATAGCACTGGAAATGACACAGAAAGCTGGTCCAGTGGAGCATATTAACTATTACTCTACACAAGATTTTAAAATCTGGTATAAACCCAAGAAGCTTGGAACTAATAGTCCAAGACTGGATGAAAGTGCGTGAATCAAAATCCATTCGTGATTGAAGAGCATCATTATTTTGTTATTGAGCATGCAGTCTATTTATACCTGCTCAGCTCGAACGCTAAGCTGCCTAACGCACACCTAGGCTAGGTTTCCCTAAAAATAACAGTGCCAGAAGCAATAGGAGAAGAAAGAAGAGGACGGTGCACTTCACTCGTTTCGTCCAACAAATAAACTACAGTGCTAAAGCAGTATTAGCAGATCACAGTTAGTACAATGTAAAGGAATTTGTATGCTGGTTACAAGCCTTAAAAACATATTTAAATATTGGGAAACGTTCCATAAAAGATAGAACTGTCAACTCAAAGTTTTCATAGGTAAGAAATATACACGAATCAAACGTGACAGTTCTGGAACCATCATACTCAAAATGATTAAGCCAAACAGCAAAGCGTGACCCTAGGCACTTACCCCGGCGTTGGGAGCTCTCTCCCTGCTCCATGCTTGATGGAGAGGAGAGGGCTGTGCTGCAAAGCGTCTGCGTTCAGGTTCTCCAAAGCCTGAGCTCTCAGGAAGGTGGTATGCTAATCTCTGCTCTGATGATCAGCTACTGTCACATGGCCAACCTGACGCCAGTGACAAATCAGATGCTGATCCCTGAACATCGGCACTAACAGAGAGGGAGGAGCCAAAAGATAGATGAGGGAGAGAGAGAGAGAGAGAGAGAGAGAAAGAGAGCGAGCAAGCACAAAAAAAAAAAAAGAGAGAGATGCACTGCTGTTCACCTAGCTGAGTGTACGGTGTTTCAGTACACACCGAGGCTCTAAACAGCATGAGTGAATGGACATCAGAGCATGGCATAGGGAAAAAACCTTGTAAAAAACCCTGTTCGCAAAAAATCCTATGTGAAAGAGCTTTCTTAATGGCATCTACATAAATCTTTCAATGGTGAGGTCTGGCACGTTCCTCTACACCCAGTTTCACATGTGGTCATAGAAGACCTAGTGACTGTGTAATCGGAAGATAATCTGTATTTCTGTTTTCTCGCGTTAAAAGTTTTGAAGTTACACTCCGTAAAGTCTGATCAGTGGTCATTACTACTCTGTTCACATGCTGATGAAGAGGTGGTTGATCACTTAACAAGATTAGCAAAATCCTGCCCTTTTTATAAAACACACAGGCCGAGTTTAGGCAGCAGGACCACCTGAAGAACGTATATACTGTAAGTAGAATTGGTCTTTTTACTGTTATATAAACAAATTACTCAATTGCATGGTTTGAAAAGAAACCTTAAGATGTCTTAAAAAGAAAAAAAGACAGCATTTCATATAACGTGTCATCGCTCAACCAGAACTCATAATACTTGTCCACCACTGTGCAGTAAAAATCATAAATACTTTATGGAAATTAATAAGGCCTGTAGTAGGAGAAATACATGTATCTCAGCTACTATATAGACGGTAAGTACGCGGTTTGGGACGCAGCCCACG
>JANDJT010000001.1:27406832-27423042 GCA_024331685.1 Stegophilus panzeri | reverse complement strand
GAGAGAGAGAGAGAGAGAGGGAGAGAGAGAGAGAGAGAGAGAGAGAGAGAGAGAGAGAGAGAGAGAGAGAGAGAGAGCGAGAGAGAGAGAGAGAGGTCATCGATTTTTTTTGTTGGTATGTTTGTAATTGGACTGCACACAGCCACTTGCCTGATAACTGTTCAGCAGATCAGGTCAGGGTCAGAATGTGGATGAAGAGCACATGGCAAATACACACATGCCTCATCCAAGTGGTTTTTTGAGCAAAATAACACATCAGGAAGCAGAAATTATACCAGTCCACGTGGCTTCTTTTTCAAGGACATAATTATCAGAGAGGATTTTAACATTTACTCATGTCATTTATTGAGCTACATTTATGAATCACTTTAAAAACTGTTTGAATTTTAGTTGGGACAAGGCAGAGGTGAAGGCAGAAAATGGAGAGGGGAAGGGTGAGAGCAGAGCAGAACAGATCAGCATTAACCTTAACATTAACAGAATCCAACAAGAGAAGTACCAATCAAACCTGACAAAGCGCCCTTCTTCCCAGATATGCTTTGAGTAACTAAAAGCTAGTAACTTAATAGAAAACATGCTAGATTGAGAAGAATCAGACTCAAAAGTGATTGCATCCTCTTCTGGGTATATAATCGGTATCGGCCGATAAAGGCTATTTTTCCCGCTATCGGCTATCGGCCGATAGATTAAAAACATCCGATGATCAGGGCCGATTATATCCTGTCAAGCAAAAGAGGGTGGGAAAACACATCGATTTCGTGCTGTCGATTTCGTGTGTAAAGATGATGTCTCTTGTGTGGAATGACGACAAAACTGCAGTTTGTAAGCTCTGTAATCTCTGCACTGCTAAAATTTTACACTGGACGCTGTAGCAATGAAGCGGCGTCGAGTCTAATACCACCCCCCAAATAAGTTTTATTTGCATTTCCTTCAGAATGATGGAATTAATTATTATTAATTTAAAAGAAAGCATAAAAGGCAGAACTATCGGTATCGGCCGATATCACTCTGAATAATCGGTTATCTGTATCGCCTGAGAAATTTAGTATCGGTGCATCTTTAGTTAAAACCAAACATAACTAATGAAACTACACTATACTCTACTAAATAAACAACACTCTAAACATTGTTATCGGAGGGCACGGTGGCTTAGTCGTTACCACGTTTGCCTCACACCTCTGTGGTTGGGGGTTCGAATCCCACCTCGAAATCCCTCCTGTGCGTGCGGAATCTGCATGTTCTCCCAGTGCTTCAGGGGTTTCCTCCAGGTACTCCGGTTTCCACCAGTAGGCTGATTGGTATTTCCAAATTGTTTGTAATGTGTGTGATTGTGCCCTGTGATGATGAGGTGTCCCCTGCCATGTGCCCCGAGTTCCCTGGGACAGGCTCCAGGCTCCCTGCGACCCTGAGTAGGATAAGTGGTACAGAAAATGGATGGATGGACTTTGTGATATTTGTTAAAATGCACTTTATATTGTAGGTAAACTCGGAAAAATTTTAAATCTTCATTTTTTCCCCATTTTTGAGCTCCAAAGGTGGTTAAAATGGGAGCTAAAGGAACTAAAACTGTAAGACTAGATGTTTCTGAGGACAACGGACATTCCGAGAGTTATGGTTTTATTTAACAGGATTTCAACAGGAACCAAATGTTTAGCTTTTTTCACTTTAATGCATCAGACCTCAATTGTAAAGAATTGAGAACATTTCTGTCGCTTGTTATTTTGTGAAATAAAAAAGAAAAGAAAAGAAAAGAAAAGAAAACAAGATAAGGTCTTAGATTTAAAAAAATAATAAAAATAAAAAAGAGAAACCTTCTGACTTCTGGGGAAAAAAAAGCATTAGAAAGTTAAAAGAATGCATTTGCCTGGCACAAATCCAGTACACAAATGGAGAATCGAAGCCTGAAGGACCTGCCTCTACACGAAATGTTCCATATACAGCCGAGTGCAAAAGTTTGCATACCCTTACAACACAATGTTGTTTTTTTCTTTGTGTTTTCCTTTTCAGGTTAGTGTATTAACCCATGTTCTGCCAAACAAATGCTCACATAGTGCATGTTAAGATATTATAATATACACTAAGAAATTAAGTGATATAAGTTCAAAAGTTTATATCTCCCTTTCTGAATATAACAGAATTATTTTGTAATATCTGTATGACAAATTTGCTTTCGTAATTGCTCTTTTGAATCTATCTGAATCCCCCATATATGTTAAAGATTATAATTCTTCCAGATTTACAAATCTTTGACCTTTTGCTTTCTGTCTTGTTAAAGGATACACCCACATTTCATTTTAACTTCCTGAAATTCTGTTTTGTTTTTTGTTTTTTTGGCAGATGCATTGTACAAAGACTTACATTATTATTCTTTTTTCTCCCAGAAACCATGGGCTATTCAAACTTTAAACCTCAGCTACATATCAACATCCATACTGCACAAGCTTTATTTCTTTTCAGCTTGATGTGTAATACTTTTTTGTTTACATGTCAACAGCACCACCAGCTGCTACATAATGCTATTTTTTCCTTAATGCCAACTCAACCATACCATGAAGTGCCATCACTGATACATTATCAGCAGCACACAAGCCAAAGACAGAGCTGCCACATCTAATCATGTCATGCCACGTCATATTTTGTGTGTAGATACTTACGCTTATTAGATTATACTGTAGAGTACATGAATGTTGAGAGGCAATTAATGGCTGCAGTTGTCACCTAACTTGATTGAATGCTTGTGTGAGTTATTAACAGAAATCAGACAAACAGAAAAGAATACATCCATTCACACTCTATGGACAATTTAGAGATGCCAATCAGCCTACAATACATGTCTTTGGACTGGGGAGGAAACTGGAGTACCCAGAGGGAACCCCCAAAGCACTGGGAGAACATGCAAGCTCCACGCAGACAGGGCGGAGGTGGGAATTGAAACCCCAACCCCGAGAATCGAAGCCCCAACCACTAAGCCACATAGATTGGTTAATTTCATTTATATTTAAGGAAAACAATGTTTCCCTCACCAGCCTCTCTTATTTCTCACTTTTGAAGTTAATAAGACAAAACATTCATCTTGTCATTTTACTGAGAAAGCAGAAAACACAAAGTCCTCTAGCCTGAAGATTCACTCGTGAGGGGAAAACATAGACTGTTAGTGTTTGCGTAATCAATTTATTTGATTATGTATCTAGACTCCCTATGAATTAGTTGCTACTATAGAAATGATAATATATCGGAACCTGTAATTTGAATTACAGTCAGCATACTGTCAGAGCTGCACTGTTAGAAAAACAGAAAATTGCTAGATTAATGGAAAATTAATCTACACCTTCTGACCAATCAGATTAAAGAATTCAAAAGCGCTGTGGTGTAAATAATGCTACTTAATAAAACCTTAATATAAAGCGTTAGCCATTAAAGCATATTGTCGCTATGCTTGTAGCAACGATACTCTATAAACTCACACCCTTAAACTGTTCAAATGCTAGATCACTTGGCTGCATGTCTGAAATGTGGAAGTGTGTATTACAAAATGACCTGCAAACCATGTGTTGCATAATACTTCCAACTTGACTCTTATAAGGCTGAAAACAAGTATTTCGTCACGTCACCTTCTGCAAAGCTGCAGTCATGGAAAAGTTTAGGATGCTGCATCTCTATAGACACAACAGAAGGCCAGTGTTCAGCTCAGATCACTCAAGTCTTATTATGCATAAGGACATTAAAAAAAAAAGGCATGCACATGAGTCACACCCCATCAAACGGCCAGGCTTCATGCACACATATGCCAAAAGGTGGTGTACTCAATATCACAGCTGTGAATCCAGCCTCATCTCAGCAATTAAATTCCGCAACAAGTAATGCCTGTCTTCCATTCGAAAACACCCCCTATCCCAGTTTCATTTCAATGACAAGAACAGATCAGCATGTCCTGGCAATATTTAGTTGTCTGGAAATTAAGGGTATAGCAAACATTCCTACTACAGAGCCCTTCTTTTCACTGGGATTGCGAAATGCTACATGTTATGGCAATGTACAATCTGATATACTCCTACTGAATGGCAAAATGAACTAAAGAAATGCTTAGAAGCCTGGAACTTAAAACATTTAATAGGTGATTTAGATCAGTGAATGTCTTGTACTGTTCTATTATCAGTAATTCCCACAGTCATTCCCTGTCCCCAGGGCAATCCAGATGAAAACAACCCACAGCACAGAGGATGTGTGGGAGACAAAACGGCTCAGCATTAATACCACAGCTAGTACTGCATGTATGGAGTTTAAACCAGATTCTCCATAACCAAAAACCTAAATTTGCAATGTTTGGTTGTGGAAATTTCATATTAAACATTTTCAATGCATTCATTCATTCATTTTCAGTAACCGTTTTATCCTGTGCAATGGAGGAAGAAGGAATACACCCTGGTCAGGATGCTAGTCCATCCATGCACATGCTCATTCACACATACGGACAGTATAGTGCAGTTCAACTACCAGCATGCTTTGGGAAGAAACCAGAGAACCCAGTGGAAACCCATGTGAACACCTTCAGAACATACAAAACTCCACACAGACAGTAACCTAATTGTAACCTTTGATATTTTAATTCTTTGGGTCTGACTTCACCTATTTGAAATTCAGGGCATAAAAATTCAGGTTCAAGAAATTCAAGAAATGATTATAAAGACTTAAAACAGGACACAATTCTGCACTTTACAATTAATATTAGAATTCAAAAATTCAAGGAAAATATTCAGAGTATGTTGAAAGGGTCAATATGTAGACCTGCTGAGAAGCAACACATTTCTGAGGTCAAAGGTTTCTAGCCACGTGTCGGAGAATGCAGTCAAGGTGTATGTGGCACTATTTTGTTGAATCCTGTTCCTACCCCCTCCCACAATTATTATATACACTCACTATCCACTTTATTAGGAACACCTGCACATTCATGCAGTTATCTAACCAGCAGTGCAATGCAAAAAACAAACAAACAAACAAACAAACAAACAAACAAACAAACAAACAAAAAAAAAACATTGATCTCTTTGATTTTAAGCATGGCATGGTTGTTGGTGCCAGATGGGCTGGTTTGAGTATGTCAGAAACTGCTGATCTCCTGGGATTTTCACACAAAACAGTCTCTAGAGTTTATACAGAATGGTGTGAAAAACAAAACAACATTGACTGAGCGACAGTGGGTGGAAACGACTTGTTGATAAGAGAGGTCAGAGGAAAATGGCTAGATTGATTTGAGCTCCCAGGAAGGATATAGTAAATAATCAATCAAATAATCACTCTTTACAACTGTGGTGAGCAAAAAAGCATCTCAGCATGCACACAATATAGAATCTTGAGGTAGATGGCCTACAACAGCAGAAGACCACATCAGGTTCCACTCCGGTCAATCAGTCAAGAATAAGAATGTGAGGCTATCATGGGCACAGTCTCATCAAAACTGGACAGCTGAAGATTAGAAAAATAATCACCTGGTCTTTTTCCAGTCTTCAACTGTCCAATGTGGGCGAGTCTGTGCCGATGATCGCCCCAGATTCCTGTTCTTGGCTGACAGCAGTGGAAGCTGATGTGCTTCTGCGGTTGTAGCCCACCCACCTCAGGATTTGATGTTTTGTGCATGCTGAGATGCTTTTCTGCTCACCAGGGTTGTAAACAGTGATTATTTGAGTCTCTGATCTCTCTCATCAACAAGGTGTTTCATTCAGCAGACCATCACTCACAGATCACCACTCACAGGATGCTTTTGGTTTTTTCCACCATTTTGTGTAAACACTCGAGACTGCTGTGTGTGATATTCCCAGGAGATCAGCAGTTTCTGAAATACTCGAACCAGCCAATCTGGCACCAACAACCATGCCATGCTTAAAGTCACCATTGTGATGTTTGATGTGAATGTTAACTGAAGCTCTTGACCTGTATATGCATGATTTTATGCATTGTGCTACTGCCACATGATTGGCTGATTGGATAACTGCATAAATGAACAGGTATACAGGAAATAAAGTGGACTGTGAGTGCATGTTTATATCTTCCGTTGATATTTTATATTGAAAGGAGTTGGGTGTATTTCCCAAAATATAAACAAATTTAAACCTCTGTCCTTTACCAGGATAAAGCAGTTACTAAAGGTGAATGAAGGAATGCAGTAAATGTGTTGGCACCATGAGCGCAATACATTCCCAAACTAAACAACCTAGCCTTTCTTTGTCCCATGAGCTTCATATCTGACTGCCAGCTCTCACCTTCATGAAAATAAAAACTGCTTGCCCCTGTGACTTTTTTTTTTTTGCACCTCTAATGTGCAGTGATTGCTTTTGCAGAAATTTTATACCTGAGTCACCATCAATTACTGTAGATGTTGGTCCTGTGCACGGGTAAATGAATAATTCACAAACAGCTAATGTTAACTGAAACACATTTCCAGCACTATTCAGTCAATGTCATTAGTTATTTAGCATTTCATTCTTATGCTGTTCATTAGTCACTGTTTTAGGTGTCAGTATCACATATCAGTTTGCGTGTCTGTAGTATACTGGCAAGTTGTTTGTGAGATTATTGGACCTCCTCCCTGGAAATAAAAAAATTCACACAGGACACAATAACACACTTTTTCCTGGCATGAGCGACTGTCCAAGTCTGTCTCTGCACATGGCAAGCATGACATAACTAATTATAAATGCATTTCTATTTATTTATTTTTAAACAACCAATGTCATTATGATTGTCATTATCATTATCTGTCTGTTTGGCATCGTGCCTTTACCGTCTATATAACATACATATAATATAACAAGGTTACTTGCATGTCTTGAGTAGCTAGTACTTTCCAACGCATTCCCTCTCAATCAATTTGTAAACCACAGGCGATAAGCATATAAAATGCTACTAATATTATGATAAAGTTAGCAGAAGAGCTTGTGGTGTCAAAGCAAGACGCATCGTGATTGCGTCATGACAACGAGACTATCTGACGGCAGACTCCATTCGGACAAATAAACAGGAAAATTCTTAGAATTTCTTGTGATTAATTTGCTACTGTTTGGTGCACGCTCTCGTGTTAATTTGAATTCAAATGCTTTTTACATAATATAATTGCTTATTAATTAATGTTGAGAGGGGCACTTTTAAATCATTTAGAAAAAGGGCAGGGGCTCGAGCCCCCAGAACCCCCCTTCTTCACATCCCTGATCTTCACAAATGAACACAACTTCTATGAATTTTGAAGCCTAAATACAAACGCCAGATGTAAAAAGCTAAAGGTAGGCGATACACAAACTACACCACGGTCACATGTCTTCAACATTGGAAAAAAAACCCATTACAACTGGGAAAATAGTATAAATTGATAAATCTAGAATTTGGAAAGTTTGAGTTGGAATAGTTTGCAAGAGTGCGAATATAAACAGAACGAGGCTGTAGTCAATGAGTTTTCCTGTTCAGCGTGATGACACAAGCAAAGATGCCTTCAAAATAATGAAATTAAATGTTTCTACATTTTAAAAAAAATATCGTAAAGAACAGTAAACAGTAGTACATGAAACAAAGTCGATATTTGCTGTGACAAAAAAATAAAAATAAAAATAGTAGTCTCCGGTACACTTTGTGCAGTTTTATAAGGAAATGAGCTGTAAGTTTTATTGAGCATCTTGCAGAACCAGTCACGGTTCTTCTGCAGACTTTGACCGTCGCACTTGATTCTTATTTTTGCAGCAAAATCCAGCAGCCTTCATTGCATTTTTTGTCTTTACTGACATACAAACATTTTTCTGTAACATTTAATTTTTTGCTAGAAAACAAATGTTTTTTTTACTGACTTAACAATGTAGAAGTCATAAAATAAAATAAAAAAATCTATAACAAGGTTCGTACTAATATACACACATACACACATACACACCCACACACACACACACACACACACACACTCACATATATGTCATTTATACATGTCATTAAGAAAAATCCCATGCCAATCTTACTGTCACATTGTCACATTAGCATCATGTGATGAAATTATAAGGTGGGAGATTTGTCACAGTGGAGTCTATGATTCATCTGAAAATTCCCAGAATGAGGAACAGGAAACCGGTTATTTTGTCTACAATACACTTTGAACATCGTTTTTGCCCTCTACTACTTTAAAAAAACAACTAGAAAAAAAAAATCACAAAATAATTTATTATTATTATCATTATTATTATTAAGACTTGGCATGAGCTAGCTAAAGTTTTTTGGCATAAACAGTGATATAGCAAGTGTATGTTTTAGCATCTCTGTGATTTATGTGTTTTGGTGCCACGCTTTTGATTACATCATCTTGCTGTGCCCTCTCCAGAATATTTGCATGAAAGACTTGCATTCTCTTTTGCTGAGTTTCTAGAAAAAAAATCATATGAAAATTGTGTAGCATATAAAACTGAGACAAATAGTGCTATAAACAGATCACAATCGATAAATCATGCAGTTTACAGAAGTGAACAGAAGCAGAAATGTGAGGGTCTGTCCTGTGCATCACCTAATATTAATGCCAAGACCTGTATTTACATTGATACATATGACACATATATAAATCTTTAGTGTACTACATCAGACATGGTCATAAAAAGCCACAGGACAGGTTAGTCAGGTACAGGTGTTTATAAACCCTCAGACACTGTAGGACAACTCACTAGGAAAACACAACCGACTGACTTGGGGCATAACGTCAACCATAGGAAAGGGAAATCCAAGTGCATACAGATACTGATACAAGCAAACTGTGCTTAACAGAAAAGCAGAAACACGCAAACCAGCAACAGCCAGGAAAAAGCCAGTGGTTGTGGGGGTTGAACGTTTAGAAAACTTGACACCAAAGGAGCAAAGGTGAAAAACAGGAAGCATATGGCAGTGTGAAACACTGGTCAAACACAGAGCTTTGTTAATACCACTGAAGAGAACTGATGATGTTGGGGATAAACGAGATAAAATTGAATTAGCACCAGTGTGTAGGCCTAATAGCATGATAAATATTCTAACCAAACTATTGTACTGTACCATGTCCCCACTAATTCAGAATTTGAAAAGATGGCATTTCTTTAAAAAGGTTTTTTGTTCACACTGATGATAAGAAAATACGTATAATAATCAAGCACAGATTGCAACGCTATCTGAACCAGGAACTTTACGCCATTTTGCAGTTTTATAAGGTTTTATGTGATACACCCAGCAAATGGCTAAGTGACAAAAAAGACTCTTTGTACAGTCAGTAACAGCACTGACCACTCATCGTTGCACACACGCAGTGAGTATGTACTTTATTTTGCACAAATAAACAGCCTGAAAGAGTAGCAAAACAACCCAAAACAGTCTAAATGAAGACCAAATCAACCCAAAACAGCCTGAAAGAGCACAACAGTAGTAAAAACAGCATCAAAAACAGACCAAAACATCACCAAAACAGACCAAAAATAGCCCAAAACAGTGCTAAAACATCACCAAAAGAGCCCCAGAACAGCATCAAAACTCTCCCAAAAAAGTGCCAAAATAGCCACAAAAAGAGCAACAAAACAACCCAAAGCAGCACCAAAAAAGCAAAAAAGTAGTGACAAAACAGCCCAAAACACCACATAAAACAGTACCAATATAACTAATCGTGCTGAACTAATGTGTTGGAGCCATTACAGACCAATCACAGAAAAATAGGCTTCAGTGGCTTCACCATCCACGCCATAGCACAAAAACTGTTTTAATTTTTGTGTTTACAGGAAAGGTTTTTCTGGTGGCCCAAATCACCACTTCAGAGTGGAGAGAATAGACAAAGAGGTCTTTACTAATTGCACTGTGCGATGTAAAGATGAGCATACATTTTAACTAAGTAAATACCAGTACAATGCTTGTGTGCGTTAAACACACTTACAAAAATTCCAACTGACACCCTAAAGGTTTATTGGTTTGTCTCTTTGAGAAAACCTTCATGCTTTGTGTATTTAGTTATAATCAATTCTCAGTATAACAAGCTTCTCACCACTTATCTGTCTGTTTTCCAGCAGACAAAGACCCTATCATTTTACTATCTCACAGACAGTACACACACACACACACAAAAGTATAAAGGAACAGTTTATGCAAAAAAGCTAGTGGGGATCACTTAACCAGTGTTAGGAACAGGAATAACAGTAAGAGATCATTTGACATTGAATCTTAATCACGATTTTGCAAATATAATGTTCTATATCACAATTCTGTCACTTTAAGATACCAAGCCAAAAAAAAAAAAAAATTCTACTTATTTTTTTAAACACTTTTAATTAACATTGTGTAAAACCGCTGAAATATACTCAGTAGAATGTAAATGACACTTAAAAACCCATTAACAAATCTTTGCCAAAAGGTCAGAACATTATAATTCCAAAGAATTGTGATACAAATCTATTAAAAGGCTATTAAAATGATTTTTAAAAAGCTATCAAGGCATAGGTGTAAGCGTGCCAAGTTCACTAAGGTCTTCGAATTGAATTTTGTCTCCCATGTCGGTGTCTATGGATAAAAGAATTTGTCAATGAACAAACACGGCCTAAACTGAATAAATAAAACGGAAAATTGGCTTCAGATCTTCAGATGGCTGCCAATAACCTCTGCGTAACACAGAATAAAGAAAACAGCGTTGACCAGGTCATTTGAGAATGCCAGCTCTGAAACCATTGTAGCAAAAAATGTCACCTATTGTCAAAACATGTCATTTGACTCTTTTATGCTGAGTAATCTCTTGGATCGACTCTTTCTCCAAAAAAAAAAAAAAAAAAAGTAAAAAAAAGAAGAAACAGATCGTTCTATTGGCCACACTCAATTACAGCTAAAGCTCCCCCCAAACCCATGGGATGAGATTCTGAACTACAAGCTTGATCTGAGTTTACAGTTAATTTCAGGTTCTTCTTTGGGTGGAGCTCAGGAATAATTTGACACAGATGCCTAGCTTTCAGCTGCAGTATGCAATCAGAGAGAAAGAGAGAGGCATATCCTCCTGGTTTCTCAGAAGCCTTTTGTGATAATACAGTGCACATCAAGACAAAGTTCAGCTTTGGAGACTTTGATACTCTTCATAGATGAGCAGCTGAGCATGAGATTCAACTGATGAACGCAAATTTAAAAAAAAAAAAAATTACTAAGATAGGTGGACCGTCAACTCCCATTAAAGGCGACCAACAGATAGCAAGCTACAAGGCCGATCAATAGTTCTGACCGGCGTCTGAATTCACTCACTGGAGAGGTGGGGAAGAAAAACAGGCATTGCACAACGCAGGACCCCACCAGTCATTTATCCTTACATAACCCTCAACAAGACTTCAGCTTCTCCATTGAGTCTATAAAAGTGTAACTGCACACCATGTTACACTTAACAAGAACACAATGGAAAAAATGAAAAGAAAGAAAGAAAAAAAAATGTTTTGTAGTACTGGCTCGAGAGAGTTGGAACGCTGTTAAACATATGAACCCTATGACCTTTCGTGCAATCCGTATGCTCACAGTGAACACTGACTCAACGTGCAGATGATAACAGAAAAAGCAGAGTAGCAGTGGAACAGGCTGTGCTAGTAAATATGAAAGTATCAGTTCTACTGCTGGTTTGCTGTAAAGCACGTACTCCCAATAATAGGTGATGACTGCCGAAAGTGTTAATACGGCTGGGTAAAAAACAAACAAAGAGAAATTATAATATTGCCGACTACTACAAGAGAATAAAGTAGAGGACAGATAATGCATGCCTGCAGTATGAGCATGAACAGATAAACACACCTGGAGCAACCCTTCAGATATGCTCCTCTCACAAGTGTGTGAAAGAGTTCTTTAAATAAATAAATAAATAAATAAATAAATAAAAGTTCTAGAGAGTAGGCTCCATTTCGCACCACTTTCAAGACTGACAGCAGGAAGTGAACACAGACAGTACTACAAGTACAGATTGGCTACACAAAGACCGAATGTTCTAGAAAATTCCACAAACCGGTCAAGATAGACTCACCTGCAGTGTCTTCATTTTCCTCCCTCAGGACGTTGTCATCACTGCTGTCTTCCTCAGGCGAATTCCTGCCGTCATCCACGGGAACCACCGTGAAGTTGGTGGGCATTTTTACAGCATGTGCTTCTCAGCGAGCACGTCTCGTACTCCTTATCTGTCTGTCTCTCTCACACTCTCTCTCTCTCTCTCTCTCTCTCTCTCTCTCTCTCGCTCACACTCTGTCTCACTCAGCTTGCTTTGTTGTCTTTTTTCTTCCTCCAGGAAGCAACTCCTTCTCGTCCTGTGTGGTGGCTTATCTGAGTGAAGTTCTCGGTTTCACTCCGAGTGCTTGGATACCGGTAGCCCATGTGACCAGCCTTCTGACAAATATGGAGCAGCCACGCCCAATTGTCCACGCACACACGCATAGTCTGGTGAAGTCTGTCTCATGTCTGCAGCAGTAGGAATCTCCAAAGACGGAACCAGAAAGGGCAGGAGTTGAAAGGATGTATTGATTAAGCTAACCTCTCCAGCCACTTCCTGTCTCTCTTAAAAAGGTGAAGGGGCATGACGGGAAGAGGGCTAGTTCTTGTTCAATGAGTAACACAAAGACTATTTGCACTTTGTGTCATAACTCCTTATAACAGAAGTTCAATTAAAGTCAGTCTTGAATTTTAAACTGCAGAATTATAGATAAATACATGAATAAAGATTCATCCTAACATTACTATATGCGGTCGAGGGAAGGGGAGTAAGATACATTTCTAATCAACACAGACCTCAGCCGCAGTGCTGAGGAAAATGTGATCACTGCTGAACTGTTCCAGGAAAGCAATTGTGCATAGTTAAAATTGGCTTCAACTACATGATGAATAGCTTCTTGTTTGCCAGCACCATCCAGTATCTTATCATAATGTCACTTCACATACAGAATTTGTCTGTTTGCGCTCCATGCTTCACTACAAGGTCAGTTTACGGTCAGGTTTATAGAAAAAAAATAATAATTCAGGAATGCATACAAAAGCACGCATTTTTGTGTTTACAAGACAACGAAGGGAATTAAACACACATCAAAAAAAGAATAGAAAAGAAATGGGCAGTGTTTCAATATAATATTAATACTATAATTTAATACTAAGACTGTTTTACTGTTGTTGGTATTGTTAGTACTTTAATAATACGGACAAACTTCAGTGTTACCCAAAGCAACACATACATGACTGGTTTTATTTTTGTAGAATTTTTGCAAGTAAAAAAAACAAACAAAAAAAAAAACACACACACAAGCAGAAAAGTGTCATCAGGAGACATAGTTCAATCTCTGACAATGCCATAGCCATGACAGCCCAAGAGAACAAAATTGGCCATGCTCTCTGGGTGGAAGGGATCACGTTACTCTCATAACCCTCATTGTTATAACCCATTACTTTTCCCCTGCCCATTATAGTGACACTAGGCGACCATAAGTGCAGTGGCAGCTCATCCATAGGGGCACCACCCCCATAATCAGTTGGGTCCAAAAGTCTGAGCCCACATTGAAAATCTGGGATTCTTTTATTATTATTATTATTATTATTATTATTATTATTATTATTATTATTATTATTTAAAACTGGAAATTCACAGAAAAGTTCAGAGTTTTGAAAATTCTACACCAAAAGAAAGCAAATGTCCAACATCTTGACTATCCAACGTTCAAGGTCATGTTAAATCATGCTAAAATGTCAGATTTTCCATGAGTCTTATCACTTCCATTGAAGGTCATGTTCAAATGACACACTGGTGGGTTTCATCTAACAAGGATGATCAGGTTTTAAACAAACTTATGGAGTCTGCGTCAGCCCGACTCTCATTATAGCAAAAAGGCGAGCATACTGAATACCAAGAAACTCTGAAATTCACATAAATATTTCGAAGATTCTGCTTTTAACAAGTTGTTGCTGAGAATATCATTTGTAATGAAAACCTGTGTGTTAAACTGAAAAAAAAAAAAAAATGCCAAACAGAAGCATTTTCACTAGTACTCTCAGACTTATGGACGCCACTGTACTGTATATCAGCCATTCAACAAATGTCCTCATTCACACATTTTCAATTCACTTGAAATAAACCACCTCTTGAGTGACCAATGATTTTAAAACGTTGCTATTTGATAGATATAAGCCAATGTTCCATTAATCTGTTTGACTTTCTAAATGTTGTGTAAACGCTGCCCCTTTTAGCTCCATAGAGTTATTATTGCACCTAGTGGTAAAATTTCTCTAGTTTAAAAATAGTCCATGGCTAAATAATCGGAATTAAATCGAATAAATTTCTGCAAAGACAAATTGTAAGTGTAGACAGTGTGTCTATGATGTATAGGACCATTTTTATTGTGAGATATACTGCCAAGATAGGCAGAGAGAAAGGAAGATTACGGAATGTATGATGTCCATACATCAGAAATGCGTGTGCACCACAGTGACCACAAAAAAGCTAAGAAAAGAAGAAAATATGTCTCCCTTTCCCAATGTCTGAATTGTTTAGGCTGTTTTCAGGTATGTCGTGTTTTTTCAGTTGTACTTGGGCTGGAAAATTTGCAGGCAAACACACCTGCTGTATCGAACCGAGTTGAACAAAGTTTAAATCTAAATCCACTTAAATCAAGCTGCTAGACTGCTGGATGACTGTATGTTCTGACTTAACTGTCTATTAACAGTGTTACTCTAAAAAAAATTGTGCATTATTTGTGACATTATTTGAGACAAATGTGACAAATTACCTTGCTTACACTGTGTGCATATGCTTAACTATATGTTGTACAGCCCTTTTGAGAGTCTCTGTTGTTTGTATTGATTGTTACCTCTTATATTGTGGGTCATGAACATCCCATGCTTTACCTTTTCAGGTTAAATAAGAATTCCCACAATATTCCTGTGATGTTCATAGTGTATACTCAGACTGCAGTCTACTTCATGGGTTCCTACTCATGTGATATGGTTGCATGATGAGTACTGCACTGGCTGTAGCTTTAGTCATGAAACATTTGGAAACTCTTGTGACAAACTTATTACGCCCGAATATGAAACAGACCCAGTTGCTTAACTAGTCATTATATAGAATATGCAGTTATATAAAACCCCCACTTCATTTCACTCCTGGAAACACTTTTGTGTAGTTTTGAAGTCAGTAACCAGTAAAAGCCAGTCTTTATTCAAAAAATATATTTAGCTGAAGATAATACAGAGACATTTTTTTAAATGTCAGGCTCACCCAGGCATCACATTTATCCAGACAGAGCAGCACTTATTTGCTCTACATTCCAATAGCCAGTTAAAGACTAAAGAACAAGGAGGCCTTCCGTTGAGAACATCCCGAAAACATCATCACCTCCCCCACTATTACTGGAGGACTCAGGAAATGGTGGGGATTGTGTTTTCCACATGATAGGAGAGTCGTTACCCCAAAATGTTGGGAGTGGAGTTCCCTGACTTTTATTTGGCTTCATCATGATTGTAGGAAAAACTATTTTAAGACCTGATAATATAATGTATGTTAAAGCCAAAACAAATTAGTCTCACATTAATGCAATCTGCCAAAGACTTACCAATAACAAACACCATTAGGTGTTTTAACACAAATACAATTATTTCTTACTGAGTATTCATTATATACAGTCTAACACACTATCCTCTTCTGTCAGTGTACTGTACCACAACTCAAACATGTAGAGTCTAAGGGTTTGTTAATTGCTATATCTAAAGCATGAAAGATATTTGATGTTTCTGTGGTAGTATTCACATGACCTCCACTAGCTTCCTGTAGTTGCTCGCAGCCAATGTAAAACACAAGTGCTTGTACAAAGCCAAAAATGGGCCCTACATACCTGAAGGTACTTATAAAAGCCTGCTCTGAACCATGCTCCCTTGGAGACACAAGCATGACGGGACTTGACGCAATGCCAGGTTTATCTGTCACACACCCATTTGTAGCAAGTACAAGGCTGCAGTGAAATGAGAGGCAGCAACACCAAAGACTATGCATAGCAAGTACAATAAATGGACTATATGGACAGTATAACAGTGGGTATAGGGGTGCAGTCAAAACAAGAGTATGGGTGGCTGTGGTTCAGGTGGTAGAGCGGGTTGTTCACTAATTGTAGCGCTGGTGGTTCGATTCCCGGCCCACATGACTCCACATACCGAAGTGTCCTTGGGCAAGACACTGAACCCCAAGTTGCTC
>JANDJT010000001.1:27322908-27353325 GCA_024331685.1 Stegophilus panzeri | reverse complement strand
ACAGACATTGCAGTTTATTGCTCTGGCCACATCTGCAGTCCTCATGCCTCCCTGCAGCAGGACTATGGCATGTTCACACAGGTGAGCAGGAACCCTAGACATCTTTCTTCTGGTGTTTTTCAGAGTGAGTAGAAAGGTCTCTTTAGTATCCTAAGCTATTTTAACTGTAACCTTAATTGCCTACCGCCTGTAAACTGTTAGTGTCTTAAGAACTGTTCCACAGGTGCATGTGCAATAATTATTTACGGTTGATTAAGCAAGCATGAAAAACTTCATTTAAACCCTTTCCAATAAAGATCTGTAAAGCTTATTTGTATTTTACAAAATTATCTTTAAAGTACAGTCTCCTGAAAATGGGACGTTTCTCTTTTTGCTGTGTATATATAATGAGAATATGAATAAGTCCTCAACAAAGCAAAAGCTCTGAGTTTCCAATGGTCTTAACATCCACAGGACTGTAGTGATGCAGCAGAGTTGGGCCACAGCTGTGACATTATGGGTGACATCAGCTTACGTAGAGCGGCAGAACTGACGTGTCATCAGCTCAAGGACAATCCCTTTTTGCAATGCCATCATCGAGTGAGAGAGCTGTCAGAATGCTTCACAGACTTTTCCACATTTAAATTCTTCACTTTGTACTATAGAAGAATAATAATTTGTGACTTTAAATCCTTTTACTGTGCTCCAGGTGGATCCAGGTCCCTATGTAGATACCTGTCTATATGTGTACTGCAGTTTTGGGACTAATGAGAGAGAGGCAGCTGTGTGTGATACGCTTGCTAGCTATGCCCGTGAGTGTGCCCAACAACATGTCATCCTCAGCTGGCGGGGCCCTAGTCTCTGTGGTATGTCTCTCATTTCTTTTGCAGACGTAGTCACCAATGCTCATTTGATCCAACAAATCAGCATCTCCAGAAGGAATAGAGTTAGTGATTTACTGACAATGCAGTCATGGTTTTATTTGTAAATTAAGAGCTTTTAAGAGACAGAAACAGCCAGGTTTTATTCAATATATCAAAAAAACACAATTTTAGCACCACCAAACCTTACTCCTTAGCTAGATTGCACTATGATGACGTTAAAAGGCCACAGAAAATATGTATTTTGACTCAGTCTTAAGGATAGCACAGATTTGTTTTAAACACCAGATTTCTTTGTTGTTATCTATTTATCTTTTGGCTTTCTTCCTTCCTTTTGTTCTTTTTTGGTCCCTCCTTGCCTTTCATGTGCCATGCAGCGCGAGTGTGTCCTGGGGGTCAGCTTTTCTCAGACTGTGTGTCTTCCTGTCCCCCGAGCTGCTCCTCAGCTCTCCCCCCAGCATCAGGCCAGTGTCGGGAGGAGTGTGTTGGGGGTTGTGAGTGTCCTCCTGGGCTCTATCTGCATGAAGGCCAATGCTTACGGCGGGAACACTGCCCCTGCTTCCATAGGAGACGCACATACCAGGAAGGAGACACCATAAAACACAAATGTAACACCTGGTAGGTGCACTGGCAGTACAGGTGACATATTGACATGCTGAAAACCCTGTGCTAGGTTTAATTTGATCAATATGATTATTTTGCTCAAAGAAGATCAGTTTCAGTAGCTATGACATCTACCATTAATGGGCACAGGGATCACAAATCTAACATTTGTTTTGTCTGCATGAAGGCATAATGTAGTTAATGATCATACATGTAATATAAAAGAAAAATATGACCTTATGATACCTGGTTGCTACAAAGAGATTGTATCTTTATTGCATCCTGATAAAACTTGTACCATTTACAAGAGAATCACACAATGAGAACCATGCAGTTATTAATACCATTGTTAATTTGTTGAGTAATTTAATTGGCAATCCTATGTGCTAACAGAATTTCAGCTATTCTGTCTGTTTTGTTTCCCTCTTGCTTTCTCTTTCATAGTGTGTGTCAGGCAGGCCAATGGCAGTGTTCTGCAGAAAGGTGTGGAGCTCAGTGCAGCATTATAGGGGCAATGCAAATCACTACTTTTGATAAGAAGCGGTATAACCTCCAGGTTGGTGACTGTCAGCTCATAGCCACTGAGGTAAGATGCAATTTTCAGTGCTGATACATTCACTTTTATCACACCTTTATGGCTTCTCTTTGACTTTTTATGGAACGTATACTGCACATTCATCAGGTGAAGTGCAATATAAGAAGCTGGGTTAATAAAAAGTATATCAAAGGTTTAAATATCTGGAACCATTTGCATAACTGACTCCTGATGTGTTTTGCTGTTTGTATAGGATTTTGTGGATAAGAAGCTTGCAGTGACCATCAGAGGCGGGGAGTGCATAAAGGGAGGTGGCATGCGCTGCCCATGGGAGACAACCATCACTGCCCTCCATACTACAGTGACCCTAACTAACACTGGTGAGCAGATTATCTGTCCATCAGGATGTTTTGCCTTTGATCTGTCATTCGTTTTTTCATTTATTTACCAATGCATCCCAACCTGTATCTAGTCTGTCTCCTGTACAGTTCAAATGATCAGTTCCTTCCATCTATCAATCCAGTTGATAAGCTATGTCAATTCATCCCTTTCATTCTTTAATTTTTCTACATAAACTTTCTCTCTACCCCTTTGTCCATAAAATCATCCATCCATCCATTTATAGATTCATCTTTCCATTTATTTATTCATATATCTCAACTTATATCCATAAATTCCAATGTCTATCTTTCAGTTTAAATACTTACCCATCCATCCATTCATCCATCCATCCATCCATTAATCCAGCCATATATCCATCCAAACAGCCAGCCAGCATTAAACTGTCCATTCTTTCATTCTTCAGTGTACCTGCATAAGCATCCATCTACTATATCTACCCCTTTATCCATTAAACCACCAATCCATCCTTCCATCATCCATTCATCCATCCTTCCATCCCTCGTTCCATGCATTTATTCATTAAATCTCTGACTCTTCTCCATATACACTAATCTCAGTGTCATTCTGTTCATCTTTTGGTCTGTCTATTCATTAAAGTCACTGTACAAGTGTAGTCTATTTAATCTGTTTAACTACTGTATGTATGCTTCTATTCCACTCTCACTTACTTTCTTAATCTATTTCTTTTTTTCTCTCAGGTTCTGTGATGCTAAATGGACAGCCAAAGGCTTTGCCAGTGTTAACGGCCGATTTAGCTGTGCGGAAATCGTCTTCAACCTTCTTCATGATCCATGTGTTTGGGGCTCAGCTGCTCTGGCACACTGAAGGCCCTCTTATCCTCATCACTCTGCAGCCAGGCTTTGCTCATAAGGTACAGCATGGCATTATTTCTAACCTCCATTAAAAAATTACCTCAGCCATATTTTTTTACAGTTTGCCATGACACTGTATTGTAGTGTTAGCAATGCTGCACCTGAATCACCAATCAGTAATACTTAATATAAAGGCCATGGTCATGTCCTGTACTGTGTACACTTGGATAAATATCCAAGACTGTTTTCAATTATACTGTTATGGCTTGTGAGGCCAAGACATGGTTTTGTTACAATGCGAGAGTGAAATGCTACCAAAACAATACAGAATGCAGCATATTTTGGTTCCTGTTTTCATGACCTACTGCACAGCTGGGCCTACTACAATAAGATTATAATTCACTAAACAATGACTTTTTCTTGAGTCTTAGAATGAGTGCAGGACTTAGTAACAGATGTTCAAATAAGCAAAACAGTCTAAGAGGACACACACAGAACATCCTAGAACATCCTAGAAGGCTTGGTTATTTTTTTCCCAGAAAGTGGAATTTGATATGCTTGATATTTCAACACTACAGTAATTTAATGTTAGTTTATCCAATAGAGTTGATAGCTATAAACATGCCTGCCTAGTAAGCTAGCTAGTAGTTATGACTGGATTATCATTAATAATGTTCATGCTCCTAAAGTGATCTCATTTGTAACTTATATGACAGAGCTAGTATTAGAAATATTTTGGACCTTTTGTTTATTGCAGTAGGTCAGACAGTCTGAGGGCCATATTCAGAGCTGAGTTACATATGTACAGTGAGGATGTAATAGTGAACTTGAGCACACTGGACTTAACCACTATTCAGTCAGTTGGAAGTCAGTTATGTACAGCAGGATATTTGCTTAATTTGAATAGGGCATTCAGAAAATTGATTTAAACATGTGCATAACCCTACTCTGAATAGGACTAACTTTCCCAACATAAATATTGATGTAACTGTTGTACTTAAGTCTCCAAATCCATTTGTGTGTCTGTACACTATAACAGGTGAGAGGCCTGTGTGGGACACTGACTTGGAATCAACACGATGACTTCACCACACCAGAAGGGGACATTGAGAACAATGTGACCTCCTTTGTCGCAAAGTTTAGCCTTGGATCATGCTATTTGCCGTCAGCAGTGACCTCAGACCCCTGTAACACCTACACCCAGCACAGAGAGTATGCAGAGAGTGTATGTGCTGTTATCCACAGTCCTGTGTTTCAGGTTAGCATGGATTTATGACTTATTCAGGAGTCTGGGCAAATGTGTCACCAGTTTGTCAATGGTTGCCAGAGTTGTATTGCTTGATATGGAGTTGGTTCACACAGACTGAGCAAAAGTATTGCGGGGGATGGAAAAAATACTCTGACAGTGTGAATGAATAATAAACATTACAAATGATTAAACTTAGATGTACACACAAGGAATTACATGCACAAAGAAAACATGCTTGAGAAAAGTGCTATGAGCCATTTTTAAGAGCAATTTTTTGTGTAATATTTATGTTGTCTCACATTCTGGCGACTGTGTTGTGGAGTCTGTGGTGGTCCAGGTTCTGTAAACAGAAAAAACATACAAATGATGTGGACCACCCATATTCAACCAGTCAGAGAAAGAAGGCGTCTCTATTTGCCTGTCCATCATGTTATCCGTTCATTTAGAAAGCTTTGCGACCTGCACTAGCTTTGAAAGTTGTATGTGTGTGTGTGTGTGTGTGTTTGTGTGTGTGTTTGCATGTATACAGTATCTGACTATAAGTCTCTCATCTCTCTCAGAGCTGTCATGACATGGTGGAGCGGGAGCCATACATGCGCCAATGTCTGAGCGAGGTGTGCAGCTGCACCCCACACACACAGTGTCAGTGTACTGTCCTCACTGCCTACGCTCAACATTGTGCGCAGGAGGGCGTGTTAGTAAGCTGGAGAAACCACACCTTCTGCCGTAAGAGCTTACACCATCATTACCTAGCTTTGACATTTTAACCTAGTGGTGAATGCAGACTTTAGATGTTGTCAAAATGATCAATTATAAGTATATTATAATTATAAAAAAAAAAAAAAAAAATGGCGCCGTTATTAAATGAACATAACTACTTATTTTTTTTAAATCCCTATTTTTTTTATTGTGTCTCATTCTCCAACCAGCGATGCAGTGTTCTGGGGGGCAGGTGTATCAAGAGTGTGGCCGGCCATGTGGAGGCTCATGTACTGACCTGCAGCAGAACTGGAGCTGCCAAGAGGATGCAGGTACTCGGAGCTGTGTACCAGGCTGCCAGTGTCCTGCAGGTCTGGCACAGGATGACCAGGGCCAGTGTGTGCCAGTCAGCATGTGCCCATGTGTTCATGCTGGAGTTGTCTATCAGCCAGGACGCTCTGTGCAAATCAACTGCAATACCTGGTATGGGAAAAATAGAGCATTTTATGTAAATTAAGTGCAGTATCTTTTCACCTTCTCTGGTGGAGTTTGGTTAGGTAGCAATCACACTTAGGTGCGGAACAAAACAAGCAACCTTCCAAGCTAGGGAAATATACTCCAAATATTCACATCTATATCTGTATTTGCATTTAAACCCAAACTCAGTTGTGTTCAGCGGAGTTGAGGTCAGGGCTCTGTGCAGGCTACATGAGTATTACACATGCACTCCAACCTTGGCAAACCATGTCTTCATAGAGCTCGCTTTGTGCACACGGGCACTGTCATACTGGAACAGGTTTGGGCCCCTTAGTTCCAGTGAAGGGAAGGGAAATTGTACATATTCTATACAGCTGTGTGTTTCCAACTTTGTGGCAACAGTTTGGGGAAGAACCACATACTGTATGAGTTTGATGGTCAGGTGTCCACAAACTTTTGGCCATATAATGTATCCGACAACTTGCTCACACCCACATGGAGGTAAAAACTTACCATTTGCATAACTATTTTAAAAAATCTGTCTATCTATTAATCAGTTGGTGTTCTCTGTACTTTCTGATCAACATCAGTACCTCATCGAATGTTCCTTTCTTTTATGGGCTGTTTAAGACAGATCCTGATCCAATATGAAAATAACTTCAAGTATCAGTTTCAATATGATTCAGACTAGGCAAATTAACTAAACATGTTCTATATGGACCAGGACCACAATACAACTGGAGCATTGTACAACTGGAGTATAGCACTAAACATAGTGCAAGTCTTAGAAAAATAAATATTTGTAAAATGTGCATTATTTAAAATGATAAGAATATTTACATATTTTTAATGCTTTTTACTTAGGAAAAAAAAGGCACAAACTGTCTGACAAATTATTTTCGTTCATTCGTGGTCTAGCCTTGCATGCACACACTCACGTCCACACACCACAGGGAGAGACATTGCTCATAAAGTTTCTGCATTGTGTACTACAAGCAGTTACCTCATAATTACTTTCATATTGCATAGTTTTAGTGCATCGTCATTACGGTTGAGCCAAGAATCACAACTCCAGTTGTATTATATGTCATTGCAACATATTGTCTCAGGGGTGCTATAAGGGAGGGAAAGTAAGGAAGTCAGGGGCCCAAAGCTCAGACAAAGGCTCTGGGACATATGTTAAGGCATTAGACTATTGGAACAGAATGGGCTGGTGGGTCTCACCACTTTTCTGGAATATATTACTGGATGGTACAGAGAAAAAGTCAACCCTAGAAAAAGAGGCTTATCCCAGTTTCTCTGTGATAACACGTTTATGATAAGTTTTTATTACCATCTAAAGGTAACTTTTTATCTTATCCTTGATAACACACACAATGACTCAGCATACACCACATTTTATCGCGTTTCATTTTTTTAATGCTTGTGAAACATTATACATGCCCCCATTTCAAATGTCAGGAAGGTAGACAGACGCTTTCATAACCTTGGATTACATATAACAAGTCATATTAAATATATGAAAGCCAGTGTCTGGTATGAAATTGCTTTTGTGTCAGCAGTTTAAAGATATGAATGAACCCCTATGCAAAAAGAGCTTAGTAGTTAAAACATTGGACTACTGATCCCAAAGGTCATGAGTTCAAATGCCTGCACTACCTAGCTGCCACTGTTGGCCCCTTGAGCAAGGCCCTTAACCCTCAACTGCTCCGTTGTGTAAATGACATGAATGTAAGTTGCTCTGGATAAATGTACTAACGTAATTTGTTGGCACTTTTTGATTCCATTTTTTGGCTAATTATTGAAAGGTTGTAGTGTAGTGGGTTAAACTTTTACCTTGCTCTATTATCTGTTATCCTTATCATGTCTGGCCTTATGATGCTAGAAAATGAAATACATTTATTAGCAAGCTGACGTACTTATAAAGAGGATTAAATCAGTCACTAATAAACAGCAGGTAAAAGATTGTTGGTGACTCCTGCGAGTTCCTGAGGTAGGAGAGCTCTGATGAAGTCACTCTATAGCCCGTTGCATTTCCTATTGGGATAGGTTGACTTCATTGCAGCTTTTTTATCTTATTACACAGAACACAATGGCAAGACCTACTGTAAGTGCTAATAAAGGCATGCCAGTGTGTGTGGGCTTGTTTTTATATCTTGGTAGGGACCCACAAGCTTTTTTACAAAAACTTTTTTTATTGGTTACTGAGGTTATGTTTATAATTTCATTTCAGGTGAAGGCATAGACATCAATTAACTGTATTAATAATTATATCAATGGAAAGTGTGTGTGTGTGTGTGTGTGTGTGTGTGTGTGTGAACACAAGTACATTGTGTACAAATGTATATTTTATTGGTTATTGTCTAATGGCAAAAAATGTTGGATCATAAAGCGATGCACTATACTAATCCTCATTAAATTGTGACAGTGCGTAAGGAGTTTTTTCCTTTTCTTCAGCAGATATTTCATTGATATGTCACACAGAATTATTTAAATGAATGATATATTTGATGTATGTACATGTCATTTAGTCCTAGACTATATTTAATCAAAATATAAAGAGCTAGTCCATGAAGAGTTTGAATAACACATCACGTTTTTCTTTTTTTTCACCGATGGGCTTGCTTCTGCTTGGGCCACATTAACATTTTTGTTTCGTTGGAAAAAATAACCATATCAGTCTATCTCTTCTAAAAGCAAACCAGTATTCAGTTTCTGTTATTTTCAACATCTTTGCAGGTAGATAGACTGGTTATTTAGAGAATAACGGTGAACACTAGGTGCTGGTGCTGTTGTGCACGTGTTGCTGGTGATTCACGTGTAATCATGTCAGGGTTGGTAGTATCAGTGTGCTCTGTGACTGTTACAATATTGTTCTAAATTATTATTATTCTTTAAATGAATAGGCCAACAAGCCAGACAGAGGGCTATTTACATCCCCTGCGCCTTGAGTTTATGTCCTGTGCTATAGACCTTGACAGCATTAAGTAAGTTTCAGTAAACTGATAGTCACTTAATATGTTCTTCACTCTTGCTGTGTGTTTTTCTCTCTCTGTAGTGTGTGTGGACACGGGGTGTGGAACTGTACTGATCATACCTGCCCTGAGGTTACAGAGTGCCCCGGCTCTCTGGTCTTCTCCCCTCGATCTTGTCTGAGGACCTGCTCTAGTCTGTACAAGGGGTCCTGCGCAGAGCCCATCTATGGCTGCGTCTGTCCTGAGGGAACTGTGCTCTTGGTGTGTCTGCTTTTTCATTAGTCTATTCAAATATATCCACTTAAACAGGTCCATTATTCAAAAATGAATGCTGACATCTACAAAGGACTAAGATTGCTTTCTTGGGGCCTAAATCTCACAGCGTATATACAGTGAACTGACTTAAATCTAATATATTAATAATATATTTTTTCAGTATACTAATGTATCTCTCATTAGTATACATTTCATCCTGCTAGTGTTGCTGTAGATGTTTTTTTTTTTTGTTGTTTTTTTTTTGCTTGTTTGTTTTGAGCTGCTACAATCTTACAAATCAATATCTGTAAGTAAATCCTTACAAATAAGTCATTATATAGCAGGGTTAGATGCTGAAACCTTTTAATTCACTTATATATAAGCAGTAGGTTCTATTTGGAAAAGGACATACAGTTGTTTTTATCTGTAGAGAATCTCTGGGTTCGATGATGCTTTGCTTTCTATAACATGTGTGCAACTACTTATTTCAACCACTACATCCAAGTGAAACTAATATTCTGCACATAGTGTACAGAGCATCATTTGTACAGATTTAAGAATGACACTGTACTGGGTCAAAGTAATGATAATGGTTAATAGTGTTGTGGTCTAGGAGTTTGATCCAAATTGAATACTATGAAAGTGCTGATGTGATACAATTTCTGTATTTATATTTGGCATAATGTATGACACTTAATTGAAAGCTTTGCACAATCATGCACATGCATCATGAGAACCAAGAATATTGTGGGAAGTTAAAAACTTTCCAATCCCTGCTGCTATGCTGGTGATGGTGATGATGATTGTGTGGCAATAGTATTTTCACTGTTGTGTTACAGCCAAGCCAAGATGTGTACTTTCCCATAACCACTGCTGAAGCAGCGTTCTACTATACAAAAAAATAATGGTCTTCAATTAAAAAACAAAACAAGTAGGGGCATTGTATTTCATCTCATCCACATATAAACCATGTGTGTTTTTCTCCACAGGGTGATCAATGTGTGTCTCCTGATGAATGTCCATGTCACCATAATGGCAGGCTCTTCTTCACAAACGATACCATTTCTAAAGACTGCAACACATGGTGAGCATTCTGGCCACTAAGGATGGATTAAATTATTCATTTACAAACAATACTATAGTGTTGCATTCCCAGCAAACTGGGGAAATAACACATTGACTTATATATTCAGTTATAGGATTAGAGACACTGTTTTGCTATGGCTGTGGCTCAGGTGGTAGAGCGGGTTGTCTACTAATCGTAGGATTGGCGATTTGATTCCCGACCCACATGACTCCACATGCCGAAGTGTCCTTGGGCAAGACACTGAACCCCAAGTTGCCCCAGATGGCAAGTTAGCACCTTGCATGGCAGCTCTGCTACCATTGGTGTGTAAGTGTGTGTGAATGGGTGAAGGAGAAACAGTGTAAAGCGCTTTGTAGAACCGTTAAGGATAAAGCGCTATATAAAGCGCTATATTTACCATTGCTAATTAAATTATTATGCCCATTATAGAAAAACTACATACATTTCACCTCTGCATGATATATGATTGCATATGAAAAAACATATACAAAGGCATTTCTGTCATGTAACGAATGCTGAGATAGATGCAAGTGCAGGTATGGCAGTGTGAATGCAAACAATCCAAAATGTAGAGCAAGAATAAAAAAAAAAAAAAAAAACAGGGACAGGCAGACAGGTCAGGCGATCAACAAACAGGATGTCAGGTGAGGTAGTGTGCATGAATTGTGTGTGAGCCATGTTTGGAGGCCACAGTGCATGTTGGGAAATGGAGTCACTAGACTTGGTTGACCTGACAGTTTCAGCATGTTATGCCCTAAAATCGCATTGTGAATTCAAGTAAACACGTGGCATCATGTGAATTATATGTAATCACATATGAAAAAGAATTGTTCATGTGAGAAATCAACACACACACACACACACACACACACACACACTACATGTGAAAAATTCATGTGAAAAAGAATTGTTCATGTGAGAAATCAACACACACACACGCGCGCACGCACACACACACACACACACACACACACACACACACACACACACACACACACTACATGTGAAAAATTCATGTGAAAAGCCTAAACACCACATGTGTAAATTTCACATGTGAATCATGTAATTATTCACATGTGTAGTTCATGTGACTTTTCAGATGGTCCTCTGTATATAATTATGGTTATTTGTTATTTTATGTTATACATCAAAGACATAATTACATATGTATCAGGTATCAAACCCAAACGAGCTACAGAAAAATTGTGCAAGATTTGCCAGTATTTTTTCCTTTAAATATCCATGAGTAGTTTTATTTGAACCATTTTGTAGACTTCACCATGTTGTACTCTTCTTTTATCTACAGTGTATGTAAGCAGCGTCGATGGCACTGCACCCAGTCATTATGCGCTGGAACATGTATAGCTACGGGTGACCCACATTATGTGACCTTTGATGGTCGCTGTTTCTCCTTCCTGGGAGACTGTGAGTACATGCTGGTGCAGGAGAAAGAAGGCTTGTTCAGCGTGACTGCAGAGAACGTACCCTGCGGCAGCACTGGGGTCACCTGCACCAAATCTGTCACACTGAGCATCGGCAACACCGCTATTCATCTGCTCAGGGGTCAGCCTCTCAAACGCACCATAAATTTCTCACCACACAACATTAAGCTGTGGAAAAAGAGTCCAGTTTATGAATTGATTTGCTAAATATCAGCACACTTATTCTACTCTTGTTTAACATCTTTAGGCACAAGTGTCATATGATGGAGCATAACATATTTTTTCTCCATTTCACCGTTTTTTTTTTTTTTTAATGAACCCAACTTTGCCGTCACGGGTGGAATAGCACCGCAAAAGTTGTGAGATTTGATATCTGCTGGCACATAGAGACACACCCATACACCCATATGGTTCTTCCACAAACTGTTGCCACAAAGTTTGAAGCAAACAATTGTATAGAATGTCTTGTGTGCTCTGTAGCACTGGATTTTTCCTTCACTGGAACTAAAGGGCCAGGCCCAAACATATTCCAGCATGTCAGTGCACATGAACATGTACAGAGCCTCAACCCCACTGAACACCTTTGGAATGAATTGAAACTGTACTCCAGACCTCCTCGTGAAACCTGACCTCACTAATGCTCTTGTGGCTGAATGAGCACAAATCCCCACAGCCATGCTCCAAAATCTAGTGGAAAGCCTTCCCAGAAGAGTGGAGGTTATTATAACAACAAATGAGGGACTAAATCTATTATGGGATGTTCAACAAGCACATATGGATGTGTTTGGTCAGGTGTCTACTAAATTTTGGTCATTGTGTACTTCATCTTAAGGCTTAAAACCCTGTCCCATTACTTTAAGTAGTTTTATTTACCCCTTACTTGGATAAAAATTGCTTTACATTCCAAACAACTGACTGAATCTTTTTTTATCTGGAAAAAAAAATCTAGTTGTGGCTATTAAACATGACTCAAACAGCTGTTTAGACATTATGCATGAAATATACAATTAACACAATTAAAAAACCCAACAACTAACAAAATCTAATTAAATACCAGAATCAAATTTATTGCCAACACTGAGATGAGGAATTAGCCGATATAAACTCTTTGCCACAAACAGGAGTTAGACTGGCAATTACAGCAGCAGCACACCTAACCACAATTTTTTAAATATACACAGTATAATGTTTTTAATCTAATCCAAAACCACTGACCCAAAAGTCATGAAAATACAGAGAATACACACCAATGCCCCTGTCCATTATTAGCAAGCAACTGGATGTAGATTTAGATCCTTCTTGAGCAAGACAGAGGTGATAGTGGCAAGAAAAAAATAGAGGAACCAAAATCAAACAAGAACTCATCTTCTTTTGGGTGACACCACCAAATATAGAGCCCATTATGATTGAACTAAACTGACTATTTATTTTTTTAAAATACATATTGGGTCAGATATGCGATGAGACATTTTTACACAAATTTTTTTTCATACAAAATGTACAATAGTTCTTGTCACTGATTTGTGTTCACTTTCTTCAGGAAAGGCTGTGACAGTAAACGGCATGCCTGTGACTCTTCCTAAGTCTTACTCAGGCAGTGGCTTAATGCTGGAGAACATTGGTCTGTTTGTTTCTCTCTCGTCTCGACTTGGTGTTACGCTTCTTTGGGATGGAGGTATTTGCATAAATTACTTGTCAATTTAAACAAAAAGTTCAAATACAAAAAAACAAATGCTTATAATAATATCAGCAATCAACTGGTGAAGATTGATTGTGATATCATTGTTTAGAAAATATACTCTATTCACTTGTCTTGAATGGCGTGTGCATACTGTTTAGTAATATTAATAAAGGACAATCAGATTTTCACATTTTTCTAAATGGTGCTCTGTGAAAAGGCATGCGTGTGTATGTGCGGTTGGAACCCCACTTACGAGGCCGGGTTGGTGGTTTGTGTGGGAACTTTGATGGAGACACAGAGAATGACTTCACCACAAGGCAAGGCATAGTGGAGTCCACACCAGAGCTGTTTGGGAACTCCTGGAAGGTTAGCCCATCCTGCCCTGATGTCTCTGAGCAAGACCTGCTTGACCCCTGCAACGTGAGTGAACTTGACTCTCTTTATGTTGTTTCTGCCATTTCAACTCCATTAATTCTAAGAACATTGTATCTGTCCTCATTGTAGATCAATCCTCACAGAGTGAGCTGGGCAAAGAAGAAGTGTGCAGTGATTACCCAAGAGATATTTGCCTCATGTCATGCTGAAGTCCCGCACCAGCAATACTATGATTGGTGTGTCTTTGATGCCTGTGGGTAAGTGATGAAAGAAAGACTGTATGATAAAGGAACAGTTTGGTGAAATAATCAAAGTGAGATCAAATTTGCATAACCTTTCCCTTGCTCTATATGAACTGATTAGCCTAGAAATGTTTGCTTGGCTCTGGGCCATTAGCTATTAGGCTAATATAGCTAACAAGTAATAAAAGTCCACGTCATACAAACTAAAACGTTTGTTGGAACTTTCGTTAAATAGCATTAAATTCTATAATTTCTAGTAATCTTATGCTTGGTATTGGAGCTTGGTGCTTGTGTTGGTTTTTTATGTCATCATCAATGAAGCTTTATTCAGAGGTTCCTTTAAAAATGTATCTATGTAATATCACAATACCACATACAATTTATTGTTGTTCTACAATGATAACCGAGGGCTAGTCTCTCTATCATGTAAAAACAAATTAAATTAAAACGCAATTAGTTTTGACATAAGCCTATTCTACAGTGCCCTTCACTAATATTGGCACCCTTGAGCAAAGAAAGCTGTGAAAAACCTATATTTAACAAAGATATTTGTTTTTATAAACCTGTGTTGTGTTTTAATTTTTTTTTTAACAAACGATCAATAGGTTAAACAATAAAAACAATTGTTCACAGCCTTCTTTGCTCATATTTACCAAGGGTGCCAATAATAGTGGAGGGCACTGTATATTCTGAATCATTGTTTTATAAAATATATATGTAATGCCTATGAATGCATTATAAAGGTAAGTGTGGTTCTGCAGCTCAACATGTCTTTGTATATGATGTAGCTGTGATTCAGGAGGAGACTGTGAGTGTCTTTGCACAGCCATCGCTGCCTACGCTGAGGAGTGCAACCGTAGAGGAGTCTACATTCGTTGGAGATCTCAAGAGCTTTGCCGTATGTATGAGTGCACTACCATAGCTATCCAAAAAGCATACTGAAATACAAATGCAAAGCTTTTTATAAAAATATTGTAAAGTGTTCAGGCATAATCCTACCTTTTATTATCCATACAGTATGTCAATTCAAAATCACTGCATATGACTGAATTTGAGATGATTCCCTCCCCCCTCTAGCCATGCAATGTGAGGATGGTTTAGTTTATGAAGCCTGTGGTTCTGCTTGCTCTGATGTCTGTCCTGGCAGCTCTCCTAGTGTTGACTCTCACTGCAGCGCCCTCTCCTGTGTGGAGGGCTGCTTTTGCCCTCAGGGAACCATCCGCCACGGTCAGGACATTATTCCATTTTCCATACTTTTTAAAAATGCATACTACAACTGTGATCGATTCTCAAACAAATATAATGTTTTGGCATTAACAACATACTGTGCATGGTTCATACATTATATTTTTCATTTCAGACACAGAGGTCTGTATACAGCAGTTACAAACATGGGTCAATATGTGAAGCGACTAAGCAGAAAGATTTGCCTTTGTGCAACAACAAGAAAAAAGGAATTATATAGGCTTATATATATATATAACTTCAATTTACTGCATGTGTATTAGTGTGGGTTTGTAAATGCATGTAATTATTCTTGAAATGGTAATTTTATCAGTTATAGAAAACCAAGATAATTGTGTCAAATTATGTCTGTCAAACATAATTTCTTCATCACCAGTAAAAGTATTTTTTTTTTTATTGTTTACTAAAAGGAGTAGTGACCATAATTCATAACATACAAAGAACCAAATGTCAGTCCTTAAGGCCATTAACAGTGTCTTCAGAGTATTCATGAAAGTCATTAAATCTTCCCCATTAATATTCAAGCAAATAGTGTGGGCACAGAATATTCATATATATTTAAATTTACAAAAATAAAAATATAAAAATAGATAGTGATCTCACTGTTTAGATTTAGTCATTATTCGTTGCCTCCTTTGCAGGTGCTGTGGTTTAAAAAAAAATTCTGCGTAATGTCATATAAAGGCAAATATTAAAACATTACACTGAAAGTTATTCAATAATTATTATCTATGTAACCAAAAGCAGTGTTGACATTTACATTCCAAGGAAATCTCCATAAAAGGCAGTGTTTGGGACTCAGGTGGTAGAGCGGGTTGTCCACTAATCGTAGGGTTGGCGGTTCGATTCATGGCCCACATGCGTCCACATGATGAAGTGTCCTTGGGCAAGACACTGAAAACCAAGCTGCTCCCGATGGCAGGCTAGTGCCTTGCATGGTAGCTCTGCTACCATTGGTGTGTGAGTGAATGGGTGAATCAGAAATAGTGTAAAACGCTTTGTAGAACCATTTAGATTAAAAGGCACTACCATTTGTTGACATGAAAAACAGAAATCCATAAACTATAACCAAAAAGAAACCTTGTCAACATGGTTGTGAGACACACAGTTATGGAAGTGACAGATTATCTGTACACCAGCCACAACTAGACTAAGTGTGCTAAAGTGAATCTTATATTCTTGTTGCAAATTGCAACTTATTGTCTGGAAAAGATGATATACTGTATGTACATGTTGGGTTAGTGTGTGACTGTATCTGTTTGTAATGACATCTCTTTGTTTATAATAATATCTAATTTTACTCTTCCCACTGCAGGCGACAGCTGTATTTCTCCCTCTGAGTGCCCGTGTGAGTGGGATGGCTCACTGTTTCCTCCTGGAGCTGCTGTAACTCAACATTGTCAGAACTGGTCTGTCTGAAAATATTATGGTCATGTGAACAGATCATGAGACCTTTTTGCTAACACATTATTGTGTACTTATGATCTTAGGCTTTCAACAATAATCATAATCAAAAATCCCATCATCATCCAGAATACATGCCATCATTCAGATATGTATGCTTGTGTTTTCAGCTCCTGTTCTGAGGGCACCTGGCACTGCTCTGGCCCTGCATGTCCTCCCACTGTTCCCTGTCTGGATTCAGAGTTCCAGTGTAGCGGTGGTTCTAGTCGCTGTATTCCCTCTCTCTGGCTCTGTGATAATGAGGATGACTGTGGAGATGGATCAGATGAGCTTTGTCCCACCACCTGTCCCCCTGAGCAGTTCCGCTGCTCTGGAGGAGTCTGTTTACCCCTGAAGCTGCGCTGTAATGGCCATCCTGACTGTGCTGATCAGTCCGATGAGGAGTTTTGTGCTCCGGTTACAGCAGTTCCAGGATGTGGGTCTGGGGAGTTCCGGTGTGCTAATGGACACTGTTTGTCTGCCTCTAAAGTGTGTGATGGACGGCTGGACTGTGGGTTTGCTGACGACTCAGATGAGAGAGGTAACTTATGAAGTACTTCTGCTCTGAGCTTCTGTCTATTGTTAAAAGTGCTATACAAATACAATGCTATTAAATTGAATTGAATTATTCTCTTGCGTGAGATTGTATATATTTTCCCTGAAATTAGATACTCATGTGTTGACAACTCATTGTCTACCTAACTGCCTAACCTCCCTAATACCTGAAACAGGTTGTGGAGTGGTGTGTGCAGAACAGGAGTTCCGCTGTTCAGCCGGACGTTGCATTCTCTATTTGCATCGTTGTGACGGTCATGATGACTGTGGAGACTTTAGCGATGAGCGTGGGTGTGTTTGTGATCCAGGAGAGTTCCAGTGCCCTGGTGATCAGTGCGTGCCTGCAGAGAAAGTATGTGATGGCCGTAAGGACTGTCCATCTGGGATTGATGAAGTTATCTGTCCTGTTAAAGGTATTTTCCCCCTGGAGCATAAACATACATGCATTATTAACTGATTACTGGTATAGGCCTTAGTATTATTTGTTGGAATGTCCTGGTAATATTTGGTATGAGAGTCAGCCAATACCTGATACAGATCTGATATCAGCATCCTCATATTCACATAGAACCAGACATGATACCAGTCCAGAATTTCAGACCAATGTTGGCACAATACAGACAGTTCGGGTATCCTTAATTATTTTTTACATTACTTATCTGTATACTTGTGTTCTATAGTTGAATAATTTGACTGGTTTTGTGGATTTTCCACAGAATATTAAGATCAATATCACATAACAGATAACAGTACTAGATGTAAAAGTAATGAGTTCCTCCTGCTTGAACACTCATTTCAGACTGTAATCACTGTGAGTTTACGGTTCTGTGTTTCAGACTGTAATCAGCATGAGTTTGGGTGTGTGAATGGTCAGTGTGTGCCACTGGCTTGGCGTTGCGATGGTGAAACAGACTGTCTGGATGGAAGTGATGAACAGCAGTGTGCCCGTGCTTGTGAACCTGACCAGGTCTCCTGTCAGAGTGGAGACCAGTGTGTCCAGCATGTGCATCTGTGTGACGGGACACCGCACTGCCGTGATGCCTCTGACGAAAGCGTGGACAATTGTGGTGAGATACTTTTTCACATGCACTAATAACTCTATGTAATACAGTTTTTTGTTGCTTTGTTATAAGTGTTATTCTGTAATTGCTTATGCCTCAAAAGTATAGAAAATGGCGTTTAATCCCCTCTAACTTTGCTATTGTGACCATGACGTTGGTATTTTTATATTTATCTGTTTGCATTGAGAAAATTGGTGAATTTGAATCTTTTTATTCTCGTAAAGTATTAATTAAAGTTGGTCCAATTTGAGGATCAAGACTTGTTGCCACTACAACTCCCACCAGGAAATGTGTAAGGAAAATGTGCGAAATAAAATAAATTAAATTAAAGTTATTCCCAGTAACAAAGTATCACAATTTGCATCCGGTCCTATCCATCATACACTTGCTAGTTATTACGTGTGTGTGTGTGTGTATGTGTCTTTGGGTGGGTGTTTATCCCTGTGTTCTCCCACATCTTTTAATAGGGTCCACACGAATCCCACCCTGTACTGGCAGCTTCTCATGTGATAACAGAACATGTGTGAACACATCACGTGTGTGTAACGGTATTCCTGACTGTCCCAGAGGAGAGGACGAACTGCTTTGTGGTTAGTCTGCAATTGTTTCTCAAAAGTACATTGTGCATGACACAATAAAGGAGAACAATGCAACATTAAACATTATTTTACCATGTGTCCAATCCATTCTTCCTTTCCTATGTACAGAAAAGCCCAGTATCTCTCCACTGCCCCCTGGTGACAGGAACACTACTCACACTTGTCCTGAGTTCACCTGCTTGGATGGATCCTGTGTCCCTTTCAAATCAGTATGACACGAAACACACATTTATATAACATCACAATATAAGGATTGTCTTCATCTCAATATTACACCAAAGAGAGATAAAAAAATGCCACCCATCATATTAGTGATATTTATAAGAGATCTCAGCATTTACAGTATCATTTTCTAATGTGAACGTTTAGTTTAATTTCCCAAATACTAATTAACTCAATACACCATGATAAAAAATAATCAATGTTTTACTACTGTACACCTTTACTACTGTACACCTTATTACAAATTTTAAAAAAACCCTAATGTCCTAACTTTGATGAATAAAGAAAAAAATATTACTGCATTCTACAGACTACTATGCTCCTATTCACTGTTCATTGTATGTAGTCATAGAAAGCCTTACCTGAACCTGCGTGTGTGTGTGTGTGTGTGTGTGTGTGTGTGTGTGTGTGTTTTAGGTATGTAATGGAGTAGCAGACTGCCCGGATACTGGAATCCCCTCAGATGAACAGGACTGTCGGAGTTGGGGCCCGTGGGGACCCTGGAGTCCCTGCAGCCACTCCTGTGGCTCTGGCGTTATGAACAGATACAGACACTGCCCTGTGGGGGACATTCTAACACACTGCAGGGGGAATGATACACAGAGACAGCAGTGCTACTCCACAGCATGTCCTGGTGAGAGCCTTTACTTCTGAAATACTGCTTTTTAGGACATCATCATCATCATCATCATCAATGTTTTAATAGTAATACGATTAGGCAATCTTCATTAGAAATTCCGGCCCTGCTGTAGATGTGATGATGAAATTAGAGCTGATGATGTTACACTTAGTTAGGATTAATTAGTAATGCAGTCGTACTGTGGATAAATAACCCACTGGGACATTATGAGAGATAGAGAAAATGCACTGATAAATTAGACTTAAGTGAAAGTATAGATAATGTGTTAAAATCTTACTAACTGAAAGTAGAAATATCTAGCCAAAAATGTACTTAAGTGAAAGTAAAACAGTTGTGAGACGTACTCAAGGATTAAAAAGTAAAGCATTTTTTTAACTTAGGAAATTAAGTCAATTATGCCATGTTTTTATGTGAAAATAAAATAATAAAAGTAACTTTTATTTATTTTGAATATACAACTAAAGAACTGTCACCCTTTAAAAGGAGCTAGAGTTCATCTGTGCATATGGTAGCTGACTCTGAATGGCTGTCTCTGTGAGCTTTGCCTTTTATGGAGATTTCCTCGGAGATGTAATAAAATAAGAGTATAAGCATTTAATAGTACTTTAATAGTAACTTTAATAGTAAGTTTAGTAGTACTCAAGTAAAAATTTCCTTAAATATAGTACTTAAATATAGTAACCAAGTACAATAACTCAAGTATTTTCCACCTCTGGATGCAGATGATTTTTGTTGCAGACACTAAAATGATAAACTAAAGGAATGGGTTTTTATACTGATCATTTGCTTGACATGTGGATGTGTGTGTGTTGAGCAGTTGATGGATATTGGTCAGCGTGGACAACATGGTCTAACTGCTCTAAAGGTTGTGGGGGAGTGGAGATTCGCAAAAGAGTGTGTGTTCCACCACAGAACGGAGGTCAAGCATGCACTGAACTGCCAGGAGACACAGCCCTGAGCACTGAGATCAGTGAGCGTACACACACACACACACACACACACACACACACACACACACACACACAGAAAGGCTTTAGCAATATAGATGTAAATATTGACATATTACACTGATAGTTTGCATTAATAGGTTTCTAGGATTCACGGTTCAGTTGTAAGAAATGGGCTCAAGTTAATTTATCTAGAATTAAAAATATAAGTAATACATAATTATAACTTAACTGTGATTTCTTATTTTATTGGGAAAAAAACATATAGATCCAACTGGAAAAGGCTGATCTGCATTACTACAAAATATACAGTCGGGTCCATAAGTATTTGGACAGCGCCGTAATTTTGCCTCTGTACAACACCACAATGGATCTGTAATGAAGCAATGAAGATGTGATCAGCTTTAATTCAAGGGGTTTAACAACAATATTGCATTAACTGTTTAGTAACTATAGCCATTCTTTTGTTGTTGCATTTTTGTAAAATGGCAACCCTCCATTTTCACAGGCTCAAAAGTAATTGGACAATTGACTGTTAAGCAGTTTCATGGCCAGCTGTGGCCTGTTTGCTTGTTATTTCATGACAAAATGAGGAGGTAAAAGGTCTGGAGTTGATTCCAAGTCTTGAATTTTCATTTGGTAGCAGTTCATGGGAACTCTCAATATGTGGTCCAATGAGGCGTCAATGCAATTGAAGGAGACCATCATTAGGCTGAAAAAACAAAACAGACCCATCAGAGAGACAGCAGAAACTTTAGGAGTGGCCAAATCAACAGTTTGGTAAATTATTAAAAAGAATTAATGCACCGGTGAGCTCAGTACCACCAAAAGGCCTGGAAGACCACCAGAAAGACAACTAAAGTAATGATCGCAGAATTGTTTCCTTGTTGAAGAAAAACCCCTTCACATCTAGCCAGGTCAAGAACAGTCTCAAGGCAGTAGGCGTATCATTGTCAAAGTCTACAATCAAGAGACGCTTTCATGAATGTAAATACAGATGTTTTACCTCAAAATGCAAACCACTGATAACAGTCAAGAACAGGAAGGCCAGATTAGACTAAAAAAAACCTCTAAAAAGTAGAGTAGAGTCCTGGCAAAGCATCTTAAGGGAGGAAACTCAGCATTTAGGGATGTCCATGAGTTCCAGATTTCAGGCAGTCATTGACTGCAAAGGATTTTCCTCCAAGTATTAAAAATAATCCTAATATTTATAATTATGTTCGTTTGTCCAATTAATTTTGAGACTGTGAAAATGGATAGAATCTGTAAAAAAAAAAAAAAAAAAGGACTTAAATTCCTAAACAGTTAATGCAATATTGTGTTAAACCTGTTGAATTAAAGCTGAAAGTCTACACTTTAATCACATCTTGATTGCTTCGTTTCAAATCAGTTGTGGTGTTGTACAAAAGCAAAATTATGAAAATTGTGTCACTGTCCAAATACTTATAGACAACATTTATAGTTCATTGTAGTTAGTTAATAATATGCTTTAATAAGAATATCTAAGCCAACAGTTTAAGCTGTCATTTTATTAGATCATTTAAGACTACCTTTAATGTGCTTTTATTGCATTTCTTTGTATAATAATCTGTAAGTCAGCTACAGTGCAGCACTTCTTAAAACTGAATGTAAGTGTAGTAATGACAGAAGAATCTTTTTTTTTCTGTCCTTCCGTCTGCTTTTGCTTGCAGAGCCGTGTCCTCAGGATGCCTGTGCTAATGTTTCCTGTCCTGCCGGTCTGGTGTCACACACTTGTGCTCCTTGTCCTTTGACTTGTGCTCATATATCAAGTGATACATCCTGTGATCCCAGTGCTCAGTGTTTCACAGGTAAGCTGTAAGAGTGTAGAAAATAATTTAGGTTTTTGTTGTTGTTGTTTTTTTTTTTTTTTTTTTTTCTCTGACTTGAGAGCTCATATTTTTTTTTTATTACTCATCCATCTCTACCTGTGTAAGCACTATGGCTTACATCACACTCTTTCTATTGTAATATGCACATGTAAATTTGTTTACTGTATTGTACTGTTGATATCTTCATCCTTCCATTTCATAGCTATATTATGTTGTTAATTGTTCTGTTTTTTTTCTGTCTGTTCCTATCTTTCTTTTTTTCTGCTCTCCCTCACATTTGTCTCTTTCCTTAGGTTGCTGGTGCCCAGAGGGCAAAGTGATGAACCACATGCAGCAGTGTGTGCTGCCAGAAGAGTGTGTGTGTGAGGTGTCAGGGGTGCGGTACTGGCCGGGGCAGCAGGTCAAGATGGGCTGTGAGATTTGTAGGTGTGAAAGAGGAAGACCACAGAACTGTCAGGCCAACCCAGAGTGTTCAGGTATACACCAACCAAGCCCCACCCCCCCACACACAGACTTAGGCTATCATTTAATTACTCACTAAATCTCTCTCTTTCTGGGTCTGTGACAGTGTTTGTGTTTTGTGTGTGTATGACATTTTTAGTTCACTGTGGTTGGTCATCCTGGTCCCCATGGGGTGAGTGTTTGGGTCCATGTGGGGTACAGAGTGTCCAGTGGTCTTTTCGCAGCCCAAATAATCCCTCCAAGCACGGCAGTGGCAGACAGTGTCGTGGTATTTACCGGAAAGCCAGACGGTGAGAATACTCCGTCTAACTCTAACCCTAACCCTAACCAACTACATTTACATGGTTTCCTATTAGTTTTACTGTAGGCAATGAATAAATCATCATAGTTACTGAATAATATGTTTTAGGATCAACAGGGAATACTGCAATAGGAGCTGAAAGGGTTAAAAAGTATATTCTATTTTGATTACTTACAGACTTTTAGTTAAGCTGGTTTATTTGGACTTATTATACAGTGTTTCAGTGTATAATAACCGTGCACTTTTTTAATTTTAATTAGAGAAAAAAAGAGAAACGTTCTGTATAATGCCTCTCCTCCAGAGAATCTACCCACATGTTGCTTTCCCGGCTTTCATCACTAGGTTTTGTCATTCCTTTCTAAGAGCAACGATGTCTTTATGAAAATAATGCAATTAAACATTTTCTACGTAAAAAAATAAGCTTCTACAGGGTGCAGTGAACAGGAATAAGTAAACAAATGAAATATTTGAGGTGGCAACCCTTTGCCTTAAAAAAACATCAGTAAGTCTCAGCTACATTTTGTGCATTTATTTTTGTAAGGAAATTGGTTGGAGTTTTTCTAAGCATTTTGGAGAACCTGCAATGGCTTTTCTGGAGACTTTTACTGTCACACTTGCTTCTGTGTTTGTAGGAAATTCCTGACAACCAGCATTCATGGTCTATTATGTAATGTGTTATTTGCTTTACTGAACAACATTTTGCTGTAACGTTTCATTTTGGTCGGAAAAGTAATGTTTGAAAATCTTTTAAAATTTTTTTACTGAACCAATAATGCAGAAGTCCTAAAAACATCTACAGTAACACAAAATATTATTTGTAATATATTTTTTACCTATCATTTTATATATAGTATTTTATTATTTTCCTTTTGCACAGTATTTTTTACTTCATATGCTCTTTTATTACCAAAAAAGAAACCCTGAAGTGCTTCTTTACATGCATATTTATGCAAAGATACACTATATGTCTAAAAGTTTATGGACACCTGACCATCACACCTATATGTGCTTGTTAAGTCCAGATGTACTCCCTCTTTGCTGTTATAATAACCTCCACTCTTCTGGGAAGTCTTTCCACTAGATTTTGGAGTGTGGATGTGGGGATTTGTGCTCATTCAGCCACAAGACCATTAGTGAGTTCAGACTCTGATGTTGGGTGAGGAGGTCTGGTGTGCATTCAGCGTTCCATTTCATCCCAAAGATGCTCAGTGGGGTTGAGGTTAGGGCTCTGTACAGGATACTCATTTTTCCCAAACCAACCTTGATAAACCATATCTTCATTTATAATCACACTATCTGGTGTCACCCAGAAGAAGGTTTCCTTTTGAGCCTGGTTCTTCTTTATGTTTCTTCCGCTTGTCACCTCAGGGAGGTTTTTCTTGCCACCATCACCTCTGGTTTACTCATTAGGGATACATTTTAATAAATTTTTTTATTCAGATTTCCCTAAAGCTGCTTTGTGACAAATGTCCATTGTTGAAAGTGCTATGTAAATAAAATTGAATTGAAATTGAATGCATGGACCTCGCTTTGTGTACAGGCGCATTGTCATGTTGGAACAGTTTTGAGCCCCTTAGTTCCAGTGAAAGGAAATTGTAACGCTACAGCATACAAATACATCCTTTACAATTGTGTGCTTCCAACTTTGTGGAAATAGTTTGAGGATGAAGCACATATGGGTGTGATGGTCAGGTTTCCACATACTTTTATCCACATAGTGAATGTAAACAATTGATTGTAAATCAGATTAGCAAATTGGAAGCTGACAACTGACAGAGACTTAGCTGTGATGAGATTTAACGCAAGAATAGACCTAGTTTACAAACCCATTTAGAGAACAATCCAGTAAAACACTAAGATATATAAATAACATGGCATTACCTCAGTAATAATTCCAGCAATTATGCAGTGTCCATGAAGACTAAATAATTCTATATTTATAGTAAATGATTTGTTGAAATCAAACATTTAATCCACACATATTTTCAATGTATATATATGCAAGTCTGATACATATTACAAACACACATTTAATTTGGAAATCCGATTATGTAATCCAGGTAAAGTCAGCTATTACTCAACACTGATCTTAGTAGTTTCATAGCAGAGGTCTCACATACTGTATATTGATTATATATATATATATATTTATATGTGTGTGTTTGTGTGTGTGCTAGCTGTCAGACAGAGCCGTGTGAAGAGTGTGAGTATCAGGGACACACCCATGCAGTAGGTGATCGCTGGAAAGGAAGTAATTGTCAGCTTTGCCACTGTTTACCCAACCTTAAAGTGCAGTGTGCACCTTTCTGCCTGTACACTACCACTGGATGTCCACAGGTGTGTCTGTGTGTAATTCTCAAACAAAACTCTTTGAAATGTTTATCTGTTCATCTATTCAGAGACCTGGACACTGAATTCAGAGGAGGATAGCAGCTGGTTACAATGTATGTTTTTCTCTTCACATTGAGATTGTGTGCTTTGTTTCTACAGGGTCAAACTCTGATACCAGGGGAAGAAAACAGGTGTTGCTATTGTGAAGACAAAGGTAACTGACCAGCATTCACTTATAGAATCAAATGAAAATATTGATATGAATGGCAACCAGGTGGAAACCTATTATTTGTTAAAATCCTTTTAGCCCAGAATGTCAGTACCATCACAACAACCCCAGCAGGTCGGCCGATCACTGTTGAGTCCTCCATGGCACCAGAGGTCAAACCATTTGTGCCAACGTTTCCGCTTCCATCTGGAGGTCAGTTCAAAAGTTGTGTAAATAAAAATGATAGATATTTTGAGTGAGTAGGAAGGAAAGCTTTTTTTTATCAGTACTGATTTGTCAGTAAAAATGTTTAATGATGTTTTCAAGATGACTTTGGGTTGTATTCAGAGTAAACAATGTAATTCAATGGTTACATAAATCCAGCTATGCTTACATAGCTATGCTTCCATAAAAATTGGTCCCAAGATAAGCAATATCTCTAAATAAGATGCAGTCTCATGCAATATGCTCTGTGCAGAGAAAAAAAACCCAGATGATAACATTAATTAAAATGTAAAATAAACAAACAAAAAATATGATGATTAATTAATGTAATTCCATAAGTTACTATTAATATTACTCTTCTTCTTCTTCTTCTTCTTCTGATTTTTCTTCTTCTTCTTCTTCTTATTGTTGTTGTTGTTGCTAGCATTATTGTTGTTGTTATTAATATTATTTTCTTCTTTTTTTTAATTTTTTTTTTTTGCATTTACAGCAAAAATATTAATTTAAGCGTGACATATTGTGGATTCGTCAACCTTTCAGACAGTAGAGCTAGACTTAATCCTGCTCCACAATTGAGCTGATATTGTGTAAGATAAGTCCAAGGTCAGAATCCTGCGTAACTGAGACACAGCTCTGTTTTTTGCAAACGCCTCCGTCTGCAACTCTCATACTTAAGTCCGGCGTTGTGTCTGAGATCTGTATACTGATATGCACAAATTCTGTATTAACTCCTCACTATGTCTTCACTATGAATATTGCCCAATGATTGTAGGAAAATAAAAAATAAAAATGTTTCAGATGTTCAGTGACATATACAGTGGAGTCCAAAAGTCTGAGGCCACATTGAAAATCTGGTATTTATTTATTTTTTCCATTTAAAATGGGAAATAAACAGAAGGTTTGAGAATTTCTAAATATTTAAAACAAGGAAAGTAAATGTTTAATATCTTAAGATTCCACACTATTCCTAGGTCCCTATTTAAATGTAAGCAAATTAGTGATATTGACCATTTTAACTGCTTCGTACAAAAGGTCAGATTGTCCTCATGCCTGAGCTCTTCCACTGAAGCATGCGTTTAGACGACACTCCACTGGATTTGATCTAAAATGGTTCATAAGGTTTTGCACAAGCTTGTGGAGTCCATGCCAGCTCGAGTGCACACTGTCATTAAAGCAAAAAGGAGAACATACCAAATACTAATAAAGTTTTAAATTCATGAAAATCTTTCAGAGTCTACTTTTCAGTTATGTTTTTTGTCAAAAATATCATTTGTAATGAAAATTGCTGTATTAAATTAGAAAAGAATGCAAAATACAAGCATTTTCACTAGTGTACTCAGAATTTTGGACCCCACTATACATCCCTGTGTTATTTATATCATGATATATAACTCTTTAGAGCACTACAGAGGGTTTTTTTTTTTTTTTTTTTAAATCTATCAGTTGCATTTGTATTGGTGATTACCTAAGAAGAAACTGAAATGTCTTGAATATGACCCATACACTACAGATGTGGTGATTATATACTGAAGTATTCCTTTAATGTTATAGTAATCAACTAAATCTTTAGTTGTCATTTGGTGTGAAAGTACCACAGTGTTGTGTATCAGTATCAGACCGATATTACCCTAAAATGTTGAAATGGTATCAGACACACTCCCAATATCCTACAGCATGACGCATTGACTGACTTGTTGTTGTCTTCTTTTTTATGCAAAGTCAACCATCTTACAGTAGTTAGTGTCATTATTTCTTACCTCATTAGCTGAAAGAATATACTGGTAATTGTAGACACGAGGGATTTTAAACATCTTTGGCAATGATTACAGTTAAAAATCGTGGTTCTGTATCATCTAGTGAGCAATACTGATATCTGTAGTTTAACATCAGTATCAATTGAAAAACTAAAAACAAATGGGATCATCGCATCTCTACTGCAGCAATAAGGTTTATTTACTATGTCATCCAAATATTTTTTTTCTTGCTATGGTTTCACATTTAAAGCAGTTTGACTGAAAACAGTCATAGATATATTGCTAATTTTACATGATTATCTGAAGTGCATCTAATTCACTTCCTCCGTGTTCTTTATAGATGAGTGTTGGTCTCCACTGGGAGTGCAGTCTCTACCTATCTTCAGTTTCAGTGCCTCGTCACAGCAGCCTGGTCATCCGGCCTCTGCAGGGCGCCTCCATTTTCGTGACCCTCACAGTGACCTGCAGGGCTGGAGCCCTGAACCTGAGGAGTACAGGGAGCTCCCTCCATCTTCCCCTCATGGCCATACACACCACAGCCAGGCCCCTTACCTACAGATTGACCTGCTCAGACCATACAACATCACAGGTGTGTGTCATAAGGGTTAAATACCCACAGTTGTTTTTAATGCTGCAGACAGAATGGTGGAATTATGGGCAGCTGTGGATCAGGTGGTAGAGCAGGTTGTCCACTAATTGTAGGGTTGGCGGTTCGATTCCCGGCCCACATGACTCCACATACCGATGTGTCCTTGGGCAAGACACTGAACCCCAAGTTGCTCCCAATGGCAAGTTAGTGCCTTGCATGGCAGCTCTGCTACCACTGGTGTGTGAATGGGTGAATGAGACACAGTGTAAAGCACTTTGGATAAAAGAACTATATAAGTGCAGACCAATTAACAAGCAATGTTGATTGATGATTGTTCTACACTACTACATTAATGTAATTAAAGCAACACTCCAGTGATTTTCAATTTAATCTTAATTTTAGGATTGCTCACTCAAGGTGGTGGACAGTTCGACACATTTGTGTCCAGTTTCTACCTGCAGTTTAGCATTGATGGCAGCCAGTGGTTCACCTACAAAGAGCTCATCACAGAAGCTCGTCCTAAAGCCAAGGTGAGTGTCTTTCTGGAATTGTAGTAGGAAGGCCCAAAACAATGATTTTGATAATGATTCATTCATTATCCAATCAGTCCATTGTGTGGCAACATCGCAATGCATAAAATCACGGAGATACGGTCAAAGAGCTTTACTTATTGTTCACATCAAACATCAAAATTTGGAGGACAATGTGATCTCAGGGACTTTGACCATGGCATGGTTGTTGGTACCAGATGGACTGGTTTGAATATTTCAGAAACTGCTGATTGGGGGTTTTCACACATAACAATCTCTGAAGTTTACACCGAATGCTGTGAAAAACATCCAGTGAGTGGCAGTTCTACAGGTGGAAACGTGTTGTTGATGAGAGAAGCCAGAGGAGAATGGTCAGATTGGTTTGAGCTGACAGAAAGATACAGTAACTCAAATAACCACTCTTTGCATACAGTAGGTGTTGAGCAGAAAAGCATCTCAGAGTGCACATTATGTTGAACCTTGAGGTGGATGTGCTACAACAGCAGAGAACCACATCAAGTTCCACTCCTGTCAACCAAGAACTGAGGTTTTATTGGGCACAGGATCACCAAAACTGGACAGAAAAGGTCTGAAATATGCAACCCAGCTCATCTTCCACCAACAACAATGCCATGGTTGAAGTCCCTGAGTTCACAATTTTCCCTCATTCTGTTGTTTGATGTGAACATTAATGTTCCTTATAAAGTGGACAGTGAATGTAGGTTGTTATAAATTAAGTGATGATGATTGGATTATTAAGCATGTTAGCATATACAGTAAATTCCACAAAAAATTCCACATAAATTCTATACAGTGTCAGTTTCTATTGAATAATGACCTGTCTGCAGGTGTTCCTGGGTAACCGTGATGATCGCGGTGTTATGCAGAACAGACTGGACAGGATGGTGTTAGCTCGGTTTGTGCGGGTGCTGCCTCATGACTTCCAGAATGGCATTTACCTGCGAGTGGAGCTGATGGGGTGTGGTGGTGGTGTGTACATCTCATTTCCCTTTTGCTGATAAGTGTTGTAGGCACCCTATTTTTTAGTACAAACTTTGTTATACGTTTTTATTTTATGACTTCTACATTATCGAGTCAGTACAAAAAACATTTTAGATTCCCAAACATTAGTTTTCTAGCACAAAATTAAATGTTACAGAAAAGTGTTTGTATGTCAGTTTGTATGTAAGAGACACTTTTCAGACAAAAAACATAATGAAGGCTGCTGGGTTTTGCTGAAAAAATAAGAAGCAAGTGCAACAGTCAAAATCTCCAGAAGAACCGTGTCTGGTTCTGCAAGATACTCAATGCTCATCAGGTTTCTGAAATTTGTCGTATATTCTCTCCCTCTGTTTATTCTTCAATTTCATTACTCAGAGTATGAGTGGCTGTCTACTCCTGCTCCTACGATGTCACTCAGGCCCTGCAGAGAGATGGAATTCCAGTGTGAGAATGGCCGCTGTGTTCCCAGTGGGCCACAGGGAGTCCTCTGTGATGGGGTTAATGACTGTGGAGATGGTTCCGATGAAATCAGCTGTGGTAGGTCAAAGGCATAAACAAGGACTTTACTACTGTTGTAATTTATATTATACCACAGCACTGCTGAATACTCAGTTCTGATTGGCCTATAACAGTAGCTCTCATAATAGTTCCGGCTGCAAGGTTTATATTAACGCATTCATTCTAATATACTGTCGTTTCCCTAGTAATGACTTAGGGAATTACAAATGTTTGTATTGGTGTAATGTTCTGTAAAAACAC
>JANDJT010000001.1:27256472-27293350 GCA_024331685.1 Stegophilus panzeri | reverse complement strand
TTTGATTAACGATTCTAACATTTGGATTGTTCTTAAAATGAATGTGGACTAGGATCTGTAGCGCTGATCCCTATCCCTGAGAACACATTGTCTCATGGCAAAACAGACTTGCTTTAAAGCTCAAATGCATGAAAATCAGCCATTCGTGTCTTATGGGGTTCTGTAATTAGGTAGTTATATTCGTCTGCTCCCACACTGAGGCAGAGGTGTGTTTGCAATTGTGATTAAACTCTCCCACAAGAGCAGCAGTGTCTGGCTTCGAGATGTGCCTAATCATCCAGCCTATTGTGAAGGCCTCCCAGGTTGGCCTGCTGAAACACCCAGCTATCCAATGTTCTCATTTAAAAGTGAAATGTCTCCATTTCATAGCTCTGTGTCTTTGCTCATTTTTTCAGAAATTCGGATGAGCTGTGTCTGGAGACCTGCTGTGAAATAAGCTACTAATTCTCTGAGTCCAGCTCTTGCATAGAAAATAAGATTAATAAGAAATATTGGACCAAGGTCTAATCAAAGGACAAATCTTGTTCATGTGCAGTGTACTCTGTCATATTCTACAGCAGAATGTGCATATGCAAAGAGTGTAGTACCAACATCAGTCATCAGAATCCATTTATATAGGATTCTCAGTATCTTTTGTGCATGGTGTATCATGGTGTGTGTGTGTGTGTGTGTGTGTGTGTGTGTGTGTGTGTGTGTATCAGAGGTGGGCTGCCCTCCAGGTCGTCTATACAGGGAGTGTGAGAGAGACGAGGGCTGTCCATTCAGCTGTGCTCAGCTCAGTGGGCTTGAAGGCTGTTACTCCGAGGGCTGTGAGGAGGGATGCCACTGTCCACCCAACACCTACCAGCACCACGGAGTCTGCCTACAGGTCACATGACTTGACACATGACACATAACTGCTGAAATGGACGAGTGAATATATAGTATCTAGTAGTAGTAACCCAGTGGAGTTAGATTTGTGGAATGATTGTGAAGACGTTTGTCATGCAATAAAACATATTGAGGATTTTCCACAAGTCCAGTTGCCTTGATTTGCCAGGATAACTTGTAGCTGAGTGTGCATAAACAGGGTGTGGAGACCCTTTAACCTGTTTATTTGTGCATCACTGTTTTGAAGGTTCTTCCTGGGCTATATGACATACATTAAACTCCATTAATATAGGCACCATAAATTAAGGGGAAAAAAAGACATCACACACAGTGATTCAATTTTTCCATTTGAACAACTAGACAAACTATTTAGTTTTCATCTAACAAATGTTCTCTCAAAAATATGTAGCAAAATTATGTGCACCCCAAAGACTATTTAACACCTTATAGTCCCAGCTTATTACTTAATTATGCAACTTGAAGCATACTATTCACCATCTGCTATGAGCTACAGTGAACACAATAGGAAAAAATACAGTATGTTATTTCTCACAAGACTGAGAAATGTAAGTCTGTAATCACCAATAATCCTAGTATTTTAAGCATTAAAAAAAAAAAACTTACCTTTGAACATTTACTGATACATTGAGTGTATAAATGCAATATATAATAGCAATTATTTATGAGAGGTATTCCAAATTATCCATTGCATTCGAGTTATTTGCACAAGATAGCAAATATTTAATTGTGTTTAATTTGTGTATGATGCTTTGGATAAATAGTGGTTGATAATCCCATGTCTCATGTATAGGAGTGTCCATGCCTAGTGGACAGCGAACTCTTGACCTCACTTCAGAGAGTATCTGTGACCCCAGAGTTAACCCCAGACCTCTCCAACATTACCATAGGAATGACAGAGCTTAGGTCTGGAGAAGAGCTGATGCATGAGTGTAGCTCCTGGTAAGAGGTGCTTTCATTTACCCTTTCTTCATGTATATTAGTTAGAACAGTGCCATATTTTTTAACTACTCACAGCTATGTGGAAAGAACCGCCTTGCCCAAGGCTCATTTTCAGTACCATTTTGTATCCCATGAACCTGCAGAGCCAGTGTAGTTAATTACACATGTACAGTACATATAGAAAGCATAAAATCTCCGCTTATCACATTCTGTAATTATTTGTGTAGGAGTCTGGGAAAACTCTTTGCATGTTGCTAAGGCTGAGTTCTGGCAGTCCAATTTAAGAAACATATTTCACCAAAATTACTTTTCACGCTTGCATAGGCTATCTTTCTGCAATGATGATTGTAAGGTAAGGAGCCAGCTTAACAAACACAGTCAGTCTGATGAAAGATGTCTAAAACCTTGCTAGCTACGTGTGAGTTACTTACTCTGTGAATGTCAGGCTTTGATCAAGTTGTTGGATAGCTTTGCGCTGTAGCAGAACAGGCATACGGCTAGTGCAGTTCAGTGTGAAATTAGATAGTGGCAGTGGAAATATCTGCAGAGCTCCTGCAGTGCAGTCAGCATTGAAGCTTTACATTTAATTGTATCCTTTTTCACTTTTGAGGGTAAGCAGTCTTTAAAATGATTAAACTTGTGATGAAGATACATGTAAAAGAGAAATGTTTTTCAGTTCAGGAAATCCTGTAGATTTCTCTGGCCAACACACATGTTAAATACTGGTCAACAATGCCTGGCTTATATCTGAAACATTCCCCCTTACATGAACATTCCCCGAAATTGAGCCTGGTTTTTCAGTATAACCTCTGTCTTTTTGGACTTATCTCTCAGTTTGTGTGAGCACGGCCTCTGGAACTGCTCTCTAGTGCCATGTCCTCGTGATGGTGGTCTGAGTCCCTGGGGTCCCTGGGGTCCCTGTTCACTCAGCTGTGGGGGTTTGGGGCAGAAAGTGCGCAATAGGAGCTGCACTAATCCAAGCCCTGCTTATGGAGGTCAAGACTGTGTGGAAGACCTGCAGGAGACAGCATATTGCCTGACCTCAGACTGCCCAGGTGAGCCTCCTCCCTTTTTGAAGCCTGATTTCCCAGTTCATACTTTTTTTTGGTAATTTTATAGTAATTATGCTGTGCAACATGCTTTCTAATTGTTAAGCTATTCCTCAAACTGTCATCTCAAGTGTCATATCAGTCTAATTTATAATCACACTGTTTGCAGTGGATGTGCTTCCTACAGGCGAACCTCCCCTATCAGGTAATCATGCAGTCACAAAATGAATACTATAAACTTTAGTGCATAAAGTGTGTATCATTTTTATTGCTTTCCCACCCACTTATTAATATTCAGTGTTGCATCCTTAAGGAGCTGATAGGCTAAATGCAAATAAACTTTTCTGGCAAAACATCACTTGAATGGAAGAGGATGAAAGAATATGAAAAAGGAATGAACTTCTTGTAGCAGTTACTTTGTGTTGAATTGATTTAGTCAGCTTGGAGTATGAGCCAGTACAAAACAAGATTATAGGTCTTTTCTTTCTAGTGGAAAAATACACAAAAATTAAATGGAGGAAATAATTCCTTAATTTATTCATCATAAGTAACCGCTATCCTGGTCAGGGACATGCTGAATCTTTAACCTCGGGTCAAATTAAAGTAGCCAGTCCACCTACTGGCATGTTTTGGGGGCAGGGAGTAAACCAGAGAACCTGGAGGAAACCCACGGAGACACAGGGAGAACATAAGTAATTCCACACAGACTGTAACCCAAGCTCAGGATGGAAAACTGCAGCTGTGATGTAGCAATGCTAAAATGGAGGAATTGCTGATTATTATATAGCAGTCACTATGTTGCAAAATACAATCTTTACAGTAATTAACATTAGTTTAAGCTAACTCTAAGCCTAACCCTATCCCCTAAGCCTAACCCTAGGTTAAAAAATAAATAGACAAAAGTCTCATTAAGCTTTATTGTGACATTGAGCTCTCTCTCTCTCTCTCTCTCTCTCTCTCTCTCTCTCTCTCTCGTCTGACCTTAGATGAAGACTTGGGTTTCTCCCAGTGGACACCATGGAGTTCCTGTTCTAAATCCTGTAATGAAGCAGGTCACCCTGCACTCAAGTTTCGTCAGAGAAAATGTATCAGTGCACCATGCACAGGACAAAACAGACAGCAGAAAGTCTGCAATCTCCCTCAGTGTCCTGGTAAACATGTAGTTACTATACACACTCTGCTCCTCAAATTCTAGCCACAGTCATATAGTATTCATCTATTATTACCTTTCAGCTCAGCCAATAAATATAATTAACTTTAGAAGTGTATAATATTAGTTAATGCCATCTTTCTTGTGTAAATCATGGATAGCTCTGTGACTTTAATCCAGATGACGATTTGTCAATCCACACTGCATGTTTAAAGATTTATTTAACTTTATTTAACCTCCCAAGCTCCCAATGACTCAGTAAACAGATATCCTGACTTGGAAATAAGCTCTTGTCTACATTTGTACAGGAAACACTATTGAACTCACCTGGCTTTGTTGTTGTTGTTTGGGAGATGGTGGAGTGTGTGTGGATGAGGCATGTTCCCAAAGAAACTGCTCATGGACGAAGTGGGGAGAGTGGAGTGTTTGTTCACGCTCTTGTGGCGTTGGTCAGCAGCAGCGCGTCCGCAGCTTCATCGCCCCTGGGATTAATGGAACTTGGTGTTCAGGCATCATCGATGGCAATGTGGAGAACCGCTTCTGCAACATCCGCGCTTGCCGTGGTAATAATTCAATATCTCACTACTGTTTTATGTAGAGTTTTAAGTGTTTTATGTACTATATGTGTTAACGAAAAGTGTGTTTTGTGTACATGTAAGAAGCTTGTCCTACTTAAAGTCAGCAGTTAGTTATAAAACCAGATGCAAGTTTTCCCCCTGTTTTTAATAAAATGGAGATATTTTCCTATTTTAAAAGATATTTGTATCATTGGGTAGATGTGTATACCATAAGCACAGTCCATTACTAAAGCAAAAGACAGTATCTGCCATTATTATGTCCAGTTTTGTCAAAATTTCATATTTGTGGTTGTTGCCATGTAATACTTTTTAGTGAATTAAAAATAACCTTACTATTAGCCATCTCTAGCCTAATTTATTTTTTGCAAATCTTGAATGTAATTTTCCATGTGACAATATATCTAACTGTTTTTTGCTACTCCTCCTCAAATGTTCATACAATATTCATCAAATTTTAATCAGATCATGTGTCAAGATGCAATGATTTAAAGCTGTTTTTGTAAAAGTGGAGAAAACGTTTTGCTTGAATGCTGAGAGATATAGTGGTTAGTCAAATATAGAACAATAGTAATCAGATGTGGAGTAAATATATTTTTTCTTTATGGTATATTCTGAATATACTGTAAATCTAAATGAATGTAAATATAAAAATAGTTATATTTTGTAATTGCATTAAGAAATGTGCACAAATTATAAGATGTGACCAAAAAATCAACTGATTTCTGTTTCAGATCATAGTGTCTGAGCGTGTGTTTTCAATGAAACCCTTACAGCTCTTTGTGTTTTGTCTCTTCTCAGTGGATGGGAGTTGGTCTCGCTGGAGTCCGTGGTCACACTGTGATAAGTCATGTGGTGGTGGTCGTGCTATTCGCACTCGTTCCTGCTCCAGCCCTCCACCCAAAAATGGGGGACTCAAATGTCTCGGAGAGAAGAACCACGTCAAACCATGCAACACCAAACCATGTGGTATGCTTCGCTAATGCATTGATTAAGATTTATAGGCTTTAAAGTTTCTTGTGGTGGATGAGAAGAGAATTTAAAATGAACACTTGTTACAGACCAGTGTACAGAAGTTGGAGGAGACACAGTTTTATGCAGATGTTTTTGTATGTATATAGACAACACCCAAAATGCAGTCTAGTGTGTGGAGGTACTGTTTACTCTATTTCTACATTCCAGACGAGCGTGGATGCCCACTGGGTCAGGAGTTTGTGCCCTGTGCCAATGAGTGCCCTCAGCATTGCACTGACCTACAGCAAGACATTCAGTGCCAGGACAATACTGAGTGCCAGCCAGGCTGCCGCTGTCCTCAGGGTAAGGGACCAGGGATAAGATGACCTGACACTTACATATATTAATATGATATTAGTATATCCTTCAATATGATATTTATATATTTCACTGGCACTTATAATATGATATTAGTATATTTAAAGAGATATCAGTTTTACTGTGGAGATAGGTGCACAGTAATTATCATGCATTACTAAGGTAAAAGACAGTACCTGGCAGCTTGTCCAGTTTTATCAAAATGTTATATTAGTTGTTTTTGCCATGTAATTATGTTTAATGTAGCAAGATTATTTTACTTACTTACTCTATTAAGCAACAAAATCCCTATGTTTAATTATTTAAGTGCTATTTATTTGCTTGATATCAAGTAAACTTGGAAGTATTTTGCTCTGTTATATTATATATACAGTATGTACCTGTTTTTTTGCTGTTGCTCCTCAAAATGATATATAAGCTTCATCAAACCTGATTCGGATGATATGTAGAATGAGACTGACAAAATATATTCTGTCAGCCCACAATACTGTATACTACAGTGTATAGGGTGCTATAGTTCATGTGAAAAAGGGCAACTGTATGCGTACCAAATTTAATATGCATGTGCAATACATAACTTTATGCTAGTCTTCCGATTTTTATGCATGTATCTCAATAGGAGCCGCTATAAGTAAGGAATAAAATACAACAAGGTGCGCTGCTATTTAATCGATTAAAGTGCAAAGTAATCTGTCTTGAAGACTTTTATGCGTCAGAAAACTTACAGCTTTACCTTGACTGTTATAAAGCTCTAACACTGAAGATTCCCTCTATAAAATCCAACTAAATTATTATTTACAAAAAACTTCACCAAATCAACACTTTTTAGCCCATCATGTGGTTTGTCCTCTTTATAGGCCCCTGTGTAAATTGTTCTAAAAAATACCATATTAGAATGATTGCAGTGATATAAACCATGCCTTGATTTTCACATACAAGACCTTGTCTGGATCAGCACCCCCCTACCTCAACACTCTCCTGAAGGTTTACGTTCCCTCATGCAGTCTGTGATCGATTAGCAACCGACGCTTAGTAGTGCCTACTCAGCGAGGCATGAGGTCCCTTTCCAGAACCTTCACACTAACTGTCCCTAAGTGGTGGAATGAACTTCCAACCTCAATCCGGACCGCAGAATCTGTCACTAACTTCAAAAAACAGCTAAAGACCCACCTCTTCCGTGAGCATGTAACTAACCCCTAAAAAGCCAACCCCAGCTTGTATTTCCTCATCTGTAAGTCACGTTGGATAAAAGTGTCTGCTAAATGAATAAATGTAAATATAACTGTAAGCCATTGCCTTATCTCCCTGTGTTTCTTTCCTGGTTTCCCACTGAAGTTAAGCAGGATTGAACCTGGCCAGTATTTGGATGGGAGACCTCCTGTGGAAAGGAAAAAATCTAGCAAATTCTTGTTCAAAGTGTATGGGACTCTATTATTTTATAGTTGGACTTTTCATGAACTAATGAGTGTATGAATCTGTACTGTGTTTTGTTGATAACTATGTGAATGTGTGAAACTTTTTTCTCCAATAAAGTATAAGAAAAAAAATAAAATAAATGATATTAGTGAGGCCAGCAGGGGGCGCTAACCCTGTAGTCTGTGTGGGGCCTAATACCCCAGTATAGTGACAGGGACACTATACTGTAAAAACAGCACTGTCTTTTGGATGAGACATTAAACCGAGGTTCTGACTCTCTGTGGTCATTAAAAATCCCAGGACACTTATTGTAAAAGAGTAGGGGTATATTCCCCATTGGCTCTTCTCTATCATGGCCCCTAATAATCCCCATCTCTGAACTGGCTACATCACTCTCCTCTCCTCTCCACTAATAGCTGGTGTGTGATGGGCATACTGGCGCACTATGGCTGCCATCACATCATCCAGGTAGATGCTACACACTAGTGGTGGTTTAGGAGACCCCCCCCCATACTATATAAAGCGCTTTGAGTGTCTAGAAAAATGCTAGGCTATATAAATGTAACTCTAACTAACTAACTAAACTTTGCACCCAGAAACTATTATAGTACTATTATACTGTACTATAATACAGTATACTGTAAGTAGTACTATTACACTGCCGTTATAGATTATCAACACCTTCTGCCCAATCAGATTCAAGAACGCAACAGTGCTGTGGTATAACATTAAAATATCTTTTTCTCAGGAATATTTTTATAGCTGGTGTAATTATGCAATTATACCACTTTAAAGCAGGCGATTGACAGGATTAGCATTATCCTCCTTTGTGCTTATTATATATGTCTGTATGTAGGTGAGCTACAGCAGGATGGGGTGTGTGTGAAGCTGTGGCAGTGTGACTGCATAGATGCACTCGGGCAAAGCTGGACTGCAGGCAGTCAGCACCAAGTCAACTGCAACAACTGCAGCTGCGCCGACGGAGTTCTCTCCTGTACCAACCTCACCTGTGCAGGAAAGAGAAGCTGCTCCTGGAGCTCGTGGTCCAGCTGGGCCTCCTGCAGTGTTACCTGTGGGGCAGGACAGAGAACACGCTTCAGGTGAGGCATTACAGAGGGAGAGTTGTGACTGGAGACTAATGAAGGAAAGATAAGATGAAGGAAAGCTGTAGAGCTTGCATAGATTCGAAGGTGGTGATGGACAGAGAGGGAATGGGGCAGATACTGAAAATGGATAGATGGACGAATGCTGAGAAATGCACTGTCATTCCAGGTCACTGATTCCTGAGACCCCAGATGATGACTGTCAGTTCGATGAAGTTCAACACAAGCCATGTGAACCAGGTCTTTGCCCACCGCTGTGTCTCCATGACAACCAGTCGTTGTCTGTTGGCGACACATGGTTAGAAGGGGAATGTAAACAATGGTGAGTTATAAACATCTGCCTACATTAATACGTATAACTTGGTTTTCAGATTTTCCCAATTAGAATTTGATATGATGTGAATAATAGCACCCTGTACATAAATGCTGTATATGATGCATACACATGCAAAGCGTGCGTACACAAGCATACTGTGTTATGTGCTATATGATACTAGTTGTTTTTATATTTATGTTTTTGTATTCAGCACGTGTATTCCTGAAGGAGAATACTGCCAGGATATTTACTGTCGAGGTAGGTACAGCCTGAAAAATAAATTAATAACTTAAAGGCATCTCAAAAACTGCATAACAAAATTCCCAGTTACATAAAAACCTGTAGTTCCACAATAATGACTAAAATAATAATCATGATTATTTTGCTCAATAATGAATTTACATGTTATTTATATATTTATCATAATAAAAAAAAAAACATTTTAGAAATCACATTTTCCACAATTCATCATTTCATATAAATTAAAAGCTTCTTCTTTTGCATAGTACATGGAAATCCTGAATTCTTTTTTAGTTACTTTAATTTGGTGTTAAATGAATGTGTAAATATTAAATATAAACACAGTTAGATTTAAAAGAAATAAATAAATATATGTCTTAGTATGTAACCAAAGCCAACATACTCCTGATGCTCTTAATACTGTAAGTGCTAACCCCCCCCCTTATTTTGTAAATAAGGAAGCTAAGAAAGCTTTTTATCTTCTCAGTGGATGGAGACTGGACTCCGTGGTCTGTCTGGTCTGACTGTTCTGTGACGTGTGGTCGAGGAAATCAGATCCGGACTCGAGCATGTATCAATCCTCCACCACGAAACAATGGGACACACTGTCCCGGGGCAGAGAGAGAGATGCAGCACTGCCACGTTGCTCCCTGCATCGGTAATAAAGTCTTCTTTACATGTGCTGTATTTAACTCAGGACTGCTCACCTACAGTAGGCTTCTAATATCTGAGTCCTCTATAAAGACAAGTTTTTATTTCATCAGGTAAAAAATCAATACATTTTATGAAGATGAAATGCATTTAATATACATTTTTTGGACAATGATTTAACCCTTTCATGCATAGTGTCCACACTCAGCTTAAGGATGTTTTTAGGAAAAATAGAAGATGTGAATCACCTCCAAATCACTTTGCTGTAATTAAACACAAATCCTTTTCTTGAATTCTGTATCCCACTAGACATATTTGCCTTTTTCAATGCAACATGTCCCTGGTATATCTTTGCAAACTTTCTACACAAAATCCCAAATTGTGACCAATACCTGTGAACACCTTAGCTTTTTAAAACCATTTTTTAAATATTAGTATTAATTAAGAGAATTTTGTATATTATTTATATATTAAGATGATAGTCTTTTGGGTTTTTTTTTTACAACCAAAATGACTTGCATCCTGCAACAGACCTAAACTGTATAAATGTTGTTACTTGTCAAAAATATGGCTATATTTAGTTTAAAAATATATATATTTTCTATAATTCTGGTCGATATTTTAGACCTGAATACTAACATTTTTACTCATTATTAGGTATTCCTTCACATGGACAAACATTTAACATTTTAAATCAAGTGATATTTAGAAAAAGTCAAAGGCAAAACCATCAAAATAATCTGGAAATGTTTTTTAAATAATTTGTGTATGAAAGGGTTAAAGCTTCGACAAATACATTATTGTGTGAAACTGAATTTTATCTGAATAGCCTGTTTTGTTGTTGTTGTTGTGTTTCCATATATTTCTTTTAAATGGGTAATACATGTATACACTGATTGCAAAGATGTAATATTATCATCTCTCACTAATTAACACCTGGTATTGACTCAGTTACTATGGTTCTCTACTCTCTGTACAGTATATTATAATCCTTACCACGCTAAGTTAATAAGAGCACACTTTTTTATTTCGTTTGAAACTGTGTTACATTTTAATAATTAAAGACAGTTCTTATGAGTGGATTCATATTTTTGGAGCCCACTTTACACCTTGGCTTGATCTGGATGGTTATAAAGCTACATTCTGGCAATGTATATTATTAAAACTGCTATATGTATTTTTGTCATATTTTATGGTAACAAAGTGACTTCTGATGCTGAGTAATATCCTGATCACGTGCTTTTGTCTCAGATGATCTGTGTCCATGGTCCAGCTGGTCTTCGTGCTCACGGAGCTGTGGTGCAGGTGTGGTGTCCAGGCGTAGGCATTGTTTGTGTGAAGAGACAGGTGATCATGCCTGTCTCATTTCCACAGACACAGAAAGACAAAGTGAGGAGACTCGCCTGTGCTACAAGAGGCCGTGCCCAGGTGAGTTGGCAATATGGCTGACACCAAATATGGTGTTAAAGTACAACCAGAAGAACGTAGTTCATACTAACAATGGGAAGGTCTCAAATAGATATCATAAAGCTTGTCTTGTATCCATCCCAGGGCACTTATTCATTCACAGTATACTCCTACTGAACAACCTTTTGACACACATAGTTCTGTTTGACTTTACACTTCTACATCTGTATAGAGGATGAGTCTGGTTCCTCTCAAGGTTTCTTCCTCATGTCATCTCAGGATGTTTTTCCTTGACACTGTCACCTCTGACTTGATTATTAGGGATCTAAATCTACATCCAGATTTCTGTAAAGCTGCTTAGTGGCAATGTCTATTGTTAAACCCACTACAGAAATAAAATTGAATTGAATTGTATTAAACTACAAAATACAATTTTGTAACATTATATTGTTCATATACTGTATAAGGTTGCACTACTATTAAGTACTTTCTGGTAGTGCTAGATCTATCTATCTATCTATCTATCTATCTATCTATCTATCTATCTGTCTGTCTGTGTGTCTGTCTGTCTATCTATCTATCTATCTATCTGTCTAAACATGCATCTAAAACTGATCGCCACCATTTGATCTGTTACTATTGGTAGCAGCGCTATATAAGTGCAGACCATATACCATTTACCATGTACCACCTTAAACATGTTTAACCTTCATGAGGTACAATAAAAATGTATTAATTTGCTAGCTCAAATTGATATGGGAATGATATTGACTCGTATTTGTATTTAACCCTCCTGTTCTGTTCACTACTTGGCAATGGATGTCTCATTGACTCAAGCAATTAAAGCAATAGTTTCAGGTTTGTGAAGCTGGTTGGACAGTTGAATTTCTGATCTAACTCCTCCATGTTAATTGGGTTAAGGATATTACTATCATTATGATAACACTTCTTTTTTTTCTTTATATAATATTATCTGAACAGGTCTAGCTTTGAACACAACAAAACTGTGAAAATAAAAACGGTTACACTTACAGTAACAGTACATGAATAATCATGCACTAATACCTGTATTAAGACTTACTTACATATGAACATTAATATGAACAAATATGAACATATGCAGCTGCGTACACAAACATCATTGGATGGTGCCAGGTCACTAATTTCCTTATCAAAAGTTTAAAAAAAAACGCATTACTAATAAACACCAATAATTTAATTTTAACCCATTTTGTGTCATTCTCCATGCTTTTCTCTTCAAATCCCACTGTAGTACTAGTACATGCTCTGGGGGGTTGGGCCCATGGAACTGCTCCTTTGCCCACAAGCGTGAAATGAATACAGTAACATTTATTGATTTAGCAGAGGCTATTATCTATTAACATTTAAAACCAGTGTTCTATAAAATTATTTTCCGGTGTTTTAGGCTTACATGTCACTGTGGATCAGTGTAAATTATGAAACTAATCCAGCACCATCCAGTGATGTTTGTGTATGCAGCTGCATATTCTTTTTCATAGAGCATATTTGATTTAGTTTACCTTTACGTGTTAATTAATACATTAACGAACAATCATGTACAAACATGTACTTAAGAGGGTCGTTATTCACACATGAATTCATAAGACTCACATCGTAGTTAAGGTTAGCTCTTCATTAGTTTGTGATTAATACATGGCTTAACTCATCATTACTTCATATCTCAGTAAGTATTACTTCAGGTATTAGTGCATGATTATTCATGTACTGTCATTGTAAAGTGTTACAATAAAAAATAAAAAAAACAGGTTGCCACATAACACTGAAAAATTAAATATGGAACTACTCAAATTAAATCAAATGTCATGGAAGCGTTTTTTTGTTTGTTTGTTTTGTAGTACAGTGTAAGTTAAAAACAATAAGGAAAGGTGTTTAATTTTTTTTTTTATTATTGACGTGTTTATGATCTCATCTTTCTCTTTTTCACCCTGTCACAGACTGTCCCATGTCTGAGTGGAGTGAGTGGACAGTGTGTTCCTGTGTATCTCAGTGGCAACAGCGCTATCGTGTTCCACTGTCTTCGGCCACTAGGGGGCAGCATTGCATAGAGATTGAGAAGCAGAGCAGAGCCTGCAAACCTCAAGACTGCCAGGGTAAGCCTACTGCTGTGTGTGTGTGTGTGTGTGTATGTGTGTGTGTGTGTGTGTGCGCGCGTGCGCGTTTGACTCCAAAGAAGGTTAAGGTCACTAAAATTTGTCCTGTATTTTCAACTTTATATCTCACCTTATTGCCTATATGGAGAGATAGATATATCTAGTGTGTAACCTTTACTATCAAAAGTATTTGTCCTTCTCCTGTGTGGTGTGTGTGCCTTAGAATGTATGGAACCATTCCAGCCGGACTGTGGTTCTCCATGTGAGAAGCAGTGTGTATTGCAAGGGCAGGTGGATGCATGCGTGGGGCAGCCGGGGTGTACGGACGGCTGCTACTGCCCTCAGGTCAGCATAACCTTCTACATCTTATAAGTAAGAGGAACATCCCCAAGAGTTATTACATAGCCAAGCTGCCTCTTTAAATGTGCAAGATTTAAAGTGCTGACCTGCAAAAAGACTGTCTTTCTCAGTCTTTCTGAGTTTCTCAGAGGAAACACTCCAGAGTTTCTCTCTATCATTTATATCTGTAGAACGTGTGCATCAAATATTTTGATGTGTGTTTCTGTAATGAGGGAGGGAAAAGCTCATTTACCTGAAAATCATTTGTAAATTCAGTCGTTGAAGCAGTCACAGATATTTGTTAAGCTTTAAGTCTATAAGTTAAGCTCTAAATCTGTATCATTTGCCTTTTCATAAACTGAACTGTTTTGAACTGCTATGACTTAATTTGCTTTGGTTTTGAATTTACATTGCATGGTTGCATATTCATTCATTCATTCATTCATTCATTCATTCGTTCGTTCATTCATTCGTTCGTTCATTCGTTCATTCAATGTAAATAAAATGTCCATGGCAAAAAAGCGAATTCACTTGAACTAGAATTGAGCATGAGCCAGTAGAAAAAAAGATGGTGGGCTGTGGTCTTCCACCTACTGACATGTTTAGAAGATGGCATAGCACTTCTAATGATCGGCACAAAGTGACTTTATAGAAAGACAGAGATTTGGATACTAATGAATAAACCAGAGGTAACAGTGGGGGAAAAAAACTCCTTGTGATGACATAAGGAAGAAACCTTGAGAGCAACCAGGGATTAAATTGATTACAGTATGTAGTAGGGCTGAAGGACTTGAGCCCAGGCTCCAGATGTTGTCTGTATTGACCTGGATTTTTCTCAGACTTATTGGCATTTGTACTTGGGCATTGGTTATTAAATATGGTTTTGGTTTCAACCAGGAGTTTGTAAAAGATAATGCTCTTATTGTCTTTTGACAAGAAGTAATTCATTATTTTATAAAACAGCCTAATCATTGGCACAGTGCACTGGTACAAATTCTTGGCCTTGAAATAGTTAGGCTTTGACTTTGGATTCAATCTCGACTTGACCTCGACCACCTTAACACTTAGCCATGACTTGATCTGGTCTTGGACTTGACAGTGGTGATCTTGACAACAGCTCTAGTGTATAGCTATAGAGTTAAGGTAAAGAGTAAAGGTGTCCCTAAGTGTGTTTAAAGGATGTTCATTATGAGCACATTGTGAACAAGAGTCCTGGAATATGCATATTTTCAATTTGATACATTTTTATTATGGAGTTCAACAACTACTCCCTTTCTTTCCTCAGTAGACATCACACATATAGTAGTTAGAGAGTAGATTGAAAAATTGTGGAGTATTTCTTTTAACTGAAGTATATAACCTCACATTTTCGAAGATTATGAGGGTGTTGTATGAGGGAGTTATTTTTACCATGACACATAGCAGGGTAATTATTGTAAACATAAAGAGTATTTTTCTTAAATCCATATTCCAGAATACAGTTTAAGATTTATTATTTTGCTTGCTGGTATTAGCTTATTAAATTATCATCAAGCTTCTTCAGAACTCCATGTCCCTCTGGATGCCTACAGGGTCTACTGCAACAGAATGGGACGTGTGTGCCTGCAGAACAGTGTGGCTGTGTTCACCTCGTCCAGCGGGACACAGGCTCACCTGTCCCTGTCACTCTCCCACAGGGTGGAGTGCTCAATATAGGCTGCAGGACATGGTAAGACCATCCACACTCAGCTTTTACTTCACTTGTCCTTTAATTCAAAGGCTCAAGAGAAAAACTTGGAAGATTATATATTTGGACATTTTCCTGTATTTCAGTTTATGCCATAATGGGTCTTTGCAGTGTGATTCTCGAGAATGCGAAGGTATTAAAAATAAAATGTATTTAAAAATAATAAGGCTTGGACTTACTATGAATCTTACAAGAGAAATGTTTGTTACTCACACACTTTATTATCCTTTTAGTGTCACTCAGTGAGTGGTCAGAGTGGACCCCCTGTTCTCCGTGTGTTCGTACCTCCTGTCTTCTCCACTCTGACTCTGCCATGAGTAATTGTGAAGATGTCAGTGCAGGTCTAGGATTGCCTGAAACAGCTCTGGTGTCAGTGCAGAGGCGCTACCGAACATGTCTGGATGTGAACTCTGGGTTACCTGTCAGTGAGAGAGAGGGGGAGTGCTCCAAACCCCTGCAGGAGGAGAGGATCTGCCCCCAACCCGATGTCTGCATAGGTGATCATCACTCACAGTACTCATATTACTGAAATATCATGAGTGTCAACTTAAAGGAATACTCCAGCATTTCCCCGACCAACACATCTGCACCTTTTCTTGTGATTATGGCAGACAAAAATTTCATCTAGAGATGGCACAATACCACTTTTTCATTTCAGAAAACAATTCTGATACTGATCGATACCGATCAATCCCCAAAATCTTTGCTTCAAAATGATATAAACCCTATGTACTGTATATAGTTTTATCCAACTATCTTTCAAACACTGGACCCATACAGTAAATGGCTGTTCTGGTCTTGTGGCATCCATGCAAACCCACACAACAACTCCCTCTGAGAAATTAATCCCATCTCTGAAGGAATGAAAGAAATGAAGGAAAATGTCTTTGACAACAGAATTTAGGAAATGTGTGGCAGTTTGGAGAAACCAGACTCACTGGATGTTACTGTGGCCAAAAAAAACATTTAAAACTAGTTTTGGGCCAAAATTGTTTTTTTCTGCCTATATTTTTATTTCCTTATCCTGCACTCATCATAAGTTAGTTTTTGATGAAGGAGGTTTTCTGTTTTTTTTCTTTTCTTTTTTTTTGTTGGTGCAGGGAAAATTCTTTTTCAGATGAAAATGAGATGAAATGGGAGAAGATACTAGAATGTTCTTTCTATTTGTGGCCCCAATAGCAAAAGGAACCACAGTATAAACTGCTACAGTAATTTTGGCAAGATTTTACACAGTCTATTCACAGAGACAGATATGATAGGAAAAAAATAACTTGACCTCATGTTAAAATTCTGTGCCATGGGCTTATATGGAAAATATGCTTTGCCCAATGAGGGGCATTACGATAAACTTTTAGACTCTCCATGCTCAACTCTGTGACATTGATGTGTTGTCATCTGCAGACCCATGTCAGTGGAGTGTGTGGGGGCCGTGGAGTGTGTGTCAGGAGCCATGTAGTGGAGGATTCCGCCAGCGTGAGCGAACATCCCTGGCAACAACCCTCGGACCACAATGTACAAGACGGCAGAGCCAATCGCAGGCCTGCAACACCGGCCTCTGTCCAAGTACTGTATGCGCATACACACATACACACACGCATGCTGTAAATGGTATGATAACAGGCGAAAGGATGTGTGTACATGAATTTAATTGTGCATATGCGTTAACATAAACACACAGATGCCAAACACCAAGGTTATTGTTCTATTGAACTAAAATGTGTATGATTTTACTGACTCTCCATGTCTGCTCTCAGGCGAGCGCTGTGAAGACAGGGGGCGGGTCTACGAGGCTTCCTGTGCCAATCAGTGTCCTCGTAGCTGTGCTGACCTTTGGGAGCATGTGCAGTGTCTACAGGGAGTCTGTCACCCAGGTACAACCACCATGTCATTACAGTAACACTAAAAAAGTTTAGTTATTCACTGTGTTAAAAAGAAATTCAAAACATGTTATAAATTTCAGAACATGTTAAGAAGTAACAACATACATGTATAGATTTCGTTTTTGTTACCCATACTGTAGTGAAGCTACAATTTGTAAATGATAAATGGTCTGCACTTATATGGCACTTTTATTCAAAGTGCTTTACACTGTGTCTCATTCACCCATTCACACACACACTCGCATACCAGTGGTAGCAGAGCTGCCATGCAAGGCGCTAACTTGCCATTGGGAGCAACTTGGGGTTCAATGTCTTGCCCAAGGACACTTTGGCATGTGGAGTCATGTGGGCCGGGAATCGAACCGCCAACCCTACGATTAATGGACCACCTGCTCTACCACCTGAACCACAGCCACCCCATTTTTATATTCTTTAATTATTTTTATTAATGTATGTGCAGGTTGTAGGTGTCCTGATGGTTGGTTGCTGCAGGACAGGGAGTGTGTGAGAGTGTCAGCATGTCGCTGTGGGCTTCCTACAGAGAACAGCACACTCGAGCTTACACCTGGACAGAATGTCACAGTCGAGTGTAACACCTGGTGAGAGCATACACATAGACATACACACAAATGGGTTTAAATGTGACATAATGTAATATTGTATTCCACTGTGAAGGCGCTAGTAAACAATACTACTACAGAAGATTGAGTATAAAATTAACCTAGCACCAATTTTTTTCATCACATAAGTGCAACTTTGAATTTGAACCTAAAATGTTTAATGTTTAATGCCTTCAGTGTGTGTGTGAATGGGTCACTGGTGTGTACGGACCGGCCCTGCCCTGTGTATGGCGCATGGGGTTCCTGGAGTGAGTGCTCGGTGTCATGTGGGACAGGACGAAGGACACGAACCCGTCCCTGCACACACACACCTGGCGGCCCTAGCTGCGGAGAGACCATTCAGAGCCAAAACTGCACTCTGCTTGCATGTCCAGGTTTGCTTAAATATATAAAGCATGTAGTTGTCATGAGTTCTCACCCATCCAATTAAAAAAAAAAAAATAATCCACAGACTATCTTATGATTGCAGCAGTAGTGTTTGTTCGGGGGTAGCAAGAGCACACTAAGAGCTAACACCATCATATAATGTATCATATAAGGTCACATTTATATTTAAATATTTGATTTGTTCCTTAGGCTAAAATGAATGGATAGGCCCTGTTGGGATTGGATACCTTTTTTGCTTCAATAAATAACATAATCATTTAAAAACTCTTTTTTTGTTTTAATTTCTGAAACAATTTAGTATGAGATATATACAAAAACAGAAGAAATCAGGACACATACGTTTTCACAGCACTGTAGCTGATTTTAACAGTTTCATGTTGAGATTATGTAAACAAGCCAGCCATTTACTTATATCATGTTCATAGTTATTAATTCATTCAATGAAGGCCTTTTCATGATAGATTTAATTCATGAAAGATTTGACTACGTGTTGAATTTTAGGCTGAAGTTCTGCTCTGATTCAGTGTTGTGTGCTGTTAGCTGACTGTGTGCTGAGTGAGTGGTCCTCCTGGAGTGAGTGCAGCGCCTCCTGTGGTGGAGGAGTGTCACTGCGCAGGAAGACTATTCTACAGAAGTCTGCGCCTGGAGGAAAGGCCTGCTCGTCTCCTATCGAGCAGCACACTGCCTGCAACACCAACAGCTGCCTGCCTGGTGAGAAGAATATGCATACATTTATTCTCTCTTATAATGATGCACAGACATACACACACACAGACATGTGCACATCATCATCATTATCATTACCATTATCGTCCCATGTTCCCTTGACTTACTGAGTCGTTAATTCATTTATTTATTCATTTATTCATTTATTCATCTTCATTAATTATTTTATCCTGGTCAAGGTTGTGGTGGACCCGGAGCCTATCCCGGGAACACTGTGCATGATGCAGCATACACCTCGGATGGGACGCAAATCCATCACAGGGCTGAATTTGATATTTTAGATTAACCCTGGTCAATGTAACTTTTATTCATGTTTTTTTAAAGATGAGGAACTCCTATAAAAAAAAAATTAATACTTTCACCACAACTAGCTGTGAAAACACACACACACACACACGCCTTGAAAATGAGATTCTAATACTTGTTGTAGATGCTTACAGTATGTTTATGCTTATATTTCTCCTGAGCTGCATGGGCTATAAAAGACAGCCTTACTAATCTCATATTTATAACGGCCCCGCTGCATTTTTATGGAAGCTTGCATCACCGGAGAATAGTGCCATTCTAGTAGATGTCAAGATCTCTCCTTAAAGGTAAATCATAGCGTTGAGATAAAGATTGGGTTGGCAGCTTTTCAAAAAGGAAATCTGTTATCAGTGACACTATATTCTTCCAACAAGACCATTAAATACAAATTATAATAGTGGTAGAGTGTGAAAAGATTCCTGAGTAGATCTGAGTAGAAATGGACTTTAAACAGATAACTCTTTTAGCCACAATCTTGGCTTACTAGTATACACACTACCTCTGACGTTTGGCTTAGTCTGCTAATTTATGTATCATGATCCTGTTGCTGATTTACAATCATGGGTCAGCCTTTGATAACCCTATTCGCCTGTGTGTTTGACCTTCCTGACTGTAGAAAAGCCCCAATAAAATGACTTTTATCCAGCGCTCTATCTCACATCTTAGACAAATTAAGTCTTCAGCTCCTGTCATCTTCATAAATTGTAGTAGAGTCTAACAGACCCTGATTTGACAAGCCAATTTTAAAGCTGTATGATAAAAAATTAATGTTTTCTCAAGAGTAATAGAGGGAGTGCTGCTGGTGCGATATTCATAACAATGACTCAGCACAAAATGTAAACTTAAATCTTTAGCTGTCATTACATTACATTAAAATTATAGCTGCCAGTTTTCTTATCTAAATAAGATAGCCAGTGGGTAATCCCAATCAAAAGTTTTTAAGAGCACAATTTGTCTTAATAATATTTTTATTCCCCCCCTCCTCTCTCTCTTCTTCTTTGCTATGTGTTAGAGTGTCCTCCGGGTCAGGTGTTCAGTCTATGTGCAGGTTCATGTCCGTTTTCCTGTCAAGATCTGTGGCCTGAGAGCCAGTGTGTGCCGGGATCCTGCAACCCAGGCTGCTCCTGCCCCCCTGCTATGGTGAGAACAGCCTTGTATCAAAAATAAATGCCTCATTACAGCTTTTTACTCAACGCAAATGTATGTAGAACAGCTCATGAAAAAAATGCAATGGCACAGCTTCATACTCAACTCAAAAGCCTTAGAATGGTTTTATACTAATCCCAAATGACTTGGAACAGCTTTATAGTCAACCCACATACCAAAAAACAGCTCTATACTCAACGCAAATCTCTTGGAACAGCTTTGCACTAAACCCAAATGCATTGGAACAGGTCTATACTAAACCTGAATGCCTTGGAACTGCACTATATTGTAAGGCTAAAATATAAAGGTTTAATAACTTAGCCCACTGCTTTCCTATAACCAAAGATGGAAATCTCAGCCGATGGTTGAATGCGTGTTTTAGTTTATGTTTTAAATATCTGACGCCAATACACTCAATTATTTCCATTTAATAATACCTGTTAAATTATTTATCTGACTCCACAGAATAATCTTCTAGTTAGTGCTAGAAGTGTAATATCTCAGTGTTGTAATAGTTTTTACTATGAAACAGCTTCATCCCTTCATTAAAATGACGTTCCTACATCAGAGCCTTTTATATAGCCTATAATTTACATTTACTTTTACATTTATTAATTTAGCAGACGATTTTATCCAAAGCGACTTACAAATGAGGAAATAATAAACAATTATTTTGTTAGCTCAGAGGTTTCTATCGACGTGCAAGCGTAGGCCTTTCCAAATGTACTTGTCAGAGGTTTTGTTTAAACTTGCAAGTATTAGCCTTTTATATTAGGTTGTCAGGGGTCGATTTCAAACGTGTCTAACATACTAAAACTTTAGCTTAGGGAACTATTTCTAGTAACCATACATGACGTACACATCATGTACTGTTAATGCATCATACCTTCTTTCAAAAGAAGTACTGAGCATTTAGAGATACAGTAACAAATTTATTATACGAAGTCACAAATGAACGATATACAGAAAATATAATATACAGAATATATATTATATATATTCGATATACAGAATAGAAACAAAGAGAACTTACAAAGTGATGGTCAGCATCACAGACATAGGAAAAAGCATCTCGGATAATAAAAGACCCTGATGGTAAAGGCCCTTGATGGCAAAAAGCCCTTGGTGGTCAAGCCATACTGTATTTTACAAAGCATACTCTTTTATAACCCTGAGCTTCTTTGAAGTGAACAATGACCAGGATTCCAAATGGAAGAGACACAGTATGTTTAATGGCAGGATGGACCCCAAGCTGCTTAGCTCACCCTAAGGAACTGAATGTTAATTAAGGGTACGTTTATACGACAACGATATACTAAAAACAGAAACGTTTTTCCTTTGCATTTTTGAAAAGTTTCGTGTACAGACAACAACGTTGTCAAAACGATTCCCGTTCACATGGATCCGCGAAAACAACTAAAAGCATTCACATCAACATGTCCGCCATATTGATTCGGGCTAGACTGCCCTATAAACCAATACAAGTAAACTGGGGAGCTGTGGTTTTTCTGGATAAAAAGCACAATAATGTTTATATTTCTCAAACGATTTCAATGGTTTATGATCTATGTGGAGTACAAAAAAAGTTCTGTCTCCAGTTACTTAGAATCTCGATAGTTAGACTTGGAAAATGATTCATTGTCATAAGGAGTGAAAACTCACACTTGTCAAGCATAGATTCGGCTTATTTTTCTTGGTTAACAAATGCTGAGACGTCCCTAATGTAATGTAATTTAATGTTCATGAAATGTGCATAAATTATTTTTCATTGTGGAAATAAATGTTTATATCTTCAACCCCATCTTTTAGCTTTTTTTGTGCTCCAGGTCAGAATTCTGTTAACAAACCTCGTTCATTTTTAAATACTGAAAAAAAATCGAAATAGTGCAAACAGTGAGACATTGGCAGTCAGTCTGCTTCTATATTTTATTAGCAATAAAAGGATACAGATTTACTCCAAAACAGACAATTACAAAGATAATTATAAGATTTTGAATACCCTTTGTTGGTATAGATGTGGGTTAATACCGTTGCGTATGTAACAAATGCGTCTCCGCTGATCGTCGTAGTGATGCAGTAAATCTACTTTGCTGGAGAAGCGTCGATAAACTCATAACCTTGAGCAGCACGAACACAGCCCTGTAGTTTTGAATGTCTCACATGTTGTTTTGAAGTACTCGCGTGCACGCCTATATACTGAACACGTAATACGCGTGCGCATGATTTCATCGTTTTCACAGATTCTCTTTTTTGTACGTTTACACTGAGACAATAACAATATCGTTTTCAAAAACTTGCACTTTGATACCCGTTTTCAAAAGTCTGTGTTTTTAGCCAAAACACATAAAACGCTTTCCGTGTTTAGTTGAAAACGTTGTCGAGTAAACGGCCCCTGATTTCCTGAGAATGAGTCGTATGTATGAGTGAGTGTAGGTGTGAGTTTGTGTGGGAAGAAAGAACACATATTGCAACATATACTGTAAATACTGTTTCCTAAAGCTATATGATATTTATGATAGGTCATAGGGCTGGGCGATAAAACAAATTTATTGTGATTAAAAAAATCCATGATATCAATGATAATCTGTTGAGTAATTATCGATGTTTAGCCTATATTCTAGCTTTAGCCGAACAACAACAGAACCTTTCTTCTGTGTCATCATGGGCCAGATGACATCATCTTATCAAGGGAAACGCATTCAGTGGTTCTCCTGCGAGCAAGCATACTCAACCAGAATGCCTCAGAAGAGTTGGCACTCGACCAGAATACCTTGGAACAGCTCTATACCTAACCCAAATCTCTAGGAGAGCTTAATACTAAATACTAAATTCCTTGTTTCTATATTAAACCTGAATACCTTGGAACAGCTCTAGACTCATCCTAAATGTAATGGAACAGCTTTATGCTCAATCAAAATGCCTCAGAAAATTTCTATACTCAATCGAAATGCCTCTAATGCCTTGGAAGAGCCTTATACTCAACCTAAATGCCTTGAAACACATTTTTACCCCAATGCAACACCTTGACACTCAACCCCATTGCTTAATACGCTAGCTCAATGCCTTAATTCTCAACCCAAATACCAGGAAACAGCTATATACTCAACCAAAACACCTGAGAAGTCATATTCACAGCCTCAAACTCAACTATTTCTACCAGCTTACAGTTTCAATGCCCTTTTTATTCTTAGTTAGTTTTTCTTTGTGTATAACAGATACATTAGCAAATGTCTTACTACACACACACTCCAATGCTCACACAATACAGAAACTGTAGAATGCATTTCACAAAAAAACATGATATCTTTTCAACAACATGAGTATAATCAGACAATCACCAAACAACCGATAAATACAGAAAGGCTATTTCACACCAACAGCCTTGTTTCGAGATAAACATACTGTAGTAGAAACACATTAGACTGCAAATAATAGACTGCAAAACTTTGCTCCCAGGTTATGCTTAATGGATCATGCATGCCCTACTCTGAGTGCCCTTGTTCCCCACTGTCTCTGCCATTGGGGTTGGCCAATGTCACACTGGACCCCCTGCAGGAAGAGTTTCCCCCTGGAACCATTATACCACATCTCTGCAATGCCTGGTAATGATTCTCACTCAGTCACACTAGCTTGTTTTCATTTCTTTTCCCATTGAGATAGAGAATATTTCTGAGAGCTTATCGATTGTGAATATGTGCAGTATGTCATGTGGGCACTAAGAGAATGTTGAGGGAGATGGGGTGAAAATGGATCAGTGTATAGACTTATATCAGATCGCAAATGATTTTTGCACTCACACACCGAGCTGGGTTATGACAGGCTTGATAGAAAAAGAGAGGCATATGATGGCAGTTTAAAATGATTGCCACTCTCATTCAACAGTCTGCTGATTAGAGTGGTTGTTTTGGTATAATGGATTTGTTGGGGGATTTGGGCCATTATACTGGAGCACACAAACAAAACATCTGCATTGGTAGATTGATGTATGCATCTAATTCTTTTTTTATGTGTGTGCTCTCTACCTTTTGTGCATAAAGTGAATGTGAAAATGGAGTATTCAACTGTACGGAGGAGTCATGTAATGGTGAGTGTCATTAGCTGGTCTCTTTACTGAATTTTACTATGATAGCTAGGCAGAAAGCTCCAACACATGTAGCACTTGCTTAGTGAAGAAAATCACTGTAAAGTGTGTCCGTGCATATTAGGGATGTAACTGAATACAAATTCATTCAGAATGAACACATAATGTGTTGTAAAGAGACACAAATACAGATACGAATAGGAGATGCTATATTGCTTTTTTTTTTTAAGAAAGCTTGCCAGAAAGATTCACAGGTTGAGATTAAAAGTGCATACCGTGTGATGCAACAAAAAGTCACATGACCAAGAGGTATTTACTTTGATGCGGACATATATGAAGCTTGCAGTACAAACAAAGACCATGTTCATTAAAGTGCATTTACAGAATTCATTGATTCATCCTTAGTAACTGCCTGATTAGGGCCACTGTATATACTGAATTATATACATTATATAACTAAATTACCATGCTGACATTTCTGCCCCTGTTGTTGTTGTTGTTGTTGTTGTTTTCCAGTGATTCCAGGGGCATAGTGGTAGTGTTCATGTTTAATAAATTTAAAAACAAACAAACAAACAAACAAAAAACCCTTCTGGTTTAGGCCACACCCACTTCTGGTTTGAATCCAAAAATAAATACAGATATGTATATGGATTGGAGCACTAAAGAGATACAGATAATTGTATTGGACTACACCCTTGATACCTATGCCATGGCACTACTGTCATTCACAAGCCTGTGTTTTCACAGCTAGTCTTGCTAATTGTAGTGATTTCTGAGTGGCGTTTAAATGTTTTCATCTATACAGTAATTACTGAGAAAAACTGTAACCCTACAATCACATTAGCAAGTGACAGACTATCATTGATTTCCTGTGACATGGAGCAATGATTCTGATTCTGGGGATATTTCACCTGAGATTTTCTCAATTTTATGCAAATACACTATGATGGGTAAATGAGTGTCAGTAAATTCCTCAAACAATTCTTATGGTGCCTCTACTCACACAAAATTAATTATGTCCTGCGCTAGTTCCCATTCCACAGGGTTTGGCATGCAGGAGCCGAGAAAAGCATGCAGCTTAATCTTCTCCTTATTCTCAGATTTGAACAGTACTACAAAAACTTTTAAACAAAAGTAACATCATGATGCAGTTATAGAGTAGAGTGTGTACTGGATAAAAGCAACAACAGCAGTTTTCTACCAACACAGACTAGACAAATCTAGAGAGACCCAAGCAACTTGCTACTGTGAAGGCTCAGAATTGCTTTACAGAATATAAAATACTCACAGCACATAGTTATACATATACTGGTTATACTAATGCAGGTGTGTCTGTTTTAGTGGATTGTGAATGGAGCAGCTGGTCTGAGTGGAGTTCGTGTTCAGTGTCGTGTGGCTCTGGAGTGCAGATTTCTAGTCGCTCTGTAGTGCAGCCCAGGCAGTATGGAGGACATGAGTGTGAAGGCCCCAGGCACAGGAGCAGAGTGTGTACAGGACCTGACTGTGGTAAGAATCTTAACACCACATTCAGAGCAATCATGTAAGACTTTAGGGTTAAAATTGGAGCATTCTAGAATTAGGTGTGTGTGTGTTGTCTATGCATCAGCTATATTTTGATTATACCACTGTGTATGTGGAACTGTTAATAAAGATGTGTTTCTTCTGCTGTAGCGTGTCCAGAGGGAGAGCGCTGGAGACGGAGCACGTCTGAGTCAGAGCGTGTGTGTGACAGAGGGTGTGTGGACATGTACAGCGCTGAACCGCTGAACTGCACTGAAGTGAGCAGGCTCTCCGAGGGCTGTGTGTGTGAGGATGGGCGCTATCGTGACGCAGAGGGCCGATGTGTGATTCCTGCTCTCTGTCAGTGCAAGGGGGAGGACGGCATACTGCGAGAGGTGTATACACAAACACCCACGCTCTCATGGCAAACCAAAACAAGTGCTGATACTCATACACATTAGCAAACATGCATGACATAGTCTTACAGTTAGTGGTTTAGAGCCATCATTCACTCCCCCAAACAGTCATACACCCCGGAGCAACGCACAGAACCATCCATCAAAAAACTACAACTTACCTTTTATGCTATAATTGTATTGCCAGTTACTTTGTATATTTATCTTTCAAGGGGTCCCATTATTAGATCTGATGGATAAGTCTCCAGTGTATCCCTTATAATTAAATGTATTAATAATGCATAAAATCTCAATCTCAGAACAGCAATATACTGTATGTTTTATGGGTAGGACTTAATTAAACCAGAAATATATATTAAAACTTCTGCATTATTCTGTGTATAATGTGGCGTGTGTGTGTGTGTGTATTCCAGCCTGGCTCTGAGTGGGAAGAAGTGTGCCAAGCTTGTCACTGTGTAAATGGCCTAAAGCAGTGTAAAGCCAGCTGCCCTCCACTTCTGTGTGATGAGGTGAGAAATCCACAGGGCTCGCTACAGATAATTATTCACCTGTAACATCCTCCAGATTTATTAGAAAACTTTTTTTTTTTTTTTAATTCTCCTCTACACAACTTTTATTTTATTAGTGGCATACTAATGCAGCTTTGCACAATTTGCATAAAAAAAAATGCAACAGTTGTAAACCTTACTGTAGGCATTGCATCAGAAAGTGTCCTGAGTGTGAAAGGAGTCCCCAGAGAGCAGCAGATGCTGCTGGTTAGAGTGACTCCACTGTCCAGGCTACTGCTCTGGTCACACAGTGGATCCCAGATGGCATTTCTGCTGTCACCCCACACCGCATTCAGAGAGGAAGCACATGTCCTGCTCTCCCCAGGGCTCAGCACCTCCACTGTGCTGCTCTAAACACGCAGTCACAGCTTGAACATAAAATAAAATATTTCGTCTGTATTAGGAATAATTCAGGGGTTGTATTCTGAAAAGGTCTTACAACTGAACATTCCTAGAATAGGAACTTTTCTTCTTTAAATCTATTTACAAACTTGACATTTTAACAAAATAAACCTCTTTTTAAGAATTCGTAATCCTTTCTTAAGGACTTAACGTTAACTAATTAGCAAATGCCCTGAATAATTCATCACTCTGTCATTTGCTTATTTAGTGTTGAGAATAAGTGATGTCAAATTCAACTGTACGTGTACAAATCCTGGATGATGTCGTGTATCTTCTGGAAACTGCTATCCACTGCTATGGATGAGGGCATTTTAAATGAATGTATTTTGACAGTAATTGGCTGAATTGCATGCTAAACTGCTAAACGTTGCCAAAAAGAAGACAATGAAATGTCACTGATTTTGTATGTTAAAGCAAAAATCCAAATAACCAGGATATTTGTGACAAATGCTAGTCTAAGCATGGCACATCATGGATTAAGTAGAGGATAGTACTTAGTTTTATTTACATTAAGGGAAAATTTATTGGGGTCATGGTGCTTTAGTGGTTAGCAGGTTTGCCTTGCACCTCCAGGGTCAGGGGTTTAAATCCCACCTTCACCATGTGTGCATGGAGCTTGAATGTTCTCCCCATGCTTTGGGGGTTCCCTCCCCCAGTCCAAAGACATGTGCTGTAGGCTGTAGTGGCATTTCCAAATTATCTGTAGAGTGTGAATTTGTGTGCGACTGTGCCCTGCGACAGGTTGGCACCTTGCTCAGGGTATCTCCCACCTTGTGCCCCGAGAGCATTTATTTAAGCAGCCCTCTTGCATAGCATACTATTAAAAAAAATCAAGATTTTCTCGAAACTCAGTCAACTTTGAGCTTACAGTCATAAGAATTTTTTTGTTAATATGGTCCTTCACAAAATGTTCCCAAAATTCCCAAAAAGCATTGGTGCCATTTACTTTGTCATTTTACTGTGCACTATTTAAAATTGTTTGCCTTTTACTGCTTTCCTATTTGAGTCTCCAGATCATCATGTCATTAAATGTAAAATATTTTTGTGGACCTTTAACCTCACTCCTGATCTCATACATACATACACCACCCCTAAAGGCAAAGTTGTAACAGGGTGCAGTGGGAGTTGGAGTGCAACAGCTGTCGCTGCCTGATGGCTCATCCTGCTGCTGTGGTCCAACTCTGGACAGATGAATCGCAAATAAGTGTGTGTTATTCTGAGTTTCTCATTGCTGACTCTGCCCCTTTGCACTGTTTTCCCCTCTGCTGTGCCTAGGGTGAAGTCAAAGTGCTGGAGGATGGACAGTGCTGCCCTGTCTGCAGGAAAGTGTACACAGGTAGAAATTGCCAAAGTCTTACATCAACTTAGACATACACTGCTATTAGTGCTACTCTCTGGCCTCTGTGGAATTGCTGAGCTTTGTCAGCGATTCCTGAGGATCCATGTGCAATGGATGACAAGTTTGTTGCACACTATTAACTCTGGTGTGTGTATAAAGGATTGTCAGACCTCATCTGCTGTTTCCTGGATTTGAACTGGAATGAATTGGACGACTCAACAGAAAAGTTTTAAGTGCCAGAAGCCATCTTGTCAGCAGATATTTTTTTTCTGAAAACTAGCTAATGCAATCCCACAATATGGACACTGATGTATGGTTGACACAAATAAAAAAAAATGACCATTATTAATGCTCTGAACTATTCTTAGCAGGAGTTCAACTACCCCCAACACAGATGTACAGATTTCAATCAAGCATCAAAAGTAACCTTTAATCTGACTGACATTTCTATGACTCCTTCTTTCTGTTTTGTTCTTTCTCTCTGTTCTCTTCCTGTAGATGATCCGCTCTCTCAGTGTCACCGCCACACTGAGATCAGGAACATCACCAAGGGCGATTGCCACCTGGTCAATGTGGAGGTCAGCTTCTGCAGGGGGCGCTGTTTGTCTGGAACAGATGTCATTCTAGAGGTACAAAAACACGCTCTGTTATGCAAATAACTGGTCTGGTACTGCTTGGTGTCTAATTGACATACCAATAGCAGAAACTCTAGTATTTGGTTTACTACTGTGTTTCTCAAACTAGTTCAAGGATGCCAGATGGTCCACATATTTAATCTCTTTCAGCTCCTAACACACCTGTACCAGGTGTTTGGTGTATCTTGATTGCTTGGTTTTGGTGAAAGAGAGCAAATTATGTTTTTGGATACACTAGTGTGCTACCATGTACTGGAATGATCATAGGAGGCACCGTATAGAGCTGATTAGGTGATGCATTTGTATTGGTAGACCTACGCGATGTTACACATGGCCTGACAAGAAATAAATTCAAGATATCATGTCTTAAAGGCTCAATATAAAGATTTGAAATAAAGTTTTGTCCTAAATAATCCATCAGTCATCTAATCTAATCTAATCTAATGATTCTGACTCTCTGAACCTGGGTTTTTATATCATTTCTAGTGATAAAAAAACAACAACAACAACAACAACAACAAAAAAACAAAGTGGACAGCTCAGCTATCATTTTTATGCATGATGTAAAGATTGTATTTTCACACAAAATAGTCATTAATAGTTACTATTAATAACTACATTTATAGTATACTATATGAAGTATATTAATAGTTATATTATTTTACACTTAGCCCTCTGTCCTGAAGCCTTTCCTGTAGATAGATAGATGGATATATCACTTTATTGATAATATAAAGAAATTCACATAGAAATTCCACTGTAGAGGAAACATTAAAGTTACAGCTTTACCTCTGACTGTTACTAAGAGCTGACAGTGGAGACTCCTTCCATAAATGCTAGTTTATTTATGTTGCGCATCTGCCAAACAGGTCCCTGAGCGAGTTGCTACTACAGAATTTACAACGTATTGGAATTATATGCTAATATCAACCTGTGATTTGCCCTGCAGCCAGAACTACTATCAGAGCCACACTATACAAATTAATAAAGCCACTTTTTAACCAATCAGAATTGAGAATGTAACAGTGCTGTGGTATAAGTAATAAATATTGCACCATATTATTATAGTGTCATGGTTTAGTAGCTCCATATACTGGATGTGCAACAGTAAAATCTTGCCATTATCATGGTTCATAGCCTGAAAATCACAAATAACCATTTAGATATTATATCATAGTAAAGCCAGACTACTTAAAGAAGAGCTACAGCAGCAGGAAGGCCATAATATTAGGAATTCTGTTTCTGGATCAGTTTTTTTTTTTGACCACATAGTGACTAGGGCCAATAAAATCAGTGGGACACCTGGTCTAAAATCAGCTGTCCCCCTGAGGGATGCTTTGTGAATACAGACCTAGATCTTCATGTGTGGGATCAAAAATCAACACTGACTCACGTCATAAATCTGATTTGCTATTGCAAGGTTTCTTCGAGCCAACCATCTAATCTGGGCGATTCTATCTTTGTGTCTCTGTTTGCTGCGACTGTTAAAAATATGTTTCAGCTCGGAAAGTCTCTCAAGTTACCATGGAGACGAGAAGCAGAGCACTTGCAGCCATATAGATCCCTTGTTTGTTAGTTTTAACACCAAAAGCACATCTTGTTCCACTGTTTTCCCCATCCAGGGGGACAGTCACAGGACTGTCAATTGAATCCTAGTGCCACTGTGCCTGAAAACATACAGTAACTCATCCTGAGCATTACTATAAATTACACCATCCTCTTTGTCATGCAGAGAGCAGATCATTCTTAGGTAAGTAATTGTGCCGTGAATCTAATATTTGGATTGTTGATGATTGGGGTTTTGTCCTTTCTATTTCTTTCTTCCACCTCCTGTTGTCTGTCATTTCCAGTGCTTTTCTCTCTGCCTTTTGTCTTCACCCCTCACCTTTACATGCTGTCCTTCCTTCTTTTTTATTGGATTATCTGTTTTTGATTCACTTTCCCTCTGTGTGTGTGTCAGGAGCCCTACCTACAAGCCGTGTGTGACTGCTGCAGTTACAGGCTGGACCCCCAGACTCCTGTGCGCTTTCTCAACCTACACTGTTCTAGTGGAGAAAGCGAGCCTGTGGTGCTGCCCGTCATACAGAGTTGCGAATGTACCAGCTGTCAGGGTGGGTACATGCGCAATGTGATCACACAGACACTGAGCCATGGCTTTGGGGTGTTTGAAGCTCAGTGGTTAAAACATTATATTTCTGATAGGAAGGTTGTGAGTTCAAATCCCAGCATTACCAAGCTGCCACTGCTGGGCCCTTGAGCAAGGCCCTTAACCCTCAACGGCTCAGTTAACGGCTCAGTATAAATGAGATCAGTGTAAGTTGGTCTGGATAAGGGCGTCTGCCAAATGCCATAAATGTAAAACAACTATGTGCAGAAAAATACACACCAGAGTGATGGCATGAGAATTATATCAGCTAACTACAAAGATACAGACTTTTTATAGAAACAGCACTTGTACAAGATACTTGAAATGTTTAAAGCTTTTGAAACGTTTCTAGTAGTGGAAAACCTCAAAATCTTTGTTGAAAACTGCTTCATTAGTGCTCGAATTGATGAAAGGCATTTCAGACTATTTATTCAATCCCATATTTGTACCTATACAGACTTACGTGTTTTAGCTGACACTGTATGATGTACTTTGGTGAACATTTGCTGTGTAGTCCTTGAAAGCAAAAAACTGAAAGAAAGAAAAAAAAAACCCTGAAAGGTCATAATTTCATTTTCAGGAGTATATATGCTCTGAACCCTGTTAAGTCTGAAATCTGTTAAGTCATTTTTAGACTTTTAGTAATATCTGCCAAAGTTTTCCTCACAATCCATTTATTTCATTTTTCTGACGATTTGATCCAAAGCAACTCACAATTAAGGTCCTTATTTAAGAAAACAAATAATGGTAAACTAAATCCGTTATCACTGCCCTTTTAGCGCCTATCAAAAATATCTACTCAGAAGAAAACATTTTGGTCACTGTAGCATGCCACAAAAGATATGGACGAGTAATATCCAACCAATCAGGACAAGAAGGCATCTCTATTTGTCTATCAGTCATGTTGTCTGTCAATTCAGAAAGCTTGTCATCTTGTTTTGACATTGAGGAATTTTAAAACATCTAGCTTCAACTAACTTCCATCAAAATCACTGACTTTACCTTCACATTATTCATGCCATAGTTCCTACATACTACCACATTTACTCGGGTGCAGTGGTGGACAAATCATACATTTATTATTGGAGCGTCTGTGGCTCAGGTGGTAGAGCGGGTTGTCCACCAATCATGGGGTTGGTGGTTCGATTCCTGGCCCATGTGACTCCATGTGCTGAAGTGTCCTTGGGCAAGGCACCCAAGTTGCTCATGATGGAAAGCCAGCACCTTGCATGGCAGCTCTGCTATCATCAGTGTGTGTGTGTGTGTGTGTGTGTGAATGGGTGAATGAGAACCAGTGTAAGGCGCTTTCTTAAAAAGCACTATAAAAGTCCAGACCAGACCATTTATTATCTAGTCTATCAGGCAAGTGGAAGCTCCAACGTGCTGCCCAGTAACCTTTGTTGCCTCGAAACCTATTTGACATGGTTAAAAATCTCATGTAATGTAATTACATGCTGCAAGTTACTTAGTTAAGTGATTGGATCATGTAACACATCATGTATTTGCACCCATGACAAAAAGTCAGCAAGTCGTTGGCGAATATTTCAGCTTTGAGCTGCAGTTTTCTCTCCCTGCATTGCATTTAAAAGATATTATTAGAGTCTAGTTAATGTCTTTCTTTTACCTCAATACATTTATCCTTGAGGTATGGGGCTTGCAGGAAAGTTATATGATGGCTTTGTGTTTGACTTTGCATTTATCAGTATTTCCACATAGGTGAGTTCCTGATTCTGAAAACAATTGTCTGTTATCCGTGCATAATAATTAATCTGCCTAGTCAAAACTGTTATTTTGTCAGCCAGATAGAGCTTTGGTTGATGTATGTAGTGCAGCAGGTGGTGGGGATTGGAAAGAGTAGTGTTGGGTAACACTATGAATAATGCTAGTTGCAGCATCAATGTGTGTCACGTCACCCTGAAACCACAGAGTTTAAACTATACTGTACACCAAAAGACAAAATTTGCAAAAGTCTATAAAGCTTTTTTTTATGTTTCTGGTTGTTGAAAATACTTGTCCACTGGGCAACTAAGAATAAAAAAAACTAATAAGCTAAAAACCTAAAACCCCTTCTTATGGGTGCGTGGGCTAATGATTTGTCCACCCCTGTTCTGCCTTTACCTCATATGACCTGCCGTGTATTTGCTGTAATTAACACCTGCTGACATTGTAGCTGTCACAAAGCTGACTCAGTAATAACACATCACACTGAATGTGCTATAATCATTTAAACACTCAAAATTACCACACTTCAAATTTCATATCAGCAGTTCCCAGTGTTACACCGAGTATCCAGGATATTCGCTCTCGGTTGTCGTGACAACCTCTCCCTCCTTCCTTCTCTCCATTTACCATCCTGGCTCTTTGAGGAAACCGTACTACTCTCATCACGATGCATGTTTCGAACATGCGTAATTGCTTCCGAGTCTTCCCCTCCCTTCCAGTAATTACACATTAGGCCATTCATCAATGCGCCTGATTGTGCGGGCTAATTGAATAGCCGGGCAGTCGCTCAGTGGCTCACATTTGTCACTGGTGTTACAGAACCATGCTTGCTCTATAATGGGCTCTGGTTCTAGAAACAGGGCTGAAAATGAAATATGTGAGATAGAAATATATACATATAGCATATACATAAATATGATCTAAAACATCATCAGATTTTCACTAGATAAAGAGAACCCAATTAAACAAATGAGACAAAAATATTATATTTGGTCATTTATTTGTTGAGGAAAATGATCCACTATTATGTGTCTGTGAGTGGCAAAAGTATGTGAAGCTTTGCTTTCAGTATCTGGTGTGACCCCCTTGTGCAGCAATAACTGAAACTAAACGTCTCTGGTAACTGTTGATCAGTCCTGCACATCGACTTGGGGGAATTTTAGTCCGTTCCTCAGTACAGAACAGCTTCGACTCTGGGGTGTTGGATGGTCTTTAATACACTCTTTTTTTTGTAACCTGATTTCTGTCCTGGATCAATGAAGTAACGCTGTTGTGCTCTCGCTAATATACACAAACAGCAGGTGTTACTCGACTTAACGTTTGTCTGCTGCTGATTTCATGTTCCCGTTCTTTTTTCTCACAGGAGGAGATCTGGCCAAACGTTAAACACAGTTTGGATGAACTGACAGCTTGGGAGAAGACAGAAGTAAAATCTTTTGAACACCTCCAGTATATTTCTAAGTAGCTTTTAGTCATTATATGACTGAATCCTTTTTATAGAGTCCTTTCTGAAGCTCTCAGACAACTGTACAGCTTTTAAATTATGGCTATTATGTTTTAATGTCTTGTATGTATTTTAGTCACACACACACATATTCCATATATAAATATATATAGTTTTGTGCTTGATATTAAGTGATATATTAAGTGCAGTCAGACCTCATTCTCTCAGTGCTCTGCATTATCACCAAAGATATTTCTGTTCTTCTGAGAAATAAGATAAAATATGTCATTTTAATGACATTTAAAATGTAATTTTTTTTAAATGTTTTTTTTTTTTCATTATAGGTTATCTATTTAAAACAAATGTATATCTACCATGCATTTATACATAATTAGTCATAAACGTAAGGCATTATTAATAATAAAAATGGAAAAATAAGAACCAGTGGTGTATGTGTGTGTCTACATTTCACAGAAAGATAGTGTATTATCATAGTGTGATTGCACGTTTATAAATTCTCCAAACTAAATATAACTAGCATTATGATACCAATACATCGGTTCACTCTTCTGTCTGCTGCATGACTCACTGCAACAGCTGGAGTCAGATACATACATCGATAATGACCGCAGATCTTTTAAAGCACCAGACATAACAAGCTTATTAGAGGAGAAAATCTTTGCGTGGTTTAACATTACAGCTGTGGCCTTTTCAGGAAACGCAAACACACCAGGTATTACATTTCAATTTCAAAAACAAATCTTCATTTCTGATGTGTCATATGCTTTGGGATTATTCTTGGAACAGCCATATATTTCCAAGGTGATAAAGCTTTAATTACTGCCATTAAAAAAGCACCATTTAAATTTTGGCTCATCGTTCTAGGTTCTGGCAGTCTTGGACATGAGCACAGGCTTGCAAAAGATTTCTCAAGGCAAAGGGCCAACAAAAGTAGTTTTAAATGGAGATACATTTCTGCCATTATATTCATGTGTACGGAAATTTTTTTATCACTTTTTTTTTTAATATTGCAACAACCATAAAGGATTAAATAAGGAATGAAATATAATGGAACATGCTGTTATGGGAAAATAGTCAACAGTAAGGTGTTGTGATGTAGCCTGTCCAAAAATGCTAACCATTTGAATTATTTATTTAATACAGAACAACACACTTTTTATCTATCAATATTTACATTTAATGTTGTGGAATATCCACAAAACAAGTCATTTCCTCTTATTACTTACGTTATAGCAGCTATAAACAGTCCTTCCCTCTCCTGCCTCTCTTTTTTTCTCTCTCTACAAATTTATGACATCTCGGCTTGTTACCCAATAAATAAATAAATAAATAAATAAATAAATGAATAAATACAAAGTAATTGTGTAGACAAAAGAACAGTGAAGACCATGTTGGAAAACTTAAAGTTACAGATTTCCCTCTGACTGTTACAAAGCACTGACATTGGAGACTCCTTCCATAAATGCTAAATAAACATCTCCTCTCAAAAAACTTCACCATATCAGTGATTGTTCTGTATGTGTCTTTGTTAAATAACATGTTTTTAATTCTCTTATTATTAGGCTTAGATAATGTGTAGCGTCTGCCATATAAGTAGTGTGAATTACTGTAGCTGTTACTACAGAAAAGATAATATATTGGCATGCATTGATTAAAAACCTGTGATTTGAATTACAGCTGGTACTACTGTCAGAAAATCAATAGAAACACTTTTACAGTATAGGAAATAATAATTATAATAATAATAATAATAATAATAATAATAATAATAATAATAATAATAAAAACACTCCAATCACTTCTGTCAGAAGAGGAACACCTGCTGACCAATCAGATCCGAGAAGTCAGGAATGCCATGGTAGGTTATCATTCATACAATTTTAGACATTTTAAACTAAATGTTTCCTGACGACAGTTTTTCTGTATATGTAATCAAATAAAATATAAAAAGGGTGTGTGCAATACTGGTGTATATGTATAGTGTGTGTGTGTGTGTGTGTGTGTGTGTGTGTGTGTGTACAACATTACAGCTCTTTTCATAACCTCTGTCTTGTTGTAGGTGTACTGTGAACATTTCGTCAGCGAGAATGGTGTGTGTGTGTGTGTGTGTGTGTGTGTATACAACGTTGCAGCTCTCCTCATAAGCACTGTCATTGTAGGTGTACTGTTTATATTTTGTCAGAGAGAATGGTGTATGTATGTGTGTGTGAGGAAGAGGGAGAGAGGGAGAGAGAGAGAGAGAGAGAGAGAGAGAGAGAGAGAGAGAGAGAGAGAGAGAGAGAGAGAGAGA
>JANDJT010000001.1:27243342-27256273 GCA_024331685.1 Stegophilus panzeri | reverse complement strand
AGTATGAGAGAGAGAGAGAGAGAGAGAGAGAGAGAGAGACAGAGTGTGTGAGAGAGAGAGAGAGAGAGAGAGAGAGAGAGAGAGAGAGAGAGAGAGATTGGAAAGTGAGGATTTTGTGGATAGAGGAGAAGGAGGAGTGTGTACCACTGGTAAGCTGGAAGTTCTCACCAGCCTCCCGGCGCGCTCCTGCCTAAATAAGGGAGTGATGAGGGAGGAGGGCACAGATCGCCCCCTAGCGGAAACACCGGATAAATCCACGAATCCCCTAACTGAGGAAAGCCTGGAAGGGTTTTTGTTTTTGTTTTTTTTTTACCCCCAAAAAATTGAAACCACACCATCCCGACCTACAATAAGAGATCGATAAATCAGAAAAAGCTGTAGACGGAAATGCAGTTCAAAACATTAAACTGGTGAGCTGATCGCGCTTTTGTCTACGGCTTTGTCCCAAATAAATAGCAGCAGCCTATTTCGTAACAAAACGCTCGACGTGCATGGCTTTGTCCCAAAGCGCACCATGCAACACTAAAGTGTAAGATATTGGTGACATTGGTTGTATTTGTGCACATTTGTGCCAAACTGCTCAGTAGAGTATCACTGAGAGGCTTTGGGACACAGCCCGCCTCTTAGTGTTTCGGCAGGGAAACCCCACGTCCACGCCACGGTGACGTAGAAGCTACAGTGTGTGTGGCAGTGAAAACCCTACAGCTGCGTCCATCAAGCAGACAAAGCACCTTTTAAGTCCGTCACGTAGGCTACACACACTCAGTCACACTCACATACATACACACAGACCAGGGCAGCCGGGAGCGAGGTGAGGCGGCATGCTTTGTGTGTACTCTTGTGTTTTTAACCTCATCATGAAATAGGCTTCATTATAGTTCACTATTGTGTCGCGGTTTGTTTCCTATCAGTAATATCAGTAAGAGGTGCGGCTACATGAACAATAGTCTACACCTGCTGAAGAAAATGACGCACCTGTCGCGTGCGCTTTCGAAATAATCATCATTTCAATCAGCAAAATCAATCCTTTGTTGTGCGTATTATTATTATTATTATTATTATTATTATTATTATTATTGTTGTTGTTGTTTCTTGTAGGACCTGCATGCTGAACACTAAACATCCTGCAGTATGTTGGAGTTGTATCTGTAGGCTGTTTGATCAGTATTTGATGAATTTCAGGATGCTGATGTGGCGCTTTTGGTGCGCGCTGTGATGTTTTGTAGCTTTCCAAGCAGAGCGGAAGGGGTTAAGGAGGTGTCGCCGCCGCCGGTGTGAGCTCCAGCGCGCGCTGAAACATCTCCAACACAACTGACGTCTCCACATCTCCACACGCGTTACCGTCAGGGTACTGGATTCAAGAAAAGAAAGCGCTCAGAGAAGGAAAGAAAAACATTCAAACCTGGGATTGGACCAAGTTTTGTTTGGTCAGTTTTGTTTAAGCGCTTATGGTGAGAGTTGTGCCTCCGACCCTAAGTGTCACGAAGTAAGCGCGCTTGCACCACTTCATCCTGAACCGGAGAAAGGATATCAGCTTTTCTTCTTCTTCTTCTTTTCTACAACACGCACGCACGCACGCACACACACACACAGACACACACACTCACTCACTCACTCACTAGGAGACGGAGGTGAACTGAATAAGGATAAGGCAAAGTGGAAGCGGCAGGGGGTTTCGGATGAGCGGGCGGCTCGCTTTCCTGTCCCGCGGCTCGCTGATGAAGTTGTGCGGGCGCTGTTGGCGTGGCCCTCTCCGCTCACCGTGTAGAGGTGCGTGAGGCTCAGCTTCAGCTCCGGAGACGCGCCGCATCCGGACCAGCGCATCAGGATGCCGGTGCGACGCGGACACGTGGCGCCCCAGAACACTTTTCTGGATACCATCATCAGGAAATTCGAAAGTCAGAGTAAGTTTAGGCTGTTTATACAAACTTTCAGGGGTTCTTCAAAAGGCAGAACTCGAAAAAAGTGAGGTAGTTCCAGTAACCATGTTAAAGAGGTTCTTGGAAAACAAGTGGAATAATAATTAATAATAATAATAACAACAACAACAATGACAATAATAATACAATAATAATAATAATAATTTATTATTATTATTATTATTATTATTATTATTATTATTATTATTTTGCACCATCACCACTACTACTACTACTACTACTATTACTACTACTACTCCTAATACTTCTAATATAATAATAATAATAATAATAATAATAATAATAATAATACCAACAGTACTCAAATGTTCCTCTCCTGAATTCCTAGATTGTTTGATACAGGAATAATTAATCTTTTTATTTACAGTGCCAGCCACCAGCGCTCTAGGTATTGGTCAAATAATAATAATAATAATAATAATAATAATAATAATAATAATAATAATAAGCCATTTAAAATATTTTTTATAATGTCATACAAATTTGGAATATATTCACAACATCTTCCCCAATAATCAAATTCACGTGTAACAGTAAAGTGAGCATAAGCATTACCTGGGTTCATGCTGACCTGCCCACTATGTGTAGTACAAGAAGTTGAGCATCTAATAATTAATAAAGAAATCTAAACTTGGGACACATTAATAAATAAAATCTTACTGATGTAGTCTGTGTTTAGTCTTATTTCTTATTCGGGCATCCTGTGCCATTTGTTGTTGTTTTTGACAGAAGGATAAAGCTGAACATTTATTTCAAGTGAATATTAATTATAATTAATAATGCCAGTCCCCCCCCCCCCCCTTTTTTTTTTTTTTTTTTTTTTTTTTTTTTTAAAGAGATAGCATCAACATAACATGAATGGAGCACTTTCTAAACATACTCCTTTAACTGGACTGAGTCAGTATACTAAACTCAACATTTTCTGCTACATAAAGGTCATTGAAACAGATGAGTAGAGATGAATGAAATGAACTGAAACGAAATGAGGAGTGGTTTCTGGAAGGGATGCTTATCCAGGAGGAAAATTAAAAATAAGAATGTTTTACAGGACAGCAGGAATCGATATGATTTCAGTCAGTGATCAGTTGCAGAACAGACCGCCTGAAGGATCCATTTAGGAAGATGTGGTGGATTTCTCTCCCCGTCACATCCTTCTGTACACATAGACAAATGGACTAAAATTACAGCATGCTGAGAAATGCTGGGTTAACACCTGCTGGTTTAACACCTTTTCTGTCTCCTGTAATAACAAACACTTACGCATGAACACATGTTTACTGCTGAAAGTGTAAATAATGCTAACGCATGCATGTCTCAGATGCCATCTTTTAGAACACAACATTGTTCTAGCATTTTAGAGAATGTTTGCATGATATGAATAACAGAGACTATTCAATTTAGAACGTCCATCTGAGCAGGGCTGCCGTATTGATGTTTTTTCATTTTTTTAATCACATTCGGAAGGACAATATGACCTGGACTGGTAGATACTTTAAGTTTCAGTTGGACCTGGTTAATTATGTTGAGTTTAAAAACCTGGGAACAGTTAATAACAGAAAGTGTCATAGTGCTATCTTTAAAAAAAATCACAGTTTTGTTTTTTTTGCAAATCTGAGACTCTACAAATCCCAGTCTAGCTGAGTTACGAGTGAAATCACAAGACTGAGCTTTCCCACTGCATAAACAGCACCAGTGTGAGTAATCCTGCAATAAACACCTCTCTCTCTCTCTCTCTCTCTCTCTCTCTCTCTCTCTCTGTCTCTGTGTGTGTGTGTGTGTGTGCCAGAAAAAAAGTGAAGAGTGGAAAACGCCTCTGATGGTGTTTTATCAGGGTGCGGTTTCCCTTTAATATCATTTCCACTTCGCGACTTTCTATGACTTTGTTAAAATAATTCATTTGGGAGTTGCTTACTCTATGTGTTAAGATCTGCTATTACATATTATTTATGACCGATGGAAATGTACAGACAATTAAGAGCTTGAATTTAGTCAGCACAGTTTCATTTTTGTCCTTGGGACCACGTGTGTTCTTGTCCCTGATATGAACTTGTACTATCAGGAACACTTGATAGTATCCTCAAGATAGTGAATATCCTCAGATAGTCAGTCTAAGGATTATTAACAAACTGATTTATTTTAAAATTCCCTTCAGTGGGCTGATTTCTTCTGTATAATGCCAGGGAATTTAAGGAGTTTCATGTTTTACTCTCATTAGTACTTGTGTGAGTGATGTGCTGTTTGTTATAGACATCTGTTGTGCTGACCAAGGCCCTGTGCTGTATATTATTTTTCACACTAAAGGAGAAAAATGATCCTGGGTCAATGCATATGTGTTAAGGCTCTTTTGTAGGACTTGGGGAAAAAGCCTAGATGTGTGCTCCTTGTTTTATCCCAGATTGAAACAATAGGCCTCTATTTTAGACGTAGCTAGGATTATGCCTAGTATTTTCTTTCAAATTGATCTTAAACACACTTTAAATTTTCATTATATTTGAAATGATTTATAATTAAAAATTAATATGTACAATACATAACAAATGGTGGTATGTGTTAATAGACGATGTTGCCTGTGTATTAGGTAGTCCTGTTTAATTTGAGATTTTCTTACTAGATTTGTCTTTTCAGTTGTTGGCATAAATTTTTTAACACCTGTCCAAAACCATTGTATGCTTGATAGTCTCAATTTCCATCAGCCTGGACTTCAGGGAACATAAATTAGTCCTGCTAAAGTGGATTCAGTGAAGTGAAATCTGATTGCTTCTGATTAGTATAGACATGTAAATAACATCTAAAAATACTTGGCTGTCAGCACTAAAAACCCATCTCTATTTCAGCACTGCTTTATATTTGGTAATTTACAGTTAGCAGAGCTTTTAGACAAAAGTCTGATTCATAATGGTGGTCTAAGTTATTGTTAGACAGAATGGTTGCAAGAAGTTGTATGGAAAGATGCAAAGGCTTCAAACAAATCCAAAGGTTTTCACATTTGATTCATGCTACAGGCTACTATCAAGTGAATTTTTAGCGTAATCCCATAATAGGCAGCTGAGAGTCAACAACATAAAATGATTCACCATACAGTATAGCAGCTCAGTTTTAGATGTACCTTTGTTCTCTACGGCAGGTGGCTCCATTGCCGTTAAAAGGGGTTTGCAATTTTCAGCAAAATTTCCAGCCCAACTAAAAATAAATAAATAAATCACACACGCACATAAAGCACATCTCAAAAAGTACACAAAAGACCTGAAAACAGACCAAAAATTATTTTAACTGAAAAAGGGAGAGGCATTTGTCTTTTTCTCAGCCTTTGTGTGGGGAAAAAAGATCACCATGGTGCACATGCATTTCTAATGCACGGACATTAACCACTCCATATTCCCCCTTTCCCTCTTCCAATCTTGGCAATATATATTACAATAGAAATGGTTATGTACATCATAGACGCACCGTATACACTTGCATATTGCCTTTGCAGAAATGTGATTATGTGCTATAAAACAAGGTCTTGGTGGTCAGAAGTATTTTTTAATTAACTGATTTGGCAACCCTGTTATTAACTGCCCAGTCTGCCATTCCTCCTCCACTGAAAATGTTCATAGAGCAAGCACGGGGCAGATTGATTTCTGCCCCAATGAGTCTCTGTTAGTGCTTGTTGTAGTTCCCATTTTGACCACTAGGTGCAATAATAACTATATAGGGCATTGAGCACACAGATTGTGCAACATCTAGAAAGGCGATCAAATCAACTGCTTGGAATTTCTGTCAAATATCAACCAGTATTTCAATAATTAGTAATTAGTATTTCAACAGAATTTATAATGTGTGGATCTGTGAATGAAGCGTTTATGATGATTACCATTGGTTGAAGGGCTGATATACTTGATGTGGTGGGGCTTTGCTCCACCTGCCCCTATGGGCAAGCCACCACTGCAGAGGTTTAGGTTAAGATTAAGATTAAGGCAGACGTCAGTGTTTGTTCCAATTTTATTTACAACTCATAAGACATTGAACACTATCAAATCATATCATCCTTATTTGTTTAAATTTGTTTGCATTCCTATTCTTTGGAATGTACCAGCAACATGAATATTAGGATACAGTATATTTGAGGATGGTGATGGCTGTATAACTCCTTTCATTTTAATGGAAAATAGTGTTTAAGGGATTTATGATGGATTTTAAGACTCCACAATCCTATCCTGAAAGCTGCCATTTATAAAAAATTGCAGTGATTCTGATAATGAGTAAAAGCTGTTCAAGGACAAGACGGCTTTATCCATTGACTGTCTCTAACTGAAATGAGAAAATACGTATAGCCTCACCTTTGTGCAAAGGAAAATGTACCAAAAAAAACCCACTAATGCCTTCCATTAATGCCATTTCTTAATGGTAATGCCATTTTCTTTAAGGTCACCTATCAGTACTGCATTTTCTTTAGATATGTCATAAATTGTAAATATTGTATATCATATTCTGCCTCACAATACAACAGCTTGCTGCACTGTACCATTTCCATATTGGTATGAGCTGATTTGTTCATATCAAGCTGATTATAAAGCATTGTAAAGCACCTTGTAAGGCATGTAGTCTCTAGACCTCTGAATAGTAAGGATGGCATCAGAAAATCAAGGATATACACATATATGCAAAATTCAGTGTTGATGTGACTGCATATTTCATGATGCATAATTAATTGAGCAGACATTATTCACTCTGTCATCAACTCGTGGCGCTCTAGCGATCCTAGGACAGCCGCCAAATATTGATGGGTATCTTTTTATTTGCTTTGCCAGACATCGAGGAGCCATGCTGATATTATGAAATGGCTTGTATTGCACATCAATTATTTATTGACGCTTTATTAATGCATTGATAATGAATACCATTCCTCTCATTGAGAATTTGCTTTTCCCAGAATTTTATTTATTTATTTATTTATTTTAAGCACTTCAGTAAATCTAGTTTGTCATTTAATCATTAATGGCAACATCAATGTGAAGTGCTTCACTGTTTCACCTTTCCTGCTTTCTTTTAGCTGCTTATTGTATGTTTTGCTCTTTAAAGAAATGATTGCTGATACTTATTTTCTAATATGAAGATGTTTTGAATGCAGTTTTAGTAGTAGGCTATAGGTTAGAATGCACCCTTTTAAATGCCAATTTTATTGCAGGCACATTTGTGCAATTCTAGGTATCAAGTTAACAGTAGTAATGCTTCATTTCAGTGTTTGGTTGTCTTTTACCACACAAGCCGAGCTGCGTGTGTTCCTCACACCTGTTATTGTCCTCTTTAATTCGTCCCAAAAAATTATTTTTAACACTGCACTCCACTGGACTTTTGACCCCATTTACGATCAATGCGTTCAAACCATCATACCTTGCACGATATGTATCTCCAGACACATGGTTATCACGTTAAAGCCTTCTCCGCAGGGCAACAGCTGGACTCACCTGACTCCAATTAGATGTGTGTAGAGCGGCAGAACCAGGGGAGGATATTAAACACTAGACCATGTGCACAAATATAACCATCACCAGGGCAACTATTCAGGGCACAGATTCAGTACCTGGTTCCCAGGGGATGGGGGCACCCTACAACACCAACTTAGCCATTACATTCTCTTCACTACTTAGCAATGGATGTCTGCTTTGAGACAGATGTGCCAGAAGGTTGATTTATATGGCAGTGCATTTGTAAATTGTTTAAAATCTTTTAGTAGTATAGTGTCTTACCTTCATTATCTCAGTTCATAACTATATTTATGGAAACAGACACGCAAAAGCCATTTACATGCTTGCAATGGCAAGCTGTGAATGCAAAAGCTGTTTGTTACAAAGACAAGTCATTTTGAATGACTTTAATGTCATAATCTGTGTAAGGTCAATGTTATTTTAAATGGTTTTAATAAAAATGAAAGAAATTATTTAAAGCACATAAAGATTATAAAATTGTATTCTATAAATCTTTAAATACTTAATTTATACCTAAATTACTTTTATGTCATCTTGCTACTCTCTCAAAACATCTTGAATATAATCTCTGTAATATCAGTGTTATTTTAAATGGTTTTAATAAAAATGAGAGAAATTATTCAAAGCATATAAAGATTATAAAATGATATTCTACTCTATTCAATAAATCTTAAATACTTCATTTATTAAACAGATCATGAGGGTTAATAGTACATTTATCTTTAATCTAGGGCTGCAACTAATGATTATATTGATAAACAATTAATCTGCCGGTTATTTCTTTGATTAATTGATTAGTTGGATTAAAAGGCCATTTTTATTTTCTGTATTATTTTTTTTTCTTCGAAAAAACGTGTTATTTCACATTTTTGCCCGATGTTGTCCTTCAAACATTGTGCAAATTGAAGGCTATGAAAAAGGTATTAAATGTATCTGTGTGGGTTAATGCTATACATTGTGCAAAAGTATTTACACAAGCTTTAAAGCAGAAGTTAAATCACTATAGTAAAAATGCTAAAAAGATAGTGTTAACTGGTAAGAGGCTGAATGTTCTTCAGTAACACACACATTCACTCATTTGTACACAGTAACACGTTACTTTATTCTGTAAATTATGACACTTCTTACATTTATATACAATTACATGTTATAACCCCATTACATTTACTGCGCTCATAAAAAAAAACACAATTACTTTTGTTTCTAAATATCGCTAAGCATAGCATCAAACAACACATTTGATCAAAATGAATATTTTAGTCAGAGTTATTGTGCTTCCTTTCTATTGCACCTTGTTTGATTGACGCACATGCGTGGACACGCACTCATTCAGTGAAGTTTAATGGAGACTCACTCGCTGTCAGGACGAGACCTTATGTAAAATGAAAATGTGAATTTCTAACATTTACAGATAAGGATATAAAGGCAAAAAATGTCATGCGCTGAAGAAAACATGTCTGGAATACATTAAACAGCACCCACATCTGTCACAGCATCTGACACGACAAGCCAGTTAATACACTTACGAGTTTGTTTGAGGCACTTAACATTCTCATGTTTTGGACGACCTGGTCCGTGCACTTTTCCCTCAGCAGCTCACTCTGTGACCTCCGCTGTTTTCCAGATACGTTTTATTCCTAGAAATGCGTTTTTCACCATTGTGAAGTGACGTCACTGATGGGGGGTTATCCACAGTGACGTCACAGACCCGACTAATCCATAATCAAACTTGTTGTCGATTATTTTAATGATCTATTATTATCGATTTTATCGATTAGTTGTTGCAGCCCTTCTTTAATCCATCTCTCATCATTCATCTCAGTCTATCAGACTAAATGCATTTCTTCTGTTTCTCCATTTGCCTCTTCTTTTCAGCTATTCTCATTCTAAACACTCTGCCTTGTGTCTTTAACTGCTACTGAGTGCAATATTATTAGAGCTTGGAGGTGTAAGGAGACACACACACACAGACAGAGACGAAAGTCTGGGAGGTGCTAAAACCCCCAGGCTCTCCACATTTCTCCTTACTCTGATTAAAAGTTCTGCATTTTTACATCCCTATAAAAAAGTAATGGCTCCCTCCACCTGCTTGTCTCTCTCTGCTGCTGATTTGAGTTCTGCCAGGACCTTTCAATTCTGAGGTTGTAGCGGTAACTCATTTGTGCAACATAGGGCTAAATGAACTATTTAAATTTATATATGTATTACTTATATTTATTTATTTATTTATTTATTTATTTATTTGAATGAAATTCACATTTGAAAGATTCTGTTTTCTGCTTGTAGTCACCTAAGGTAAAACACATTTCCTTAAACTTTTGGCTAAATTACCCTGGTGTCACTTGGCATACAAAGATGTATGCTGTACATATGTACTTTTATGTATGACTTTTTAAAAAATCTAATATAAAAATCAGTGACTGCCGGTAATGCGGGTTTACTGTTATGAAACAGTTATGGTTGAGCTTTACACATGTATACAAATTCACTCACTGAAAGACAGATTGAAAACTGTTTTTCGAGTCTGTAATCATGCCGTGTCTCTTTCAAATTAGCAAGCATGGTAAACAGAAAAGCTGTGCCTGCCATTCGCCAGCTCTCTTGTTTAAACCACACAAATCTTACCGTTCTTTCATTTGTCCTTTTGTGTAATGTATTTTCACTGGACAATGTTTAGTCTATTTCCTTCTAGTTTCTCTTCCGAAAGCATTTTGAAAAGCATGTGCAAATCAGTGCTCGAGAAAGTACTCCACCTCATTTCTGTTTATTACATACTGTATTGCATTGCATTTCACATGCACCTACCTTCTCAGTCACTGCTTATGGCGTGTTATGGAAGTGTTGTTGAAACCGGTTTAAATAAATTAGCCCCATTGGACACTAGATCAAGGTTGTTTGCTCTGTGTAATCACTTGACATGACTAACAACTCTAGGCTGCAATAATCTATAGTCTGGCCTAGAAAGAAATAAGTCTAAGCCTCTATTCCATTTTGAGTATTTGTAGTTATGAACACTGGTGGTGCTGCTGTTCTTGGTTCCACAAAAGTAGAAAATAAACCACTTTAAATTATATGTGGATGCCAAAAATCAAGCCCTATTTTATGTTTTTTTTTTCTTGAAGGAGAGGAAACTTCGTCCTGCTAGCCAATTTATAGCAGCCGATCTTGCAAAGTATGTTTATTTAAAAATTGATAATACAAGTAAGAAGTTTGCAAGCCAGTCTTGGGTCAGTCTTTGCCAGTCAGTCAGTCTGTCTGAATCTCAGATGGTGTTTTGGGCGTGTAGTGTACCAATCAGCCATAAATCAGCCTTATCTTGTTACAGTGGTATCTGTCACGGGGTGGGATATATTAGGCAGCAAGTGAAAAGTCAGTTCTCGAAGTTGATGTCTTGGAAGCAGGAAAAATGGACAAGCGTAAGGAGCTGAGTGACTTTGGCAAGGGCCAAATTGTGATGGGTAGAGGCCTGCGTCAGAGCATCTCCAAAACAGCAGGTCTTGTGGGGTGTTCCCAGTATGCAGTGGTTAGTACCTACTAAAAGTGGTCCAAGGAAGGACAACGGACAACTGGTGAACGGCAACAGTATCATGGGGCCCAAGGCTCATTGATGCACGTGGGGAGCAAAGGCTAGCCCGTCTGTCCAAATTCCCCAGATCTCAATCCGATCATGCATCTGTGGGATGTGGTGGTCAAAGAAGTCAGACACATGGAGTCCATACCTTGCATCTTAAGCCTAGTTCACACTACACAATTTAAAGCCAGATTTGATCAGAGGCAACTTGGCGAACAATCTGCGCTCGCCAATCGGCAGTCGATCGTTATGTGTGAACTACTCAACAATACATTGCCGAGGCTCACAGACACATCGCCTAGGCTCGCAGACACGTCGCAGAGGCATCGGTGACGCTACACAGATATTTGGCATGCTAAATACCTGGAGCTGTCGGCTGACTGCACATCCTGTGGTGTCGTCACTGGCAGTGATTGCGGCGACGAGCTACAGCCAATGAGAGAGCAAGGCATGGGGAGAAAGGAGGTAGGAAAGGGAAACCTGAGGAACCTTTTCACTCATCTCCAACTCTCTCTGTAGCACACACAATCCCTGCTGCCCACGTGTGCTAATCCATTCTTTCACCCACTTTCTTTATCTTTTCCTTTTTGGTGTTTCTTCAGCACAAATCATCTAGCAAACAGCTCGCAACAGCTTGTTTCTGTCCTACGTCCATCTTCAAATAAACAACTCCTGTTTCAGTGTGGTTTTCGCGTCATATATCTGTGTCACTTCTTGTATGTGTTTTCATGACAAAACATAGTTTGGACACCAGATAGAGTCGTCAGGTCGTTGTCAGATCCTGCAGTGTGTGACCCGCTGTCGCCGGGCAATCACGTAGTGTGAACACCACAACGACTTCACGACTCCCGATTACAAGACAGCAAGTCATGTAGTGTGAACAGCACAGAGATCCGCCGACGTTGAAAGTTGTGTAGTGTGCACTCAGCCTTACAGGATTTAAAGGATCTGCTGCTAACGTCTTGGTGCCATATACCACAGCACACCTTCAGATGTCTTGTGGAGTCTGTGTCTCGACAGTTCAGAGCTGTTTTGGTGGCACAAGGAGGACCTACACAGTATTAGGCAGGTGGTTTTAATGTTATGGTTGATCGGTGTATATGTAGTGCCTTTAGGTTGTACCCTATATACTGAGCATATATTGTGAAAAGGAAGTCATTTGGATTCATTAAAATTAACATTCAAAACTTCAATATTCAAATAAAGTTATTCCTGTATGAAGACAAAAATGTAAAAAAAAAAAAAAAAAAAAGAAAAAAGTTTATGATAAAATAATATTGCCTTAATGTGATTTTCTTTCTTTTCTGTTTAAGAAAACAGCACAATTTTCAGCTTCCAAAATTAAAGGTATACAGTATGAACACTCAGGTTCTGATTTAAAGAGTGATAATTTATGTGCACAACTGCCTGTGCAAATTGTGGGCATGTAATTGAAAACATTTTCACATGTTCTTTTTGAGGCGCATCAGAGATGTGAACATGCAGCAAAAAAAAATATATTAAAACAACTTTATAATAGCCATTTTAAGTAAAAAAAAAAAAACAACAACAAAAAAAAAAAACTGCCTTTATTGTGAGATATTGCATCATAATTTCTATAAACTTTGTTAAATTAATGGTTTTATTTTGTCTTGAAATAGTGGAAATCGGGGTTAAACAAATTTCATACCTGCCCTTTAGTCATATTAATTCATCCCCGCGATCGGCTTTATTGCAGGGGCTAAACACATTTATTGGCCTTGATGCCACCATGTGTTTTGAACCTTGACGTAGAAATGCCCTGATTTCAGATTCATAAAGGCAAACGTGCAAAACAGCTAATACATGTGGGTGGCTGTGGCTCAGGTGGTAGAGTGGGTTGCCCACTAATCATAGGGTTGGCGGTTTGATTCCCGGCCCGCATGACTCCACATGCTGAAGTGTCCTTGGGCAAGACACTGAACCCCAAG
>JANDJT010000001.1:27227340-27241300 GCA_024331685.1 Stegophilus panzeri | reverse complement strand
AAGATTATATTGTAAGTAGTTGTATGTCTATATCTATATTTGTTCTACTTCTACCATGCATGGTGTGTGGGTCTATGTATGCAGGCTCAGGTTTGCAACATTCTACATGTCTAAAGAAAGTTTCGTCAGGGACAGTGTATGTGTGATCATAATGTGTGTTGTATTTCACATGCTATTTTAGCCAGCGTCTGCAGGTTGCTCTCTCCATGGGCAGCTAAAATGAACATATTACTCAACACCTGCTTAACACGAATGTACTAACAGCTGCTCCAGTCATTGCTTTTCACCTGTGTCCTACTGTATGCTACACACTGATTTGCCTTTTGTATGTCCTCTTCATTCATGTGTTCTTTAGCATGGATGAGAAAGGTTTCCCTTAATGTAGAAAAAAAATAGTGATTAAACCCGCTTCTATTCAAATGCGTCACTCTTGATAACGTGTTACTGACTAAACTCAGGGCATGAATGAAATGCCACGTTATCTATAAAGATTATAGGTGATGGGATGTGCTAAATAGTTACAGGGACAACAAAGACTTTTGGATCAGCTAATGGGAGCTAAATGGGAGTCGGGATTAGCAAGTGATTTTTAGCTGCAGATTTTAGCTCATTTTTTGATGTGTTTGGGTTAGAAAAACTCCTGTTGTCATGGAGCTGAAAGTAAGACAACAATTCCGGCAGATGCCTAGGTTAATTATAGAGCTTGAGGTGTCTCATTACATTGCTGCTGATGGTCCCACTTTTGCTTCATGTCACCAGCACACACCTCTTTGTCATGCTTTTGTCACTCTTTATCACCCCCTCTAGTCTATTTGATGAATCGTTTTAGCCTGTAGCATGCCCTCTCTCCACCCTCTCACTCACACACAAATATACTTTGTCTTATGCTACCTACCACTTAACCAGTCCAATGCCTGTTCTCCTTAAAAACCCCCTTCCCTTTCTGTACCTTTGCATGCTGTTAATGCTAAGTAAGGAATAAAACACAATGGGGTGTGCTGGTGTGTTTGTGTGATGCGAAGCAGTTACTGTTACCACCTCAGAGCTGATTATTTTCCAATAACAACACATCCTGAAGTCTGTTATTCCTCTTGTATCACACTTATACCTATTCATACTTATATTTAATGTTATGTAACATCTGCAAGACAACTTTGTTCCTGTTATCATGCTGTAGCAGCTATAAACAGTTGTTCCCTCACTAGCTTCACATTTTTTGACACTCATCAAGTTAATAAGACATGAAAAAGAAAAACTTACTGACTTACACTGACTTAGGATTGGGGGTTCGAATCCTGCCTCCACCCTGTGTGCATGGTACTCATTTTTCGTCCCGCAGTACAAAGACATGCATTGTAGGTTGATTGAAATTTCCAAATTGTCCTTATTATGTGAACATGTGTGAGATTTTGCCCTGCGATGGTTTGGCACTCCATCCACGGTGTCCCTCGCCTTGTGCCCCGTGTTCCCTGCGATAGGCTCCAGGCTCCCTTATGACCTTGTGTAGGATACGCGGTACAGAAAATGGATGGATAGATCTGTTTGTAATTTAACTGCGGAACATCTGCCATATAGATCACTGATGCATTTCTTTATAAATGGTAAATGGTATGTTAAAATGCGAGTTCATGGCATTGCACTATTACTTGTCTACCTCACAGGGCTGTAAGAATCATGAGTTTTCCTGAAGTAATGACAGCGAAATGAAGCCAAATGTGCTAATACTTTAGTTTACAGTTGCAATCAAAATTACTCAACCCCCATTGCAAATCAAGTTTATTGTCAAAATGTACAGACTTTCAGCTGTTTGCAATGAACAAATCAAACAAAAGCAATTGAAATAGTTCAACACAATAAATGCTTCAACTGGTTTCCCCAAATTCAACTGAAAATGCAACTTATAATGATTTCTCCAGTCTGACAATTATTCAACCCCTTCATGGCAAGCATCTTTAGTACTTAGTAGAGCACCCTTTTGCTGCAAACGAGATGCATAGCCAGACACCAGCTGCAAGGTGACGAGATGATATTCATTTACGTATGGCATGTTCATCTAAACTTGTGTTGTATAGTGCAAGCCATTTGGGATTTGGTATAATTTTAAGGGGCTTAAAAATGTGTTTGTGTGAAGATGAGTTAAATATGTTAATTTTAATCCAATTCTGGATTGCTGAATAAATGTCAAAATGTAATTGCTAATTAACAATAAGAAAATATATAAATGCAAAAATAGTAATTCTATTGATGTGTGTATATATATAATGCAATCAGATGCTGTATTTATTCAATCATCTGTCCAGGTTTGGCACTTGCCAGCTTCAAAAAGGAAGTGATATGCATTCATGTTGTTTTATTGTAAATGATTACATGTTTTTGAGTATGTGATAAGCATGTGAAGCACAACTGTGCTTGTCACTCATTCCTACCTTAATATACTATAATATACTATAATATCCCTAATATACATATTTCTTCATATTAAGAAAAAAAAATCACATGAATTTGTCATATTTTCATACACTACCCTTGCCTTTCACATCAATGTTTTGTGTTAGTGTGGGAGATGATGCAATAGTTTTCATATTGGCAGGCTCTCCAATTTCCCAGGCATAAAGTACATAGGAAAATAATGTCTGCACCTATATATTTCATGTGACGTGCCATTACCACTGTCTAGACAAATTTGCATAGGCTCATCGTCCCATGATCCTTGCCTGTGTAACTCAGCTGGGCCTGTCGATAGATGTTTAATGTATTACTGTACAGTATGTTTATCTGAGGGATGAAGAAGAAGAAGAAGAAGCCTTTATTAATCACTGAGAAGGAGCAGGGAGGGTTAAGGGCCATGCTCAAGGGTCTAACAGTGGCAGCTCGGTAGGGCTGGGGCTTGAACTCCCAACCTTCTGATCAGTAACCCAGAGCCTTAACCGTTGAGCCACTACTATCCCCAGTAACTGTAACAAATAGAGTGATAGATCAGTAAGAATAGGTCAGAGGCAGTAGTGTCTGTGTGAGTAGCGTCCAGCTCAGTATTCTGCACTTAAACTCTCACCTTTCCACTGAGACTCCCTGTAGATCATTTCAGCCTTTTGTCATTTGCACAAGGCTCGGCCCTCAGTTACGGCCTCAGTCCTGCCGAGTTTCAAAGGCCATTAGACCCCTTTTGTGAAAGCTCTGAGGCTAAAATGTCACTGACACTTCTAAGGGAGTATAGGTGCCCATGGAGAGAATTTTTAAATAGATATCAGCCCACATCATACTCCTGCACTCGAGAGCTCTGCTAATCTCTTGTAGTGGTAGCGGTAGTTCTGTATGGTCTTATTAGTGTGCATTAGAGCTGACAAATTCCTTTTAAACTTGTCTTTTTTTGAAGAGCTTAAAGGTTATGTGGTGGCACAGTGAGGAATTTTGCTGCCACTCAGCTCCAGGGCCTTCAGTTTGATCCTGAGATCAGTTTACAGTCTGTGTGGAGTTCCAGTGTTCTCACTATGTCTGCGTAGGTTTCCTCTGGTTCCCTGGTTTCCTCTCACCTCCTAAAAACATGCTGCTAGGTGGATTGGCTTCCCTAAAGTGCCTCTGTGTGAGCACAGTGCTCTGCGATGGATTGGCGTCCCATCCGTTGTGTATTTCCGCCTTATGACCAATGTTCCCAGGACAAGCTCTAGATCCACCACAAACCTGACCAGAATAAAGCAGTTTCTGAAGATGAACGAATGAATGAACGAATGAATGAATGAATCATGTAGCAATGAAATGGATTCAAATATATAACTGTCTAAGTATAATTTTATACTGACATAGACAGAGCCAAAATTTGCAGTAGTGCTAAAAAGGACCACAGTGGCTCATTAGTTAAGACTAAGAGTCCAAATCCTGACATCACGATGCTTCCACTGACCCTAGAGCAAGACCCTTAACCTTCTGTTCTGGATTAAATCATTTGCCAAAAAAGTCAGTGTAAATGGTGTAAAAAGGTGAAAACTGCATTCTGTTTATTCGATCTTTACACATCAGAATTAATGTAAAATGAAATCTTCTGCCATATTCATATGGGTGACAAATTAAAGGAAAAAAACGGGTGGTTCTATTATGCTGTGAGGACTATTTTGCTGGCATGGTTTGGATCCACTGATCCCCTCGGAGGGACGGATAACTGCAAATTGTCATGATTGGGAGATGAAGGCGGATGCAAGTGCAGATCAAGTTTATTTTTAAACAAACAGACAACATAAACCATTCGAAATGAAAACATGAACTCGTGGCAAGAGGCAAATAACGACCAGATGTTGCAACCGACAATGAACAATAACGAATGACAACCGCTAGACAATGTGTGCTGTGCAAAACATGACTTAAATACAAGTGCTCATTAAACCAAAATGTGAATCAGGTGCAAACAGTCATGTGATTCTGTGAGGTGCAGTCTACGTACCAATGGCACAAATCAATACTGTTTCAGGGACAATAGGATTAATTAATGAATATTGTCATATTTATGTATTTAATATTGTGCTCAAATGGTGTTCCATAGATTTTGAATCTATTTAAAATACACACAACATGAATTAAAGTATGAATTAAAGAAGGCAATATTGTGGTTACACCAAATTATCAAGCAGTGGCACTGGAATTAATACTGCTTTTTGCTTGAGTTAATATTGTGCAAGGAAATAATATTAAAGTTCCAGGTTAGCATTGCGCATAATTGTCTCTGTTTTTTAACCAATCGTGTTCCACATGTGCAACTGTCTGAACAGCACTGAACAGTTGTAAAATCACAGAAAAAACCCCCACACAGACTCCATATAAAACCATAATGAACTTTCCTTTACTTTCACACTATCTGTTGTTACCCAGATGAGGACTTTTCCCTTCTGAGTCTGGTTCCTCTCAAGATTTCTTCCTCTTAACATCTTAGGGAGTTTTTCCTCACCACCGTCGCCACCAGCTTGCTCAATTGAGATAAATTCAAACATTTAAAATCTGTATCCTGTGTTTATATATTTCTGTAAAGCTGCTTTAAGACAATGACCGTTGTAAAAAGCGCTATATAAATAAAATTGAATTGAATTGGATTGAACACACAGATTACAGTAACAACAGCATTAACTCAACTTTGAATATGACCCTCTATGCTCATAAGAATGCTGTTTTGGATTCAGCCACAGAAGAAAGTGACTCTAGCCCATGCCTGTTGAAATTTATTTTGTACATACTGTACATGTAATATCACTTTAAGGACATTAATTTGTATACTAGAAATTTTACATCTAATTTAAGTTAATTCAGAACTCATTTCCTACAAGGCTCATGTGACTAAGAGATCATTTGGAAAAAAAAAATAGTTTAGGAATCTCATGTTTTGTTAGTTTTATGAACATTTTAATAGCATTGAAACAATTCAATTGTGACAGCTATTCTGTGTAGCTGTTGAAAGGTGTTGAGTTTCTGTCCTCTAGAGCCTGCCACAAAAACTGTGAAGTGTTCAGTCAGCATCTACAGAGCTATTTCAGTTTTCCTCACCTCGGAGGATTCCTTCCTTCCTTCTTTCCTTCAGTGATCCATTCATGTATTCAGGTGTCTGCATCCTTTTCATTTCATGCCTACTCTGTAAAGTGAGAGAAGATGTGATCTATAAAACATCCAGCTGTATAGAGTCATCAATTTCACTTATATTATGTGAGCTTATATTAGTGAAACATTATGCACAGTGCTGAGCCTGTCTGCTTTTCCCTATTTGTGACTGATATTACACATTGGCTCCATCTATGCAGACATGGAAGTCCATTCTGATTTATTCCCTGATCATGCTAGCCTCCTTTCCGTTACTGGTGTGCATTAGGCCAGATTTATGGACTTCTGAGATGGAAGGCAGTGTCTTTGAAGCCGGCACTTCCAGTGGCATGCTCAGATGCTGCTGACTTTATGGCATGTGCCGCTGTTTGTAGCTGGTGCTACTGAATTTAAATGGCATCTGCCGCTGTTTATGGATGATGCTGCTGCATTTATGAGGCAGATGCTACTGTTTATGTATGATGCCAGTGAATTTCTGCGGCATCTGCCGCTGTTTAATAATGATTGCAGTGAATTCACGAGACAGATGCTGCTGTATATGAATGATGCCAGTGAATTTTTGTGGCGTCTACCGCTGTTTATGTAATATGCCAGTGAATTTCTATGGCCTCTACTGCTGTTTATGTAATATGCCAATGAATTTCTTTGGCATCTACTGCTGTTTATGTAATATGCCAGTGAATTTCTATGGCCTCTACCGCTGTTTATGTAATATGCCAATGAATTTCTATGGCATCTGCCGCTGTATATGAATGATGCCAGTGAATTTACAAGGCAGATGCCGCTGTTTATGAATGATGCCAGTGAATCTCTACGGCATCTGCCGCTGTATATGAATGATGCCAGTGAAGTCACGAGGCAGATGTCGCTGTTTATGAATGATGCCAGTGAATTCACGAGGCAGATGCCGCAGTATATGACTGATGCCAGTGAATCTCTACGGCATCTGCCGCTGTATATGAATGATGCCAGTGAAGTCACGAGGCAGATGCCGCTGTTTATGAATGATGCCAGTGAAGTCACAAGGCAGATGCCGCTGTTTATGAATGATGCCAGTGAATTCACGAGGCAGATGCCGCTGTTTATGAATGATGCCAGTGAATTTCGATGGCATCTACCGCTGTTTATGATTGATGCCAGTGAATTTACCCGCCATCCATCATCCATAAACAGTGACATATGCATTTGAAATTCAGTGGCACCAGCCACAAACAGTGGCACATGCTGTAAAGTCAGATGCTAGATGCCTCTGCTGCGATTTGAGCCTGCTGTTTCTCCGCCTTTAATGATCCTGCAGCCACACACACTCCTGTGTTTCTACAATCACAGCTCAGCTGTCCCATTACTTTCAGTTCAGGGAGAAGGGACATAGTGCGTAGATGAATGCAGTAGCGAAGCGCGACTTTTAAACTTCGCAAAAAAGTAAAATGTTACGAATTATCGTGAGACGGTGTTGAAATCCTCCTAACAAATAATTGCATCATCACACAAGGTATGTGCACTTCAGCGGAATATGTTGACAGCGGACCCCCTCCTAGCACACAACAACCTAATGAACCCTAACCCTAATCCTGACCCCCTCCTAGCAAACAACAACTAAATAAACCCTAACCCTAACCCTGACTCCCTCCTAGCACACAACAACTAAATAAACCCTAACCCTGACCCCCTCCTAGCACACAACTAAATAAACCCTAACTCTGACCCCCTCCTAGCACACAACAACTAAATAAACCCTACCCCTCACCCCCTCCTAGCACACAACAGCAAAATATTATGTAAGCCTGGACACATCATGACAGTGCACACTCACAGCAAAGCAACCATTAGTGACAGACATTTCATCCTCATGGAAAGTGAACAGCGATCATGGCATTTTGGACCCCACCACCACAAACAAGCAACACTGGTAATAAAATTTATGAGTATTTAATATTAATCTTATAAATAAATATTATTAGATTGACACAGCAGCCTTTTAAATGTATGTTATGGTTTATTTGGTAAAACTGTCATTATTATGCAGAATTACAGCAAATGTACATTATGACCTGACTGATAATTCTGTATAATCACTGGTTTCTTAAATAAAAGAATAAAATCAGTTGCAACAGTGGCCTTTACATTTTAAATAGCTTCCCCTTTGATGATCAAATTACTTGATAACGAAGTCCATCCTAGGGTTAGATGACTCAAAGCGTCTTGATGATGGTGGGCTGACTTGGATAAACTTCCTAAATCCGAAAATCCATCTCTTGCCCAGGACACACTTTCTCCGCCAAACAGGAAACAATCCCAGCAGTAAAGCTTTTGCATCTTTGTTGATGCTGTCATCCAGGGGTATCGTGTGTAATTGCTGGGGTTGACTCTCAAAAGCCCTGGTTTTCTGCCCCAAAAGCTCTGGTGTAGGTCTGCCTTTGGAGATTAACTCCAATTTTTCATTAAAAGTTCATCTAAAAAACGGTGCGGATAATAAATTAGCAATGATGACCTCCTCACTAGTGGTATTACTTGCATCTTCCATCGTGGACAATAGGCTAGCTAGCTAATTTATCTGCGTTTTTTCCCCCAGGTAGTTTCAAACAGAATTCTCTGAGGCTTGTTTGTGATTCATGTTCCCCACAGCAGGCAGAAATTGTCAGAAAGTTAGTGATAACAAACCCCGCCCATTTACAGGGAAGATTTGATTGGTCAATTTTGCTGTCATTTGAAACTAGTCTCTTGTTGAATTACTACTGCTTGGGCCACTGTAATTTTACAGCAGGACCACCAATCACAGAGCTGAAAGGGTAGCATTTTTATCCCAGCAACAGGTAAAGGCGGAAAAACGCTAATAAGGAGAAAAAATGGCTTCTTTCATTTAACCCTTTACATTCCAACACTAACTGATTTGAAGCACAAGGCAGATTTGAAGGATTTATTTCCTCAAATATTTTATTTAGTGATTGATTGTCAAATTATTAATTGCTAAAAATTGTTTGAATTGATGACTTTTGAAATATTTCATTTTCTAAAATAGTTTAGGTCCTCTCTGAGGGCCTAGAGGGCCCTGAAGGTTCCCCTCTGATGATGAATCTGTTATCTTCACTCACAAACTGATCGGCTGTACACACACCGGAGGAAAACGCATATGCGTGTTTATGTTTTTTTATATTTATTATATACTGTATTCCTGCTAAAAGATCTGTGTAATGTTGTTATTGTAATTAATTTACCACTAAGGCACAGACTGTTGACTCACCAGGAAGTCTTATATGAGCTGTAAATAGTTAATGTTCTCGGTTTGGTCTATTCTTCACTGTCTGTATTTCTTTTTCATCAATCTTGGAAAGTGTGCGTAACGATAAGTAAGTGGCGAGGAAGTGAAAGAGAGATGGTGTATTTTGGTGTCATGTTGTGTCTGGTAGATCTGTGTACCTCAGTAGGAAACAGCTGGTACAGCAGGGCCTTGAGGCCTCGGCATGTTGCTGTTGTTGTTCCTCTGTTGTTCTAAAAGCAGGGCGGCAGAGCAGGTGTTCCAAAGCACCGCTGATGAGGAAAACAGACACTGAGAACAGACACACCACACAAGAGCAGAGGGAATCCATCTGTCTGACTTCCTGTATTCTCCCTCCAAGACACAAAGCTGCATCAGCTCTTTTTCACTGCACAAATCTCAGAAAACTGGAGCTGTGCGTTTTCCATCAGCCACTGGTCCAATATCAAAGGTGCCAGCTGGATGATTTTTGATACCTGGCACCAAAAAAAAGTAACAATACATAGGGTTAGCAGCACTCTTTGTACCACGCAATTAAGTAATATAGCTCAAGCAAAAGCGCTGTTGTACTGAATATCAGCATGGCTGTGATTCGGCCATAGGCCACAGGTAATCAGTATATTCAGTACAACAGCACAATTACAACTTTGCACTTTGTATTGTTCCCACACATAACATACTGCAGATTTTGTACATTCATTTTTTGCACATTCCCTGCTTATTTTGTACTGCCCTTTTTGTACATTCCTGTACATATATTTCATGTTTCTTATTATTTCTTATTCATCTCTGATTAAAAAAATATCATTTTAATTTAGTATTTAAATTAAAGAGTCTAAAGAGTCAATCTAAAGAGTAGGCCATGTTTTCATTTCTATATAACTACAAGTTATATACTGTATATAAGTGTGTATGTGACAAATACAAATCTTGAATCTTGAAAATTATATACCAGTGATGTTGTTATACTAAATGCACTACATGGCCAAAGGTTGGACACACGTTGGACACAAAGCAAGGCCCATGAAGGCATGGATTGCCAAGGTTGGAGTGGAAGACCTTGAGTGTCCTGCACAAAACCCTGACCTTAGCCCCACTGAACATATTCGGGATGAACTGGAATGCCAACTGCACCCCAGACCTCCTCACCTGCTATCAGTTCCCAGAAGAGTGGAGGTTATTGGGATAACCTGGGATGTTCAAAATGCACATATGGCCACAAACATTTGGCCACATAGTGTATCATTACTCTTGGAACACCACTTGTCTGATAAAATTAGTGGACCGGAGACAAATAAAAAACAGAATGGTCTGGTCAATTGCAAAAAAAAGCTTTTCACATCTGAACTTTTACTATTCCTATTATTTCTTCAAGTATTCACATTTTCACATAGGATCCAAAAAAAACAAGAAGTGACATTCATCCATCTTCTATACCACTTAATCCTTTTCAGGATCACAGGGAAACCTGGAGTGTCACTCCAGGTACACCCTGGACAGAGTGTTAATCCATCACAGGGCACACAGTGTTAATCCATCACAGACACTTTTGGACACACCAATCAGCCTACCATGCATGTCTTTGGACTGGGGGAGGAAACCCCTACAGCACAGGGAGAACATGCAAACTTCACACACATGTGTATGAGGCGAACATGCTAACCACTAAGCCACCGTGCACCCCAAGAGATGACAATGGTTGTATAAATGTGGTTCTATGCCTGAGTGGAGGACCAGCAGGACACCTTGGTCACTTGTGTTTCCAAGAATAGGCAAAGGATGAGCATGACATAGCAAGGACCTTTTATAGGCTCTCCACATGGAGTCAAGGTCACAGCATGACAGTTTTGTTATTTGTACTTAGCAAGGAAATAAGCACACAGGAATACTTCACTGCTTCCGAAGGTAACCACTCTGGTGGTCCAGAATGTAAGAAAGTCGAACATAAGCATATCAGCATGAACAATGACTTTTACAGCACAAATGCAGCCAACAAAAACATTTTCCATTTTTAATTGTAGTATATAATTCTATTTTCTCAAAATCAAAAGGAAAATCATGTCAATCAGTGACAGACTTAACTTAAAAAACTTAACTTAAAGTTTAAATTACTTGTTTATAAAGTTTTTTTTAATCTGTCAACTATAGACTGTATTAATTCAAGCACTTCTTCCATATTCAAGTTGAATCTGTGTTGTTGCACACTAAGAATGATACAGTTGCTTTCACTGTCATTATTGCGATGCCTGTCAAGCTGATAAACTACATCTAGGATCCTAAAATATAACAAAACTCTGTACTGAGAACTAAACTGCCTCAGTAATGATCAAAACAGTGCGAAGTGACCCGGTGCTCTTTTCACAGGTCTCTCTTGTGATGCTGAGCGTGCCTGAAGCAACACCAAAAAATGCTTAACGAGATAAACAACTCATTTATGATCTTCACAACTGCCCCTGATGTTCATCTGTCACTTGCTTCTCTCGAAAAAAAACCCTTTTTTTTTCTTTTTCTTTTCCATCTGTCCCAATTAACCGCTGAATCGTTTGAACAGCACACAGTGTAGTTTACAGCCCCATATGCTCAGAAGCTGCACTTTTTATTCAGAAACATCCCGAGTGATAAATATCAGCAAGCTGTAATTACGGAGTGAAGTTTTAGTGGAACGTTCAGGTCAGGGCCTTGCTTTTATTCACAGTGTCATCCTTGAGAAAGATCTATCGCTGCCAGGATTGGCAAGGACTCCCAAATACGGAATGGAAATTACAAATGTGTTGGGTTGTTAAGCTGAGGAGGGAAAAGGTTGTGGGGGCTGACAGTGGTGGACTATAGCAATCGGTGTTCCAGTCACACTTCAGAGTAATGGCTTTCTCAGAAGTGTTCAAGTAAACTCAGCCTGGAATAGGTATGAAGTTGTGAGAATAATTTTTTTTATACAGAGTACATGTTTTTATACTTTATAAATAGCCAAAAACAACACTGATTACTAATATTAATTAGTATTAGTACACAATTTGTGTGTGTGTGTGTGTGTATGTATGGATCCTACTTATATTAATGTACTTATATGCCTGCCTTAAGGAAGCAAATGTGTAATACACTATATTACAGATATCTCACTATTCCTCCACTCTTACATTTAATAATCCACACGCTGCAATATCACGCTTACCGCCTCCTTTCACATTCACCTCACACACATATTGCTGCATGACTAAACTGTGAAAAAGGTGGGCAGAATAAGCTGAATAACCTAAAGCTAACGTAATGATTTATTGTGTTTTTGACTTGCTCGATGCACGCTCACCAAAAAAATAGACTGGTTTCTCACACCAGAGCAATAAACACATCATGTCCCACTGTCCTGGGTCAGCCTGACCACGACTCAACCTGAGCACGACAGAAAAGCAGTTTTATGACTCACACACCTGTGGGCTTTGAAGATAAAAATTTCAAATGGATTCTCCACCCAAAAAAGTCAGTTTTGTAATGTTTTTTTCGAGCTGTGAAATGACAGAACACATATTCTGGTTGAATAGATAATTCGTAACCCACCTACTGTAGCTCTACTATTTTAGCATGAGGAAAATTAATGTCAGTGAGAGAAAATTACCTCCCATGAACATATTTTTAGGTAGTTTTTCGCTCTGGCATATCTAATGTTATCCCAAGTTATTTGGAAGACCGAGGCTTGGATAATTGTGGTGCTGAGAGATGTCTGGAGATGTCTAATCACTTTCCCCACCACATACCTCATCTTCAAATGTATTTTAATGGTATAAAAATACTTGACAGTTTGTAATTGGAAGATTGAAAATTTGTATTGTTTTTCACTATTTTTTTTAACTGATTTTTATTATTTAATTAATGTGCTTCCAAAACTGTGGCTACCCATTGTATGCTTTACTCATTGGCCTTATACGCCATACATTGTAAAGCACTTTGAATGCCTAGAAAAGCACTATATAAATCTAAGGAATTATTATTAAATAATAAGTTACAGCATTTGGCAGATGCCCTTATTCAGAGTCACTTACATTTCATTTATACATGTGAGCAGTTGGGGTTTAAGAGCCTTGCTCAAGGGGTCAGCAGTGGCAGCGCTGGGATTTAAACTCATGACCTTCCTATCAGTAGTCCAACATCTTAACCACTGAACTACTACTGCCCAGCTTCATATAGCTTGCCTTATAGCTTGATATGGTACCCTGGAAGTCGACAGTGAACTGCATTATGAGATAAAAGTACATAGAAAGCTGTGTAGCATCTTTAAAGCTACAAGTTAAAAGGAAATAAATAAGTAAGCAATACCCATCATTGAATATAAACATTTTTTGGGGCATGTCCAATGAACTTGCTCATTTTGGCATTTTTCACAGTATTTATTTGCCATGTGCAAATTTGATATTGTATTGTCTGTTTATTAATATTTAAGATCTTTTCTTTAGTGTTTGTCCATCCCAGTAGCCATTATTTGATTATTTGATCTTTTTTTGTTTTTGTTTAAACTGAAGGACAACGTGAACTGAACTGAGCAGTAAGAGAATATGTTATTGATATCGCAATAAATTACATCACAGTGTGTCATGGATATTTTCAATATTTTTATTCATCATCACTGATCGACTCTGCTGTTAGCCACAGTAACCTTCCAGCTTTTTATTTTTATAAAGTATATTTTTGCACCAGTTTTATTTTTCACCCTTGTTATTAAACCAGAAATTATTTGAAAAGTATTTATTTTGGTAGATTTTAAATAGGAATGACATTAAAATGACATTTTTTGTAGCACTAGTGTTTTAAAAACAAATTAAACAAATTAAATAGAGTGAATATTGTGATACTTATAGTATAGAGTGATTTTATTTCTGCCATATCACCCAACCCAAATTTATTCTACTGTAAAATACCTTCATTTTTTTTTATATTAACCCTCTGTGAACACTACAAAGCACGAGCTTCTGAGCTAGTTTGAGTCAGTAACTGGCTCTTACTTAGTATTTTGGTTATGTAATTATGACATGCGGTACTCCCTAAGGGGTGTGTGTGTGTGTGGGGGGGGGGGGGGTAGTGCGTGTTCAGTATATATAGTGTGTGTGCAGTGTGCCTAGAACATGCAGTGTTTTACACACA
>JANDJT010000001.1:27185618-27197010 GCA_024331685.1 Stegophilus panzeri | reverse complement strand
TGTTGAATGCAGCTTCGACCTGTTCTAAACCCAGCTTGGTTTTTTCTTAGCTTGATACAGAAACATAAGAAAATTTTTTTGCTTGGGATAAATGTGTATGTGTGTGTGTCTGTCTGTATATATATATATATATAACATATAGTGTAAAAGCGTGTGGATGTCCTGCCAGCATTTGTGCCGCTGTTACAGTTGTATATTTTATGCCCTGAATTGTACTAAAAATAATGATTCAGTGCACAACCATGAATTATTCTATTTCATCCTTACAAAGCCACATCCTGATCAGTGTCACAGTTAAAGTAAATCTGTCTGAAGAAGTCCTGTAGAGAAAACAAGGTTACCCGCATTTTCTCTCTCATTTACTTATTAGCCCAAACTCAAAAGATCTGGGGAGTTTCAAATAGCCAATCCCCCCAGCTGTCATATTTTTGGCATGTGTGGGAAAATCCAAATACACCCCACAGCCTTAAACCCACTTAGACATAAAGGAAAAAAAGAAAAACATTTTAATCCCATGTGCCCAGTACACCGAAGCTGTGCAGCAACCGTTCAAGAGATATCAGTATTAACGACACAACCTGAATCTAAAAAAAGGAGGAAAAAGGGGAAAAATACCACAATAAAAAAGCCTGAAACCCTGTCTGCAAAAGATTCATTACTTCCCTCACAGCAACGTCTGGGGCCCTGGAGGACTATTAATTGGAGGAAAGGCGAGCTCAGAAATGGCACCGCAGGGTGCCAGGTGACAGCGGGCAGAAAAGCCTGGCATAGAATTGATGAGGGGCTTTCTTTGGGTAAAAATGGCTTCTGAAGGTCAGTTAAAACAACAAAGAAATGACAGGACTGTATAGACGGACAAGAAAATAATAGTCCATCAAGGGCAAAGAACAAGCTTTCGATCTGGTCTTTGACTCATTTTAATAATAAACAAAAAGCCCAGGTAAAAAGAAAAAACGCAGTCTGGAATACGAAAGGTACTTTAGCACTAACTAGAACCTTCACTGCAAATAAACATGTCATTTCAACAAAATCCTAACAGCAGTGGAGCAGCTCACTCATGCTTTGTTATTCTCACCTTTTTCCCATGAGTTTGGCAGGCTTGGCCAGGCCCAGATTGCTCTGGCTGGGCTGCTTCTTACGGCGGGTGAGCTTTTTACGTCCTGGAGCGAGGCCTGACACTTCTTCAGCCGGAGGATGAGTCGGGCTGCTGCTGCTGCTGCTGGCATCTTTACTGTTGAGGTCACGCAGCACGTCGTAATTGATTTTGCTGGAAATCTTTTTCTGTTCCAGCATTTTCTCGATGGCTTCTCCTGCAGTGTTGGCTTGGATAGGCTCACGTCTTTTGGATGACTTTTTGGGCTGCGCATAAAAAGTCTCAATCACAATCTCGAGCACAATGAATCACATGAATCTGCTCTCATTTGCAAAACCTTTTTAATTTATGTACTATACATGCTGGACCCAGTTCATTGTGATTTGGTGTTTGATTTTTTAATAGAGTAGCTATAAAATATTCTGTATGTTTTATAAATGATTGTAATTATGTACAATTTTATTAATTCTTCGCTGTCTGTGATGATAATTATGTGATGGAAGGTCCTTACAAGGATAGTAAATCAAACATGTGTGTGTGTGCATGAGTGTGTGTGTGTGTGTGTGTGTGTGTGTGTGTGTGTGTGTGTGTGTTAGTGTCCATCTCACTTCTCTTGTGGAGATTGACATGGATATGCTTTGACTTGGCCTGTCAGGTAAAACCTCACAGGGATGAATTTCTCTCTGGTGTTTGACCTGTGCTCAGCATCCCTACCCGCACTATGACACTCACTAACCTGTCATGTGCTCACTCACTGTCACATCAGCGTGACGTTTTTATAGCTCAGAGGACAAGCCTTGGAGCTCTGTAAGAGAAATACAGAAATACTACCCTGACAAATGCTTCAGTTGTCGTACTGTTGCAGACTGATTTACCACCTGCCACTGACTTCACAGTGGACAATAAATGAGTTTTACAGCCTCATAAAATGTGTGTTGCATCCTTTATCTCCTTATCAGTAAGATATTATGTTTCGCAGAGGTAAACAAAGACAGAAAAAATAAAGATTTACTGTAATTGGTCATTTTGGGTCACAACTAATCTGCTGAATGTCTGCAGGTAGAGCTAAGAGCCAGAGGTGGCTATAGTACAGATATATTACAGATCAAATGTTAGGTAATGATACTCACACTTTGTTTATTCATGTACAAGGGTTTCTTGTTCATGCAAAGCATTTGGTATTCTGCATTCATGTTCTGTCTTGATCTCTAGATCCTGTAGTGTTTAACGTTTTATTAAAAACTACAATCTTTTCTTTCTATTTGTGCTTTTTCAATTCTATTGATTTACTAACATGGTTTCACATTTTCACTTGAAAACATTTGTGTTGAGACTGGGAAAACCCATCACAGGTCGCTTGTGTTTTGGCCAAAATTAGGTTTTTCTGCTTATAGAAGATTTGGAGAAGTATTGTTTCTATTTTCTTTCCAACCTTACCTGGGAAATCTTCCAGCAAAGTTTATGTTGGTTAAGGAACCTATTTAAGAAATTTGATAAAAACCAGTGTGTTAGTCTCTCTAAAGCTGTTAAGAACCTTGCTAGCTACGTGAGATTTCCTCATGGATGAATGTTAGGCTTTAATCAAGTTGTTGGATAGCTACATGACATAGCAAAATGGACATGAGCCTACTGTAATCAATTTAGTTTGGAATTAGAAACCAGCTGGCTAAATGTCTACAATGCAACAAACCAAATATTTACATGCCAGAACTTTCCTTGTGGTTGAGATACATCCGAAATAGAAACAACTTCCAGTTCAGGAATACCTTCATATAATGTAGAAATATGCCACACATGTAAAGGTTAGGCTCATACCCTTTTTTGTGACTTATTTACACCAAATCAACAAAATTCAGTGAACCTTCATGTGTTCAAATTCATATGAATTACTCATAGATTTACATGTTTTGTTAGAGTGCATTTTTAATTACATGTCCCCTGAACACATATCACAGACTATATATCACATTATTCCATTTATTCCCCCCTGACCTGAAACACACTACAGTATGGTGACAAATTGTTTTTGCTAGAGATCAGGCGAGTAAACACAATCACCATCATGTGAGTGTGGAGAGATTTCCTCTCTGTTCCATGTTTTTGGCAGATACTGTATACAGTTAGAAATTGTTTTGCTCTGCTGGTCTCTGAGGGTGAATGCTGAAAATGCAGGGCAAGCCTCACATTAATCCCATTCTTATCTGAAGAGCAGTGAAGGCCAACTGTTAATAGCTAGTAATAATTACGAGGTGCTGTGCTCACAGCAATTAAGACTATTTAATTATTTAATTGATGGTTATTTATGTCTGGCTCACCCTATACACACAGTTCTCTCTTTTCTCATACTGTCTCTCTGCATTTGGTTTCCTCTCAGCTGGTCAACAACATCCCCACCCCCACCCCCACCCCCTGCAGTCCTCCACCCAACCATCCTCCATGTTTCTCTCTCACTCTCATTCAACCTTCCGCTGTCGCAAATGCAAAGCTCTGGATATTTTCAATTACATTTAGAATGGCTTTTCCAGTAATGATCCATTTATTGACTGTGCAAACGAGACAGCCACCTCCCTGCAAGTACCTTCATTTAGAGTTGTATTCATGATAATGGCTGTTGTGCAAACAGAAGGGGGGTGTAGCATTGCTTATACGTTTTTGTCACCTCAGCTTTTTCACCTCAGTAAAATCAACCCATGCCAGAATTTCTTTTAGAATCACAAGACATGCATAAGACATTCTCACTTATACACTTCCCCGTACTGTGTTTTAAAAACATTTCAAGGTTGAGTGTTTTAGTTACTACAGCCTGATGTATTTACACCTCTGTTATTAAATTTCTGTGCTAGTTCTGTGTTCTTTAAGTGAAATAGTTTTAGATGTAGTGAATAGAAATGTGCAATTGATTTTTGTGGTAATGTACACAATGTGGCAAACAATTCAATACTCCTAACTTTCAATACTTTAAATGTTTGTTTAAAAACGTTTACACCGTGCTGACATTGTGTTATGCCTATGGACAAGTCAAATATTGCATACTAATTTGAATCAGATGCGCTGGGCTGCTAGGAATTCATATATGCCTCTTGTAAAGCTCATAAGCCATTCAGTAAAAGTGCTACCTTGTGTAGTCTTTTTGTAAATGAGCTTGATAACATGTACAGACTGTTTTGTTAGATGCCTTAAATTGATTTGATGTCAATTTGGCTGCCCGATGAGGGGGAAAAAAGCCAGCAAAATTATTTTCAGACTATCCATCCATCCATCCCTCCATCCATCCGTTTTCCATACTGCTTATTCTAAACTTGGTCGCAGAGAGCCTGGAGCCTACCCCAGGGAACTCGGGGCACAAGGCAGGGGACATGATAATCATCCACCAGAGCATGTCTTTGGACTGGGGGAGGAAACCCCCCAAAGCACGGGGAGAACAGGGAGAACATGCAAACTCCGCACACACAAGGCAGAGGTGGGAATCGAACCCCCAACCCTGGAGGTGCGAGGCAAATGTGCCATCGTGCCACCGTGCCCCCCAATGATCAGCATATATGTTTCAATCAATACAGTTTACAAATAGTAGTAGTAGTAGTAATAGTATTTATTTGTTTGTTTGTTTGTTCATTTGTTTTTGTTTTTTTTGTTTTTTTGCCATAATATCGTTTTGGTAATAGGAAATCTGATGCTTAACTTGCAGGTAGGCAGGTTCTGATCTGCTTTTAGTTGTACTTGTCTTAGGGAAAATAACGGTTTACGTGGTTTAAAACCATTGATTGGTTTGGTCTTACTGCATACTGTACAACAGTAATTTCTGCCCTGTTCATTAGAAATGGGAAATGTTGATACAGGAACATTTTAGCCAAGTCTAAATGATTTAGTCTAGCTAGATTTTATCAACCATTGCATGCAAACCCCGTGTTGTGTACTTCTGCAACTCTTCCCAAACTTGAGTCAGACTTTTCCATTTTAGCTTCAGTGCCCTTGCATTTCTTTTTTTAACACCATCTAGCTGGGCAGTTTTTCAGTTCTTCTTGTGCTTTGTTGGTGTGTTGTTGAGGCGTGGTGGGCTGCTAGCATGTGTAGAGTGGTGACAGGATCAGGCGAGTCACACTGGGCTTCTGTGATTAATTACAGAGCCAGTCTTTAATATGGTTGCCACCGGAGCTCAATAGCCGTCTTATTTAATTAATACTATCTGGACACAATCCATTCCTTCTTAATGCCAGATTTCCGATAGTGAGCGGCATCATGGGACATAAGGAGGCAGGGCTTAATGTACCACTTCTTCGGTTTCCTGCTAATAGCCATACATTGTCTAAAATGCTCTGAATATGACTTGGGCATATATTTTCCCTGCAGCATTAGAGGATATCACATTCCACAGCACTGCTATGGCAGAGGACCAAGGATTTATCTGTGTATCAGTGTGCCTGTTTGTCTACCAGAAAATCTGTCAGGTTTGGTCAATAATGCAACATGGCGAGTGATACGAGCAAGTGCATGCTGGTGCTGTGTTGCACTTCATTCTCATTTAAACCATTAACACGGTGTCAGCAGTACACTCTGTAATATCACTGTGTGTTTATGGAATGAGCGATTTGAGTCCTGTGGTCTAAATTTGGATCAAATTCGCACATTAAATTTTCTCACACTAAGAAGAAAGCAAGCAGTTCTCCTTCAGTGTTATGCGACTAAATCATACTGTTTGTGGACCACATGGCTTTTACTGATTATTAGCAGTGTTACTATTTTAGTCTGCTACTGGATCATGGACATTCAAAAATATATTACTTTACACACATAGCAAGCACTCTACATGTTTGATGCACAGTTATTAGACTAGATTTCTCTTTCATTAACTATAATAATAGTACAATCCTTTCTATATAGGACATACTATATAGTCTTGGCTAGGATGCATGTACAATCATTGGGATCTTTGCCTCTCTCATCTGTAGGCTGGAACAATGGTAACCTTGTAGCCTGCCCTCATTAAGTATTATAGTCATCACGTCTCTTTGCTTTATAGCATTTGTCTCCATTTGCATCAGTACTAATTAGATGTCAGAAAAAAGACACAGTCCTCTAACTTCTAGCTTCCACTTTTATTATTTGCTAGAAGGGTACACAGGCATACAGCAGATTTTTTTCTATTTTTAACCAGTTTAGCAATCTGCTCCTGAAGACTGAGTCCTAAAAGTTCTCAAGGACCTGTCAGTCACAAACTCCCAAAGTGAGACTCTTGATTTAACGGGGGGAAAATGGAAAAAAAAAAAAAAAAAAAAAAAAAAAAAAAACAAAAAAACAAAAAAAAACCACAAGCTTGTGATTAGATACATTGGGGTCCAAAAATCTGGACAATCTGGGATTTTTTTTTTTTTTATAATTTCATTTACAATGGGAAATAAACAGAATGTTGTACAACTTAACTATTTTAAACAAAGAAAGTAAATGTTCAATGTCTTGAAAATTCTATGCTGTTTTTAGGTTCCTATTTAAATGTAAGTACATTTGTGATATTGACCAAATGTAAGTACATTTGTGATATTGACCATGTTAACCATGTTACAGTTTTGCACAAACTTGTGGAGTCCATGCCAGCTCGAGTGCACAGTCGTTAAAACAAAAAGGGAATGTACCAAATCCAAAGAAACTCTGAAATTCATGTAAATATTTACAATATTATACTTTTCAACTTGTTGTCAGTCATATACAGCGATTTGTAATGACAACAGTTGTATTAACTTAGAAATTAATGCAAAATACAAGCATTTCCATTTCAATGGTCTCAGACATTTGGAGCCCTCTGTATATTTTGTAGTTTCCTCAGAAAATTGCCTGAACAGCATGGGAAAAGTGCTGAGAGGCGTTAAGCCACTAATTTTATTTGGTTTAGTTGTTTTGTAGCTCCAACAGAAAATGACCTGAGCAGCATGGAAAAACTGTGTTGAGCAGGTGCTAGGCCACTAATTTTATCAGGGGAACATTTCTGGCAGGCTGACTAGGGCTCAACAGCCTACCAGATGCTTAGGTTGAAGTATGATTAGTGGGGCAGTGAAAGCTGCTGGATGCTGTGACTCTTATTGTGGGTTGATGCAATGAAACTGCTTCTCTTGCATAAGTATTATATGAACCTCGCCACCACAGAGGACTGATATTTAGAAGTTGAAGATTTATCACCACATACAGTATAGTGAAAAAGAATGGTGTAATTTTCTTCACATACCAATACTATATTAGGTAATTGGGGTCAGAGTGCAAGGTCAATCCTGGAGCAGAAAAGGACCAGTGGCAGGTCAGTGGTGCCAGGGCTTGAATTCATGACCTTCTGATCAGAAGCCCAAGCCATATCCACTGAGCCAACACTGCTGATAAGGTAGATAGATAGTTGAACATGCACAACTGTATGTAAAGCATTCAGAAGCTTCAGGAGATACACTCTTGGAAAAATGGTACTAAACTGAGGGTTTAATCTACACTTAAAGGTGGTATCGTCAAGGATATGTGTTTTTTCTACCTGTAGTTAGAGAGACATATTTGAGTTCAGTTAGCTTTTTGACCCAAGCTTTAAACCATACTGGGGCCAGTTTCCAAAAAAAGTTTCCTTTCGGCCTTTCTGGTATCAATAGATATTAAAAAATAGGGCACTAGATGACATTTTATTGGTTTGCCCTATATAGAATAATACTATGTCTTGAGTTTCTAAAGTTTGCAAAAACCAACTACCCCAACAAAGACTTAATTACAGAAAAGCAGCAATGAATCATTTGCTGTTGTAGAGAGGGCCCATAATTTAGATTCTAATATATTTCCTATAATCTACAGATATTCTTGTCTCGCCAATGGTCACAGCATACATCAATAAGGAATTCCAAACTTTTGGTGATTGCCATTTTCACCTATATTAGAGGATAGCTCCATATGCACTTAAAAAAAGAAAAAACAAAATACAGAAGTAAGCTATTCTGTCATGTCTTAAAAACTATTACACTATGAAATGACTTTCTTGAATCAGTGAAGACAATTTCCTCAAAACTCAAGGTCTCATAAACATTTCAGCCACCACCTTTTTTCATACTTATTTCCAGTTCATATATTGTTGAGTCTACAAGTGGAGTGAAACATTTGTCAGCTTGACAGTGAGTCTTTTTATTCTTCAACAGTTTGAGAGGGTGGAAAGTATAATCATCAGTTATCCAGAACAAATGCTCAAAGTTGATATGTAATGTGCTTTTCAAACCTGTATTTTTCTATGAAACATTATGACTCCATTTAATCAAACACTCCAAAGACTCAGTTATTTAATTATGATTTGTTATTGTATTAATCCATTGGCTTTTTCCAAATATGTTTGTTGGTGAACTGGTTTTTACATACTGTCTAAAGTTAACCGTCTTGGATAGACTTAACTGAACACAGGACAGACTCAAATTATTGCCGTTGAGGTGTTTGCTAAATGTGCTGGGTTTATATCAATACGTTTCCATGCAGTAGTTTCTGAAAGGGTTAAAAAAAATTTACACGCTAAATGATCTCAATTACTGCATATCTGAGTGAACAATGTTAATTTAACAATGCTTAATTTAACTTTGAAAACGGACTTAATTTTCATGTAGTTTAATCTAATGCTTCCATACAATAATGTCTGTAAACAAATTTATTTAATACATATGAATAGGCTAATGGGTATATAACATATAACCACATTGAAAACATGAGAAACTTCTCACAGACAATAAGCCGATCTCAGGATTAAACCAGGATCAAGGTATGAGATGATGTTGCAACTCTCTGTATGAATGTGCCATTCCCATTTTATTCATAAATCAACTAAAAATAAAGAACAACAGTGGAATTTGGTGTTCAAATGTAATGAGCTCATTTGCATATTAACATGCCATATGGCAGATGGATTGCAGGTGTAAATGGGGTGCAATTAACTGAAGTTTGAAAGTATGGTATTTTTGCTTTTGCTGTATTTAAATACATTTATGCAATTTTGCTCTTTGCTACTGTACCTGGAGGACTGGTTTTGTGAAGAAGAAGCATCAAATATGACCAGAAACTGAAGCTTCAGTTCAATTAAATCAGCATGTGGCTTATAGTGACCCAGACGCTTTGTAGATATACCTGATAGTAGTGTAAGAGACGAGGCAGTCGTACATGCATTGTTTCTACTGTCACTGATTGACCAGACACCAATCCACCTGCTGGGTAACACATAATCCTGTGGAAAAAAACAAACAAGCTGACATAACAGCCTGACGCTGGTCTAAACGTTGGGTCGTTTAGTCTGTTAAAAATTTACAGTAGCAGACTAAGTCAGACATAAATATTAATCGCTTGACTGTAAACTATATAACAAAGTTACTCAGTAAAATAAGATGCATACATCAGCATTATTATTATGATAATTGTCTAAATGTTCACACAAGATAAAGCTTCGATATACATTACCACCGCAGCTTTATTGAGTTCCTGTGAATGGATTATCTCCCGATCCACTTACCAGATAGCTTCCTTTCACTTACTGTCAAGTGGATATTAAGGAACTGCCAGGACTTCCGTTCCACTTGCCTGGTTAAAGATAGTTTTCACTAGCCGTGTGATGGAGCTCGAACATTCAGTATGGTCTCCATCAGGATTTCGGCTTAATTAATATTATTAACTTTTCTTTTTCGTGTTACAAATGGTAATACATAAAAATAAATATTAGATAGTTGTGACCTTCTCATACATAGACCGTACATTTTGTCTTTATTTTCTGCCCTCCTCCAGGTTTCTTAATTAGCTAGTAGCTTGTTAGCTCAGTCTCAGTTACAGGGCTCCCACACTGTTATTTAAGGCTTTTTAATATTGCATGCCTTGTGAAAGATTCACAGGCTAGCTGTCACTACGCCATCCTGAGCTTCATTCTTACACAAGGCTTTAGTATCCGACTCTCCAGATAAGTATTCATCTTAATGTCCTTGTGTTTCTTGTTCTGATTTTTGGTTTTACTGCACATTGAATCATGGTTTGTTAGTTATATTTTTTAAAAATATATTTTCTTTATGTTATAACGGCTGATTAGTCTCCCTGGGACTCTGGGTCCTGTAGTGATCACCTAAGAAATGGATGAAGTACAGCTCTTAATCACACCTTTCAACATCATCACATGGGAATTAACGAAATTCTGCCAGCCTAGTTTGAATCTTTTTTTTTTTTTTTCATGAAAGCAATGTATTTCTCAAAATACTACTGTTGTAATAAATGGCTCCAGTTGTCAGGAGTAGGTGAAATTAATTCTTGTTTTCAAAATGCATTATAGCACACAATAACCTTCATCATGGTGATTATTCAAGACTATTTACTGATGACAGACCTTGTTAAGCAGATGTTAGTTCTAGTCACTTCATCAATCTCATATTGCAAGTTTAGATGGATGCAGATATTAGGTAATTGCATCTCTATATTTAGTCCATTTTTACATTATTCATGTAATATGTTGGGTATTTTTTTATCTTATCATTGTGGTGTGATCGTCCAATTTTTTAAACTTCTGTGGCAGTATCTTTACATGTTGTATAATTGCCTCACTTATGCAGTGTTAGCATTTGTCTTTAAACATTTTATAGCATTTGATGGTTTAGGAGTTTAATTACACTATGATTTTTATTAAATTTACCATCAAAAACTTGTTGCACATTTCCACCATCTCTCCATATACATTTCCATTTGATATGACTAATGATGTATTGGAACGAATGTGACACCCATTTAACTGAGAGATCTCTTGCCATTACATGAATTAAAACCCCTCTGACATATTGTAACTTCATTCCACTGACTCCAGAAGCCTTTCACATGGAGTAAAATGGCAGCTAAGTGAGATATTCTAGATCATCATCATCATCATCATCATCATTATCATCATCAATGTCTCATTACCCAGTTTCCATTGTCCCCGATCGCATTTGGGATGAGATCATTAGTGCTGGATTACCTCTGTGTCTGCTGCCCCACTCAGTGACATGAGACAGAGCGAGAAGGAGAGAGAAAACAGGATGAAGGAGACAGAGAGAGACATAGACAGTCTGAACAAAGAATGTACGCATTATGTTTATATGAGCATCTGCTTGTACTTATGAAATGAACTATATCTCCATGTTATAGTGGCTGCCATACAATAAGGAAAGCAGTAAATTAAAGCAATTGGGCTATTTCTTCACTCCACTGCTCTCAGTGTACAGTATGTGTGTGTCTGTGTGTGTGTCTGTGTGTGTGTGTGTGTGTGTGTGTGTGTGTGTGTGTGTGTGTGTGTGTGTGTGT
>JANDJT010000001.1:27168139-27185518 GCA_024331685.1 Stegophilus panzeri | reverse complement strand
TGTGTGTGTGTGTGTGTGTGTGTGTGTGTGTGTGTGTGTGTGTGTGTATGTATGTGTGTGTATGTGTGTGTGTGTGTTTGGCTCTAACAATCTTTGTCCTGTGAAGTCACTCCCAATTATCCAGCTAGCACAAGCTGCCTTACAAGTTTGATGGATCAGGCCTCATTCTTTTACAACAGTTATTTATTTTTATCCTTTTATTTAATACAAAGTTTGAGGTTTTGTTTGAGGTTTTAACTCCTTAAAGTCACAGCAAATTATTGTTAGTATTCACTGAAAAGCTAATTATTTATGAACTACTATAAATTACTCAGCATTTACAGTAGTATTAATAGAAAAGTTATGCAATTATAAGAGAGTGTGAACATGGACCCCTACGGGATGTGGATGGATTTCATGAATGATTTCATAATTTCATTAATACAATTGTAAACAAAACAAAACAAACAAAAAAAAAGGTATGAATTCTAAACCTGGCCCTAAACTTATCCTTACCCTTCATATACCATATCACGATTTGAGTTGTGCAAATTGTTACAGATTTTAAACCATGTTGGTCAATTGTAGCTTTGCTGCCTCTGTCCATGGTGCTGAAAGATCAGACGTTATGATTGAAGGACTCTCTTTCCTTTTTCATTCTCTCTCTTTTATGAAAAGAAGCAGCATGATACTGTGTAGTATTCTAGTGTTCTGTGAAAATGAAATCTCTTTCTTTCGGTTTCTTACTTTTTTGAGTTTCCATATTTTTACACACATCTGAATCATGGGAATGCATAAACTCGGATTGTTCAGGTGTTTCACTCTGTAACTCATGTGGGGGAAAAAAAAACAGCCATAAATCTCCATAATTACAGCTTTTAAAGCCACCTAGCGTGTCGGCACCAAATCACCTCTGGTCCTCTAGAGGAGGGAGATTATAAGGTGGTCTCATGACACGCTCTATCACTCCAGGCACTCGTTGTTGGCAGTGGGTGGCAGGATTGCTGGCAGTCACACACTGAAGAAGAAAGAGGCGTCTGGAGTGTGTGTGTGTGTGTGTGTGTGTGTGTGTGTGTGTGTGTGTGTGTGTGAGAGAGAGTGACTTGCACTGCTTGAGGGTGTAATAAACCTGCTGCCATTAAGGGTGTGTGTAAACTTGTGCATCTGTATAGTTGTGTGTGGGTGGCAGGGGTAGAGTTAAGGGGCTTTAGCATTTGTGTGTATGAATGAAATTTAATATTGTATTCAGTCCGTTCTATAAGCACACAACCTCATATTGCATTGGCTCATATATGAAATTGCACATCAAGGCAGGAATGAGTCCTCTCACTCTTACTTGGCAGGTCTGATCAAAGTACAGTGAGTCATATGGACACACAGGCCCACAGTGGCATTTTTTCTGTGCAATACTGATTGGCCAAGGACTCTCAGCTTCCATTCAGAGGGGCCTTCATCAGCAATCCTGACATCATGTTGTATGGCTAATGATTAAACAATGACTTTGGCCTTTTGGACTTCAAATGGGCTTCACTAATGGCTTCCTCCACCCACATGCTCACTCTTCACTCCTGTGTATTTGAGTTTGATGAACACAGGCACATCCATCAGCAGCTTCTGCCCTTAGTCACACTCACTTAGATGTCCCTATATGAATTGAAGTGCCTTCTAAGCAGAAGTGCAATGTGACGTTCTTCTAAGGGAAAAGCTAAATGTAAAAGCTTCATGCTTTACATTTCAGCATTACCAGTAACAACTTTTTGTTTCTTCTTCTTTCATTCACAAACACAATAGGGCCATAGAGGCATATCAAATGTAATTTTAATGTTTGAATTCTCCTAGCTGATGTAGTGGAATAACAGAGACTAGCTTTTTTAAAATCGTTCAATAAAAAAAAAAAAAAAAAAAGATTCTAGATTCATTTGGTGAGCCGGATCAGAACCATTCTCAGACTGGTCCCGGCCTTTGGGCCATATGTTCAACACCCCTAAAGTAAGTTCTTTATTTGATTTATACTGAATATTATTGCAAATAGTGAACTCAGTACTATAAGGTTTTGTCTTGGTTAAAAAGGAATTGGAGATAGAACCTTATAATACTAAAGTTACAAAATATGCTCTCTCTCTCTCTCTCTCTCTCTCTCTCTCTCTCTCGCTCTCGCTCTCTCACTCTCTCTCTCACGTGCTAAATGTGTGACTAATCCCTATAACCCCTAATTACCATTTCTGCCATTCTGTCAATAAGAAAAAGTGTTGTAAAAGCCAATTTGATATCTGATCTCATGTTAAAAATAAATAAATATTTTGTAAAACAGGTTTAGCTTTTCATTGGGTACTGTTTCAAACTCAGTTGCCAGTTCATTACATACACGTACCATTTGTCTACACTCATTGCCATTTTATTAGGTAAATTTACCATACAGTTATACATCGGTGGTGTACTATTACTCACTATAGCCCATCTGTTGCTATTCAGTGTATTAGCTCCATATTACCCTGTTCATTAATGGAAATGGATTACCATAAGACCAGATATTGTTAAGGTGGTAGATAATTCTCAGCCCTCCGTTGATATGGTAATGGCTTTTTTGCACTGGTACAAATGTTACAGCATTACTACATCATCTGCTTCCACTGCAAGCTCCAGAATCCACCATGACTACATGAACACAGCACTTCCAAATCCAGCTCCATGGACTACAAACATCACATCAATAATTCTCACACTGGTCACTGCAATTCTGCTTCCAATCAGACTGGACACCTGCTTGCAGTCACCCTCACACCTTAAATAACCTAACAATTCACTCTGTCTTTGTGAAGTCTCGCTCCTTGTTTGCGCTAGTGATGAAGTATTTGTTCTGTTGTTTAATCTTTCCGTTTTGATTACACTTTGCTTGTTACTTTGATAGCTGTTTTTGCCCCATTTAACCAATTTACTGATCACTTGGCCTGTGCACATTTTGACCAAATTGTTTGGATTTGGCCTATTAGATCGTCTGCCTGTTTCAGTAAACTACATTTGTAGTCAACCTGAACCTGAACCATTAATTATTGAGCCTGTCATAAATTTTTGACCAAAGTACGGCTGCTTGCTGAAGGTGCTTATAAAATGAATCCTTATTTAAAAATGGACATTTGCCATTTATACATTGGTGAATCTGTCTATTATTAAACCTGTGCAGGAAAGTCTTAACGGGAATGCCATATAGATTCACTTTGTTCCCTAAGGGGAGATGTGATGCCAGCTTGGTTGTGTTATGCAATTAGGACAGTTGATGCAATCCTCTGCAAAGTGAGGTTACGAGGTAATGCTCTGTCGAGTTCTTGTATACAGAAAGTTTCAAGTATCACCAATTAGAATACACCAATATACCCTGTCCTTATGTATTATGGAATATGGGTTTAGAGAACAGATATAAAGATATCAGTAGAAGATTCCCTTATATAAGCATATTCTTAAATAACATAGAGTGCTGAGTCAGGTGGCAACCATTTTACTGCTTACTTTAATCTATCAAGACTCAGAATAGCAAATACTGCATATGAGAATAATAGCAAGGTCTTGTGTGTGAGATGCTTGGGGGTTTGTTTGTATCACCAAAATAGCTTCATATGATGATGTATGATGTCCTTGTCTGGCTCATGATGAATCATTGGCAAGAAGAGATGCTTAACCAGTAATCTTCCATTATTCATTTAGTATACAATATTGTCATAGTGCTGGGAAAAAGTTTCCCCAGTTTATTAAAGTTTTGATAACATCTAAAAGTGGTGTTGTTTTGCTTAAGTACAACCCAGGGTGTGCTTATCATAGTCCCTGACCGTATGCTAAACAGATGGTCACTTCACCATTCCCCACTTAAGCACATTCTCATTTAAAAAAAAAAAAACATACAACATTTATTATTTTTTATAATAAAACTATGGCAGTTAGCAGCATTTCCTACTCAAGGCAAACTTTTGCAGAATCTAGGAAATAAAGAAAAAACATCTGTTAATGGCCAACTGTGGGATATAATCTCTCCAGTGGATCCTGGACCTGTCCTGGGGTTGCTGTCCAGTGGGATGTCCCGGACACAGTTCTAGCCTGAGCCAACCAGAATGCAACCAGGTTCAGAGGAGCAGCAACTCTACTCAGAGGGTCTACCGGATTGTTGAACTCCTCACCCAATTATGGAGAGTTAGCCAAGTAGCCCTGTGGATGAATCTCATTTCTGACTCCTGTACCTCATTCTTTCCATCACTATTCACATACTGTGACCATGGGTGAGGATAGGGATGTGGATTGAGTGGTAAACAAAGAGTTTTGTCCAAAAACTGAGCTCATGCTTCACCACCACAGTCTGTTGCCATTAACCTCATTCATCTCATGTTCTCTTTTTCTATCACTTGTGAATAAGATCATCATTCATTTTCAGTAACCATTTAATCATGGTACAAAAAAAAGAAATGATGGGAGCAAACGGGATTGGTCCAATTTTCTGTGGGAGCAGGCAGGAGTGGTGAAGAGTGGTCAGAATTCCTTCAGCATTGGGTGAGAACTGGATTTTAAAAAAACAGTCCTGTATACTCCTATAAGTAGCTCATGCTACTTCACATCTATAGTCATACAATTTAGTCCACCAATTGGACAAACAGATTAGTGCAGTATCAGATTCTCTCCTTCATTTCCCTATCCATCTCTCTCCTATCATTACACACAGTTATACACTCATTCATTCACCCTATAGCTGCTCTCTTATCTGCTTTTTGTGTATCTCACTCCCTCTCTCACCCCCTTAGACATGCAATCTGTAGCTCACTTTATATCAAACACATTCTTACCCACCTTTCACTCTTTATAGAACATCTCACTTACACTTCATAGCCCATTCTCGTGATCAGCATTCGCTTTCACTCTCCTAGATACACTTCAGTAAGGATGGCTGTGTCAGAAGACTGAACATCCAACGATAACTGCTTTGCACCCTGCAGACTCAGTAGGGCAGATGATGGCCATGCTTTTTCTTATTATATCTGGGAGTCTGATAGAGTGAGTGGGAAAGTAGGGGCATGCTTGCTTCACATCTCCAGGTTTTGGGGTTCAATTCCCACCTTTGCCCTGTGTGCGTGGCGGTTGCATGTTCTCCCCATGCTTCGGGGTTTCCTCCGGGTACTCCAGTTTCCTCCCCTAGTCCAAAGACAGGCGTTGTATGCTGATTGGCATTTCCAAATTGTCCGTGGTGTGTAAATGTGTGTGTGACTGTGCCCTGCAATGGGTTGGCACCCCATCCAGGGTGTCCCCTGCCTCATACTCAGAGTTAAGATAGGCTCCAAGCTCCCCACGACCCTGTGTAGGATAAGCAGTACAGAAAATGGATGGATGGATGGATCCTGTTGCCTTTGAAAGTACATACAGGTGTGAGTTGAGTTGTAAAAGCTGTGGAGCTGTATCTGTAGACTACACACTTATTTTATTTCTAGTTATGAAACAACAACATTTTGTTGTTAGCAGGTAGGTTCTCAAACCAATCCTCAGGTCCCCTCAGATAGTCCATATTTTTGCTCTGTCACTCTATAACTGAATCATCATTAGTTTTAGAGGACAGTGGGTGTAGCTGCTCATGGTCACCCTTTACCGGTGATGTCTTGATCAAATTGATTTGTGCTATTCTTATTGTAATGAAGATGCTGTGAGATGAGGAGAGCCATTATTATGTGTAACCTTTGTTATCTGAGGCTCAGAGTAGCTGGTCTCTGGAGCTTTACCTTGAATTTGGATGTTATTGTCAAACAGAAGGATATCTTTATACTGTGTCTCAGTCAGGACCTCTTAATGTAAAGCCAGGACCAGGACAAAGCCTAAAGTTTAAAAAAATAAATAAATAGGTTTATGTAAAGCTGAGCCCTGGACAAAACCTTCTCTCTTTTTTTTTTTTTTTTAAATTATTAACTATATCGTATTTCACATGAATGGATACTTCTGTCCCTCAAAAGAGTGATGCATTGACTTCAATGAAATCAATAAAACATACAGTATATCAACACTATTGTATTATAATCTATGTCTAATCTATAGTATTATAATCTGTGTCTAAAATTGTGTTGATGTAATATAATTTAATATCATTAAATTCTGTACAAATTTGGTAAATTCAGTGCATCATGTTTTGTCAGTGTGTCTCATCCCTAGGACTTCGCAGTTGTTCCCCCTGAGACAGTGGTGGTTATTCCAATAGTAAGGTTGATCTCTTGTTAATAAGTGCTAGCAGAGCAACATGGCCCTCCTTCAATGGAGTCTTTTCCCCTCAGATTTGAGACTTGCATCTCAAACAAGCACACAATGGCTCTTGTGACAATTTTGCCACCATATCCCTAGAAACTAGCACAGTCATGGCAACAATCTCCACAGCAGACATTCATGAATCTTTGTCAGACTAATGGGAAAGGGTAATCCAAGCTGTGTTACAGCTATCCTCCTGGCCTCTTCTGATGTCTCTTCACATCTCCACTTTGCAATTTGGAACAAAAAAAATGTGTTAAATGGCGTGAAGAGAAACAAGCTGAATAGAAAGGTCTGATAACCTTGTCTTAACTGTGGCTTGTTTGGAATTCATTGGGAATAGCTTGCCAGTTTTGATTGTTCCCCATACGACCACATGCTCATTAAGCAGCCAGGCTGTGTTCTTTCTGGCTTTGTCTGAACATCCACTGGGTCTTCATTTCAAAGTGTTTGCACCCCTCTGAATGGCATGTCAGCAACATTGTCTGTTCTAACCACACACTTTTCAGAGCCAAGAATGCCTCAGACCTGCTAATGAAAAACTTCCTGCCTCGAAAAGAAGACAAAAAAATGCTGTTAAACCATGCTTATTGATCTGAGCATTTCATCACATTGGCCTGAAGTGGATTCTGGAATGTGAGAATAGATCGATCTGAACTTGTGATAGAAATTAAATATTGAGGGCATTTAATGGAGATCCACCATCTTTGAATCTAAATAGATTTCCATCAGTGCTGTAGATCTCGAAATGAATGTAAGAAGTGAGGATTAGTTGTGCATTATGGCTCACACTAACCAGAAGAGTTTCTCATCAATGTTGAGCTGTATATTTTTATGACTGTGAAATGGGATTCCTGTTTTCGTATCTCTTCCCCTATCTTCTGCTCCTCACCTTACCAAACCCACATTTACAGTCTTAGAGGACATGGTTGCCCCATGAATAGAGGTTGTGATGCAGAGGTAGAGTTGGCGAAGAACAAATGTATGCAAATGCTGTCATTGCAGCTTCTCACAGAAGCAAAATACTGGCATTCTGTTTTCCTGGCCAGCTGTAGCTCACAAGATGGGTTCTCTTTATCACAATAAACCTGTTCTGATGTTCTGATATGATCATTTATATCAATAGCTCTATTACTGAAGGAGGGAAGGGATAGAGACAAAGCTGCTAGAGCTCTCCTGCATTGCTAGGTAATAATGCTTACCACTTTTAAAATACCATCCACGACAATGACATTTAGCCATCTGTCCCAGGCCTCCATGTTAGCTCTTTGTGCTAAATGCCATTGTTTTGCCCTGCGGGTTACCAGCGTCTGCTTCCTGCCAATTAATTAAAGAGAGGTGAGTGCTTCCTTTACTGCATCACTTCAGATACATGAAGGCCAGTACAGTGAGCTATATGTACCATCGCTGCTGGCTTTGAGATTCAACTACTTTGATTGTGCCTAGGTCAAGTATTCTAAAGAGTTTAATATGCTTATATTTAAAATGTGGAAGCACTAATTCTCAGCTCAACTGAGCTTTATTTCTAGAGCACTTGGTTACTAAAGTGCTGCACATGGAGTTAATGATAATGATAAAGAGTCTTTATTGGTCACATATATTACAGCACAGTGAAATTCTTTTCTTCGCATACCCCAGCATGTTAGGAAGTTGTGGTCAGAGCGCAGGGCCAGCCATGACACAGCGCCCCTTCAGCAGAGTATTTTATGGGCCCTTGTTGGGCCCTTGCTCAAGGGCCCAACAGTGGCAGCTTGGCAGTGCTGGGGCTTGAACCCCCGACCTTCCGATCAGTAACCAAAACAGTTACAAATATAATCACATACATACAGCCAGGAATACAACAAGCATTTAAAACAGACAGAATAAAATCAAAGAAATTGACACAGTGCAATTTATAATGCATTAATTAAAACCTAGAGAAAATAAGTAAGTTTTTAAGGCTCCCTGAAAAGACACTAGTGACAGAGATGATTTTATGGCCAATGGAAGCTCGTTCCAAAGTCTAGGTGCTACCACAGCAAAAGCTCTATCACTTTGAGATTTAAGATCGAGGAACCGACAGACACAGCTGATCTCCAGAGCAAAGAAACGTTGAAGGTTGATAAAGACTTATTAAGTCTGAGATATATTCCGGTGCTAGACCATGAAGCGCCTTAAATGCATATAGCAACACTTTATACTGGATTTATGTATGGAATTGGCAACCAATGTAATGAAATCAATACTGGGGTGATATGGTCTCTTTTCCTGGTGCCAGTTAAAAGATTAGCAGCTGAATTTTGGACCAGCTACAGGCGAGAGAGAGAGGTGTGAGTCACACCCAGGTGTGAGTCACAAAAAGCATTACAGTAGTCCAAACGAGAAGACACAAAGCCATGCACAACCTTTTTCCAAATCATCAAAAGAGAGGATGGACTTCAACATTGCTATAGATCTAAGATGGAAAAAAACTATTTTTAACAACCGCATTTATTTGGCCATCAAACCTGAGCTCAGTGTCGAGAATAACCCCCAGATTTTTGATACAGGAGAGTTTTTTTTTCCCCTGGAAGCAATGAAAAGTTGTTGAAATCCACCCCACATCGCCTTTGACAAAAAAGAATAAATTCTGACTTATCCTCATTTAATTGGAGAAAGTTGATTGCCAACCAACACTTCACATTGGCCAAGCATTTATACAGAGACTTAATAGCGGGTTGCTTCCCATGTTTAATGGGTAAGTAAAGTTTAGAATCATCAGCATACAGATGGTAGTGTATGCCATGCTTATCTAAGATCTTTACTAATGGAAGCATGTAAAGGGAAAACAAAACAGGTCCCAAGATGGAGCCCTGAGGAACTCCACACGTTAATGGAACAACCGATGAAGAACAGTTCTCTAAACAACTGAAATGGTTCTACCCTTAAGATATGAGGAGACCCAATCCAAGGCTAAGCCCTGAATACCAACCTGGTCTCTTAGGCGATCGATGAGAATATCATGATCAATCGTATCAATAGCAACACTAAGATCAAGCAGCAGAAGAGCAACAGTACTACCAGAATCCACACCTAATAAGATATAATTTAAAACTCTCAACAGAGCCGACTCAGTACTATGACCAGCTCTGAAACCTGACTGAATTTTATCAAGTATGTTGTTGCTAGCTAAAAAATCAGTTGTGTTAGTTGTTTAGTTGTTAGTTGTTAGTTGTGTAAGCACAGTCTTCTCTAATATTTTTGAAATAAAAGATCATTTTGATATTGGACAAAGTTGTTCAACTCAGACGACTCAAGATTTGCTTTCTTAAGAAGAGGCTAAACGATGGCATGTTTGAAGCAGCTGGGAACAATACCAGTGGACAGGCTACTGTTCACAATCGATAACACACTTGGACCAATTGTGTCCACCACCTCCTTAAACAAAGCGGACATGAAGGGCCAGTAGGCTTGATATGTGCAATTGTGTGTTTGAGTTGATACAGTGATACAGGTACAAAACAGGTCAACTGATTTAGCGGAACAGAAAAGGTAACAGGATCATTACTAACAGATAAGATCTGTGAGCCTATATCAGCAATCTTACCAGTGAAGAATTTTAAAAACCGTTCTCAAGTGTCCACCTAAGGGGAGATGGAGGTAAGGGCAGCAGGATGAAGAACAGATGTAATGATAGAAAAAAGTACTTTTGAATTATGTCAGTTCTTTGAAATATTAGAGAGACAGTTTGATCTGGTTAATTTAATTGCTCTTTGATATTTAGTCAAACAGTCTCTCAAAATCTCATAAGAACTTTTAATTTATCTTTAAGCCATTTTCACTAATGTGCGGGACTTTTTTCAATTTCATGAAGAATATCAAGGCTAAAAGTAACTGGCATATTTAGGATTTAACTGGCCTATTGGATCTGCTCCATTTCTTCTTCTTCTTCTTTTCTCAAATGAATCACATTTTAGAGGGCCTAAATATACCCCTAAACTCAGAAAACTTTGCACACGCATCAGAACTGGTGAAAATTGACATCTGATAGGGGTTCCAGAATTGAGCATAACAAAATGGCTCAATAGCGTTACCTCCAAAATTTCAACGATGTACGCCTCGTGCTACTTTTCACCTACATGTATGAAATTCAGTAAACATGTCCATGCCCTAAACTCAACAGTAAGTCATCCATTTTGATTTTTTTCTTCAATGTTTGCTCTGTTTTTGCCATTTCCAGGCTTCGTACTTTAACTCCTCCTCCTAGAGATTTCATCGGATCGACCTCATATTTGGTCTATCTAATCTAAAGGCCTTAGCGATGTTAAATTGCTAAGCTTTTGAGTTTTTGCTCCATGGTATGGGTGTGGTGGTCTCACAAATTTTGATGTTTCACCATGAGACAGGAAGTTGTTATAACTCATACATTTAATGCCCAATCTGCTCCAAACTTCACATGCTTGATAAAATTCCAAGCCTGAAGAGATCAACATGCCAATATCCAGTTATAGTCATAGCACCACCTGCTGTCAACAGGAAGTGACATGTTTTACACTGATGTATTCCTAACATATAAAAAATATGCCAGCAAATTCTAAACATGCTAGCAACATGCTAGAAACATGTTAAAACATGATAGCAACAGTTAGCTAAGTGCTAAAGTGTGCTATTACTGCTATTAAACAGGAAGTTGTTCAAGCATACAGTACCTAATCTTCCCAAAACTTCATGTTTGATAAGAGTCCTGGCCTGAAGACATCTACATGCCAATATTCAGTTATAGTCATAGAGCCACCTGCTGTCAACAGGAAATTACATGTTCATCGTGATACACTCCTAATAACATACAAGTGCTAAAAAGTGTTTTAAAAAATGGAATGGCGTTCTCCTGGCAGAGCACCCCCAATGTGCACCCGGGTGTGAGGGCCCATTCATCGCTGCTTGCAGCTTTAATTTTTTTTCTAAGATTCATTCACAAAACATTTCAGCTCCAATAGCAGGCCCTAAACCTGTGAAAACTTAGAGGCAGTATTGAGAACTTCCATATCACAAATTTTCAATCATGAACAATCCTACCTGGTTGCTGCTGACATTTAAAGTTAATGTGTTTGATATATGCAATGATAACAAGCTTTAAAATGGTAACTTGTCAGTGAAAGAGATTATGATTGTATAGGTTTATAAATGTAGTTCACCTATACCTATAAAATGTACATAAAGTAACGCCTGTGTATTGGGCATTGGGATTTTGTTTGAATTTACTGCATCAGCCAATCACTGTCATTGTGTTTATTCATGAGATGCACCACAGCAATGAGGTTGAATTCCTTAGTAAATGTTTCCCTGAGCAGTTCTATGAATAGATTTTAAGAAGAAACTCTTAGTGGCGAGATAAGATTCTTTGTGAACTTACCCCCTGATTTTTTTAAGTCTAAGAGTAATTTATAAAGCTTCAAAAACAGGTTCTACAACTTGAAAAACTTTGCTGTAATCCAGAGGACTCCTATGTCATTAACAGGCCTATAGGGCAGCTCATGCCATAGTGCAATAAGAGTTATACTATAAGTGTAATATTTAACAGCAATAAGCTTTTAAACAGGTATTGTTTTGATTACCATGTATTGCAATGTTTGTGTAGTTATGTAGGGTTGCAGTGAGTCGCATCACTTACTGCATCCATCAGAGATCAATGTTTTGACAAATCTGCTATTGCTCACATGTGCCAATGCAGTTATACAGTGCAGATGAACTGAAGATATCTGTGGGTCATGTTACAAATCAATTACCTCTCCAAGCCCATCTCTAGAATCATCCAAGAATTCACTCTTTTTTTTCCTTTTAGATGTTCACAAAACAAACATGACAAAACAATTGGTGCTCTCAGGCTGTACAGCCTGCTACATATGAGGGATGTATAACTCTGTACTCCAGTTGAATGCAAATTAGATTAAGATCCTCTCATTAATGTACAATGTGACATACACTTACTGTACAGATGGGTGACAAATAAAGGCAAAAAATGTGGCTCTGTTATGCTTTGTTGATCATTATACTGACATGATTTGGGTCTGCTTGACCCTTTAGTTTGAATTGTCACTGCAAAGCCATACAGAGTTCTTCTGACTCATCACCTTTATCCTATGCTGAAACATTTATAAGCTGAGACTTGTTGAATCTAGTGTTCCAGTGGCTTTTGGTGGCCCAAAACCTTAATAAGACACTTTATGTTGTTGTTGTTGTTGTTGTTGTTGTTTTCCCCTTTAATTTGTCAACCATGTTGACAACTGTCCAAACATGTCATTTCTGTGGGATTTTAGTTTTTGTTTAATGTATATAATTTTGTCTGTGATAGGACATTGTGTTATTGTAGCCTAATGTTTACCACAGCTCGCTGCCACATTAGCCAATTATTTATCCCAATCTACTCATGTGTAGGATCAATCCTGAGGGATACATTGGCATAATGCATGCTTCCCAGATCATATCAACATCTATTTGCTTTTGAGAATGTCAAGACAGACCGAATAAGTTATGCTGGGAAATATGACAAAGGACATTATTTCACGTGAAGGTGAATTTTGGCTGTGGGAGGATAGTGGTTCTCATGGGAATCCACAGAAGAGACAAGCCCTAGAGCATAATATCCAGATAAAATTGGCTGTATTGGATTTTCTTTACGCTCTGTGGCTTAATGCTGTGCTTGTGTAAATCCCCTCCAATATAGCCAAGCGAATACAGGGATCAGTTGGTAGAAAGCTTAACAAGCTAAAGGCTAAGCTGGCACTAAATGGACTGCTGCATGTGGTTGATTGCCAGTTGTTTTTATCCCACCCTTGCACCCTGTCCTGTCAGTCACCTTGTCCTTGCCTTGACAAGCTGTCAATAGAAGGCTGTCCCTTTATCGCTATATTTTGGGTCACAGACTTATCCTTGATGTATCTGCAGAATGCTCTTGAAGCTACAGTATAGACCAAGTGGACTTTCAGTGAAACAGACTGTTATTCTGCTTGCATTGCAAGGAAGCATCTGATGACATATTTATTCAGAATTAAATGTAGTAGCCTAGAGCTAATTTGTTATATAGCCATTTGCTTTTTTGCTTTTTCCCCCCCTTTCAATTGACCAATTACTGGTGTTGTATTAGTATGAATAATTACATTATTTAAAATTTTAATTTAAAACATTATTTGCCAATTATTTATTAATTACATCATGACTTATTGCAGTCATTTTTAATGCTACATCAGTGGCTGATTGTGTCAATGACCTGTCTAATTATTATGTGCCATGGCATTAAAATCTCTGCCTGCTATAAAAGAAAAGACTATAACTCACAGAAGAGTAGCTGCTTTGATGCTAAGAAAGTAAGGTTAAATTAGGTTGGAACATCAACTCAGAACATGTTTCATATGCAGTACCATACAATCACATATACTTCTCTCTCTGACTCAGAGCCATAAATAACTATTTTTGTGGTCAGAATTAGTCTACCGCTAGGTTTAGAACAAATGCAGGTGAAACCTACTATCCTGTATGTTTACTTTGAGCTCTATCTAAATCTATACCTTTGATATACTATAAGTCTTCTGCAGCAAGACCACAACAAATCTATACATTGCTGGTAAAGCTGGTTACAAGATTTCAATCTTTTCACCCTTTCAACTTCAAGTGCAGGAAGCAATTGCTGTATGTTCTTTTGGAGAAAAATAAATGCAGTTGTTGCATTCTGCCCCTTCAGGATGGCTGGTAAGCTGTACAATTGATGCCAAAAGTTTACATACACCTAGGCTAAAGACATTTAAACTAAATCTTTCACAACTCATTTCACACATTTCATGTTACCATATATTTCTTTGGGCAAGTCAATTATGACATCTACTTTGTTTACGTCAGAAACCATTTTAAAATAATTGATTAGAGATAGATTTATTTCAGCTTTAGTACATCATGTCAGAATTCCAGTGGGTAAAAAAAATTACATACACCAAGTTGACGATCTCATTAAACTTAGAACTAATGTAACGACTTTTAAAAGCTTCTGATTTGCCAGTTGTCATAATTAGGAGTCTGAACAGCTGAAGGTACCACAAGCAACTGTACAAACAAGTGTATGCAAATATAAAACTCTTTGGACCACAAAGACACTGTGGTGTTCAGAAAAAAAGGAAAAATTAACTCTCAGGGACGAATGAGCTTTGGTCTGAAAGGTTCAACTGAACCCTGAGACAGCAATAAAGGAACTAGTGAAGTAGCTGGAGGCATCAGGCATCATACCAAAGTATGTACATCCACAGTTAAGAGAGTCTTACATCATCTTGCCATGATAGGCTGTCATGCAGGGAAGAAGCCCCTATTCTAAAACTGACATAAAAAACACATTAAAGTTTACAGGTGATCGCCAGTCTTTTGGAGGAGTGTTCTCTGGTCAGATGAAACAAAAATTTCATTGTGTCATTGATAATGATCAGTGCTATGTATGACGGATGGATGGGGCTTTTAAACCAAAGAACACCATCCCAACTGTGAATCATGGGGGTGGAAGCATCATGTTGTAGGGGTGTGTTGCTCAAGAAGGGACTTCAGAAATTAGAAGGCATCATGAGGCATACTGAAGCCAAACCTCAAGACATCAGCCAGAAAGTAAAAACTTGGTTGCAACTATGACTTTCAGCAGATAAATGATTTTAAGCATATCTCGAAAATTGTGACAAAATGGCTTAAAGATAACAAAGTGAATGTTTTGGAGCAGCTATCACAAAGCCCTGAGCTGAATCCCATAGAAAATGTATTGACAAATCTGAAAAAGCATGTCTGAGCAATGAGGCCTGCAAACCTGACTGAGTTACTGTACACAAGTTCTGCCAGGAGGAATGAGCAAAAATTCTGGCAAAGTATTGTGAGAAGTTTTGTATCAAACCACAAGTGTTTGATACAAGTTCGGGCAATTAAATGGCAATGCCACCAAATAATAACAAAGTGTATGTAAAGCTGTGACCCACCAAAAATCTGATATGATAAATAAAAAATGGCCTTTTATGGAGATAAAGTAGATTGACCCTAATTGACTTAACACAGGAAATGTATGGTAATATGAAATGTGTGCATTTGTGAAAGTTAATCTGAATGTCTTTAGGTTATGTGTATGCAAACTTTTGGCATCAACTGTAGATTAGCCCGATGGTTATGGTTTTGCAGGTTGATTTGTAGTTCTTTATCCTTCCAGCCCTGCTGTCCTTGTTTTTCTGCCATCTTAATGTCATCAGCCTTTATCTGCATATTAGCTGATTGGAGTGTTGTTTGTTCTTTCAGTTGATGCAGCTGAGTGTTAATAGCAGGAAGAGCTTTGCAGAACCAGTTCACAACTTCCAAATTTGCATACACTTTTGACTGCTCTTGTGTCCATGCTAAATAGGCTTGGAGCTCCTCCTTAGATGGAATTTTTGGTCTACAAATAGTTAGCACTAGTATGAATAATTTGGCCAGTTATTTCTCCATCTGATCTGCATTGTAGCCTTTAGGGTTTTATGAGGTATACATTAAGTGAATTGGGCTTAACTCTAAGTGTGTAATTACTATTGAATACAGAGAATTACAGATGGATTACAGAAGTATATTTTATGTAAATATATCTTTGCATCAACTTCAGTTTTGTCTAACAAGTGTATCTTGAGACTTGAATCAGGGCTTTCCCTCTCAGATGTAAGACAGGGAGATGAACTGTTTATTATAAGATTTTAAATATAAATAAAAATATTTATATAAGATTGAATATTTATATTTTGGATTGTAATACTTTTAACTGTCCATTTACTGTAAACTGTAACTTTATACAGAAGTGTATTTTCACAAGATTTACCACTGTCATCCATCTGTAAACATGCACACAACCTCAGTAAATGCATAGGTTATAGTCACATACTGTATATCATCTATGTGTAACTACACAGGAATTGTAGACACTTAATATAAATAATATAAAGACAAGCATGTCTTGTGAAATGAAAATGTAATATATGCACATGCCTAAGGAACTCCAGGTTAAGACCTGTGATTTATTTTTCCTACAGTAGATTGTGAGGTCTATGATCCCTCTTCTAGCTGGGTTTTATAAGTGAAGTTATGAAGTTCTCAGATGGGTACCCTCAGATGACTTCTGATTTACAGTACAGAGAATGTCCTGGACCATATTTTTTTAATATGCACTTGATGGACTTGCTCTGGGATATCTAGTCTTTTTTCTCATTTCATTTTATCTTCTAAGGTGTGGGTGAACGATTAACGACATCACCTCAGTATTAGACCTCCCTTCTCTCCTTCAACCTCAATCCCCTGCCTTTGTCCGTTCAGAATCACATTTCTCTCAGATTTCAGAATGGCCTCTCCACACTTCTGATATGGTTTTCTGCCATTACTTCCTATGAAACATTTTTGATAAAGTTCTCATTTCCTAGTGTCTGATCTATGCTGCCAGAGTCTCTACTACTTCTACGTACTTTAACTTAATATCTCTAAATATCCTATATAACCCTAAAAGTATTTACTATAGCCCCTCCTGTCTTTCCACACAGCTTCTATTTATTATTATTATTCTTTCATTTCTATTGTGGCTTTTTTAGTCCTGTGTATAAGGCTGCTTGCATGTCTTAATGGCACTTTCACACTGATAAAGGCTCTGATGCTTCAGGTACAAATATTTAAACATTAATTTGACATTACTTCTTCTGTGCATATTGAAGTGTAATTTATAGTGTTACATGGAATGAATGCAGATATAGTCACTCAGCAAACAATTTGTTTTCCAAGCTGTGTTCTGCCAAAGGGGCACTGAAGCATTCAGTCACAGACAAGCATATTAATGGATCGTTTATACTGGATGCATTGACAGTCTCTGTTCATTCTCTAAACATCATAGTCACCAAATCAGTTTACTGCTACACATACTGCTAAATCATTTTACAGTCACTGTAGAGTTACACATTGACACTAAAGCAGGTTAGTTAGAGTGTTAGGGTTATGGTTAGTCATTACATGTTGAATTTGAGTCATAACATTGTTACTAAGTCAGTTTACAAATACATCATTATTAAGTCATGTTAGAAATACAGCATTGTCATTAAGTCATGTTAGAAATACAGCATTGTCATTAAGTCATGTTAGAAATACAGTATTGTCATTAAGTCA
>JANDJT010000001.1:27157644-27168039 GCA_024331685.1 Stegophilus panzeri | reverse complement strand
AAGTCATGTTAGAAATACAGCATTGTCATTAAGTCATGTTAGAAATACAGTATTGTCATTAAGTCATGTTAGAAATAGGGCATTGTCATTAAGTCATGTTAGAAATACAGCATTGTCATTAAGTCATGTTAGAAATACAGCATTGTCATTAAGTCACTTTAGCATTACAGCATTGTCAAAAGGCTACTTGAGGATACAGCATTTTCATTAATTTTACAGATACAACTAAGTTATGCTGCAGTTACAACATTGCACACTAAGTCACTTTAGAATTACAGCAATATCATTACGTGACTTTAAAGTTACAGCATTAAATAAACCACTTTAGACTTACAGTCTAATGGTGCATCACATAAGTGATTAATGACAATGTCATTAAGTGACTTTATAGTTACTGCATTGTGACTAAGGCTATATCCACATTAATCCGGATGGATCTGAAAACTGCATTTTCATTTTAAAATGCTCTCCATTTACACTGCCATTTTCAAACTTTTTCCAAAAATTGCTTGTCCACACTGAAACGTCTGAAAATGCTTACATCCCTATATTTAACATGCGTAAAACTTTGAAAACAAGAAGCTTTGGCCTGTGTCATTTCCGTCAGGCGTATATTGAAATGTGAATCTGAAGGTTGTACAAAGTGGCATTAATCTTTTAACAAAGCTGTTAAACTGGATAGCAGGCACAACAACTCCAGTACATCATCCACCGTCTTGTTTGTTTTGAGTTGAATGGGTCACATGACTGTGTCACGTGACTAAAAATACATCATTGTTTTTGAATATCTCTGTTTTCTCAGTCCACACTACAACGCGAAAACTGCATTTTCAAATTTATCCACTTGGGAGTGCGTTTTCAAAAAGCTCAGTTTTCACTGCACAAAAACTCCATCTCAGTGTGGACAGAAGGCCAAAATGTAGAGAAAAAGATGCATTTTCAAAATGATCCAAATTAATGTAGACGTAACCTAAGTCACTATAGAAAAAGAGCATTGTCTGTAAGCCACCTGGAACTTTTGTGATACACTTTTGTGATACACCATTGTCACTAAGTCACATTAGTTGATAAGTCACTTTAGAGTCACAGCATTGTCACAGAGTTACTCTACAGTTACAGCTACAGACAGTCAGTGTGTGGAATTATAAGTGAGTGAATGGTTGGAATTATTGCTGGACATCTTTTTCACTGTCTCACTGTTCTGTTTTTCTTAATATTTGTTTCTCTATACTTCAGTAGATTCCTCTTGTGACACTAAATGGTTATATTAAGCTACCCTCAATATAAACATGCTCATTGAGTTTTGGCTGGCTCTCGATTTATGTTGCTATCACCATGTGTGGTCTCTCTCATTGAGAAATGGCCCTGCCTGCCCCCCAACACAAGCACAAGTGTTTCTGTGTCGAGTATCAGAAGGAAATACTTTCCAGTGTTTTATCTCTGGTTGCATTTGCTCCTTGATTACATAAAACCAGATTCTAGCAGCTAGATATTGGTATTTGCTTGATACAGTTTAGTTCTAGTATTACTCTACATTATCCTTAGAGATCCAGCCCTTTTTCTGACGGCACTCTGAAAGAGAAAAACCTACATGTTTGATGATTCATCCGGACTCCCTTTGGACAGAAGGCTGGAAGGCTAGACAGTTCCCTTTGGACATTTTGTCCTGATGTATTTTATGTACTGGCAACTTGTTAATGATGTGCCTGCAGTAGAAACATTATCTTCTTAGAATTGATTGTGTGAAGGAGGAACAAAGAAATAAAAGAGGAAAAATGTGATAATTAAACTTCTTTCTTGCCAGATCACAATTATGGGATACTGGAAGGAATCACACCTACAGATTCACGTGAGAGCTAGAGTTTTGCTTCACAGCTGAGCTAGATGAAGCCTCACCTGCCTCAGTATATGTTCTGCTATTTTACCACATGATTCAGGCTTAATACATCCCCGTCTATGTATTCACTAAGCAAACCAGGTACATACATATCAAGAGGGCTGTTCTGATATCAGCTCTTCCTGTCTGTATTTTTAGATTTACGCAGAGGTTGATTTGGTGAGAAGGTTTAAGGGAAAGCCTGCCTTTGGGGCTCATTTGCCAAGACTAGTTGAGCTCCAGCACTATAATTTAATGAAATTGTAAATCAAAGCATGGCATACTGGCATGATTATAATAATGATGATGTAAAAGAATTTTACACTGCTTTCATTTCGATATAGCAAAATGTATTCTTGCATTAAATAAATTGATAACTGCTGTGTATGTATGTATATGTTACATGTGATCATTAGCATAAAATGTGTTCTTTTTTATTTAAGGCTTTACATCACAATCACATATCTTTGCCAGAAATAATTTATCAGTTTTGATGCCAAAACTGACAAATATGGAATACTGAAAATGTAATGTCTGGTTTTATTTTACTTCTGGTTGGTAAAAAAAAAATGTTTTTGTTTTGAAATTTGTTGAGACCTCAATATAACAGTACAAGCTGTATTGTTCACATTGTTGGCTCTCTCCTAAATCTCAAGTTAACCACTGTATTCACCTGAATAGGATCAGCAAATCCGATTCTGTATTTGAAGCCTTTTAGCAGTATGACGTTCACAGAGTTCCTCTGAAGTGAGAGCGGACTAAGCTCCCTCCCCTTGTCCCAACAGAGCGTCTTTATCAGCTCCCTCAGTGGGGCATGGTCATACAGCATGCCACCCTCAGATTTAATTGTGCTTTCTGGATGACTGCCTTTAACCTTCACCAGCTCACCACCTCAGCAATTCCCAGACCTGCTCTACACTCACACACTAAACAGAGCCGAGAGACATATAGTGGAAGAAATGTGAGCTGGTAAAAGTGAAGAAAGAGACACACAGCAGCCAGAAGAAGTTAGTAAAAAAAAAGAGTGAAGGCAAAGGTTTGACTGTGAAAAATATCGCCATTGACACTTGTTTAAACGAAATTGGGATTCTTGAGAAATAAATTGATTGTCATCTAACAGATGGAATCACCTTGTCCTGCATGCTGTGCCTTGCAAAGCAGTCACTCTGTGACATTGATTTGATCTGTGAGTGATGGGTTTAGGGAAGGAGCAATCCTCTGACTTCTGATTACAGGACTTTATTGCTCGGGTGCTTGTCTTTGTCTGTTGTTCTGATAGTGGGAATGTTTCCCATTCATCTTAGAATCTCAGGAGAACAACACTGCTTGTTAGACACTGTACACAATTTATATTGTGTGGGTCATTTAAAAAGGAACTTTGGGGAGAAGAGTGAGAGAGATGTTTATCATGGATTTTCTAACTTTACATTTTTGGCATTATCCAGAGAGACTTACATTTCTCAAATTTATACAACTGAGAATTTGAGGATTAAGGACCTTGCTCAAGGTCCCAGCAGTTGCAGTGCTGGGATTTGAACTCATAACCTTCTGATCAGTAGTCCAACGTCTTAACCACTGATCACTTTATGTTAAACATGGTGACATGTTCTACACATTCCTGCTGTTGCACAAATGGTATAAGTTGATTAAAAATTAATGAACCTTTGAACAAATTATAATTCAAATTATGCATGACAGGTTTATGCCTAGGCTGTTTCTGAATGATGTATTTCTAATTTATGCTAGCTAATCTGACATTCCTTGAAATTACACAAATCAACATCAAGAGTCTGAAGATCAACACCAGCCTCATATTTGCTGAGTCATCTTTGCTGAATTTCTAACAACTTGGTGCCACGACTTGGATGGCACACTAACAACCATCTTGTGAGTTATGCCATTATTCACAAACCTAAAGAAGAGTTGGCTGGTTTCCTTACCTTGTAAGAAATGAAGAAAGAAAATGTACTGTTTCCTGCTGGCTTTACTGCAGGATACCTTTCTCCACAGTAACCTATAGCATTAATTGAGAGAAACCGAAGTGCAGGTTAAGGGGAGGCAGATATTGCTAAGCTCCTGGAAGACTGACGAACACAGATTTAATTCTGAGCTTGAATGAAAACAAAGGTTTTCAGAGACAGAGCAGCACAGCCACTGTACAACAGCTTTTACACCCAGCATATTTACCAAGTAAACTGGGTTAGCTGGGTTTGTGGGGGGGTTAAACAAAAGTAGCTTTTTTTAATGTTTTAAAGTTATTTAATGCTCATCTCATACAGTCCTGTGCAAAAGTTTTAGACATCCTATTTTTATTAGTACAAACTTTTGTTATAGATTTATTATTTTAAGACTTCTACATTATCGAGTCAGTGCAAAAAACATTTTAGATTACAAAACATTAGTTTTCCAGCACACAATTAAATGTTACAGAAAAATGTTTGTATGTCAGTAAAGAAAGCAGCATTTTAAATGGTAAGAGACAAAAAAAACACAATAAAGGCTGCTGGATATTGCTGCAAAAATAAGAAGCAAGTGCGACAGTCAAAATCTCCAGAAGAACCGTGTCTGGTTCTGCAACATGCTCAATAAAACTTACAGCTCATTTCCTTATACAACTGCACTAATTCTACCTGAGACCACTTTTTCTTTTTTAAAGCGCAGGGTCATCACACCAAATAATGCCTTTGTTTCATTTATTACTGTTTACTGCTCTTTATAATATTTTTGAAGAAACATTTACTTTCATTATTTTTGAAGGCATCTTTGCTCTATAGGATTTCTTCGCATGTGCCTAAGACTTTTGCACAGTACTGCATATTAGGAGACTTTCACAACTGTTTGGCTGAACCAAAACTACCTTCACAGCTCCCCTGTCATTATCATGTTTATTAATTTACTGCATGTCTACCAACTCACTTTGGCTTTAGTTTGTAGAAATATGCCAATTCAACTGGTGAATGAAATCATACCGTGTTGCCGCAAAGCCAATTACTGAAGGAAATGCATGAGACACATGATGAAGGGGGCCAATGTTTTTGTAGTGGTGAACATTTGAGGCAGATTACATTGGAGAAATGCCTTATTATCTCTGTGTATTCAAACCATACTAGATGGGTAAGATATTACAGTGAAATAAACATGGCTTCTTGAATTAAAAATGTAAGGCCTGATTTGAATGTAATAATCTGGTTTCTACTGGTATTGTCTGGTCTTGATAGTTTATTTTATTAAACAGACTTTTTTTCCGTCTCTTTTATTTAAATGCACTGGCAGCTTTAGAGTAAGTGGTTTATGATTACAATAATGCCTGCTTTTCTCTCTACATATTTCATTCACTGTTGTGGCAATAGCTAGATTTGTTGGGTTATTATATTAAAATCCACTCAGGCTCTCCCTTGACTCTTTCCTTTAATTACATTATCCTTTGCATTGAAAGGCTGGACTGGCATATAATTGTTTTAAATGGGAAGACATGCATTCATTTTGCATCTGATCGTGGTAAAATAAGGGTGGGAAACTAACAGGAAGCTGGATTTCTTAGTAATGAAGTATTTAATAGAAAAATAAGCAGAAAATGGAAAGAAATGAAAGACAAAACCAAAAAACATGATATGAAAGGCTTTTTAAAATGTCTAATATTTCCAATCCTCATCTCTATTTAATAAGGGTTGTTGATGGGAGTCCTTGTGCATTTGGCCCTTTCACTTTTACTATATGTTCATGTAAAGATATATGTTGAATTATTCATGGCACCTGATACTAGAACACTTTATTTTTAATAAAGGCAAAAGACAATAGCACTTATGTTATTTCTTGCATAACCTAAATAAACCATACATTACCAACTCTGTGCTCCTTCTCAGGTAAGAAACTCAGTGACCTATTAAAAGAAGAAAAAAGTTATTTTCCATTTGCACTTTTAGATCTAATGCATTCACACTCTGACCAGTAGGCCACTATCCCTAGGAAAAAGGAATAGAGAAAAACAAAATAACAGGTCATCTATGTAAAGGCTGAATGAAAGACAATACTATCATTGTGGGTTGTGCATTTCCTTTCAGCATATTACCTTAGACCATGTCGGCTGAAATGTCAGTAAAGCTTCTTAAGAAACTCAAACCCTTAACGATCATTTGCTGTCAATCCATTTTCATTTTTGAAATACATGCCAGTTTGGATAGAATATTATGTGTTGCACTAAAGTGTTTTAGTGATGTTGCTGCCAATGCTGCAGCAAGTTAATCCTTTTAGCCTCAGCCACAATCAGGAGTCTTGTATTCTCATGTTGTTCAAGCGGCTTTAGTGGACCTTTGGGCAGGGAGGACAGGAGTTGCTGAACACTGCTATACAGTATAATGGATCAATAATGAGGCATAATCATGGACAAAATATCCGTCACGTTTCAGTTAGTCCTAGATTATAGACCACAGGTGATTCTGCATGCTAATCAGTCTTTGGGATATTATAGTGTATTGTGGGCATGATTGGAACAGACAGGATGTTAGTGTGCAGGCCTCTGTTTTCAGCCAAGCGTGGAGTAAACATTCATTAACATGTGTTATCATTGATCAGCAAGAGGTGGGCAGACGCTCTGGGCATTAAACAAACTGCAGCTGTGCCTCCGTCAAAGATGTCGTCCAATAGAATTGGCAGGTCCAGAAAACCCCTGACAGACACATGAGGCATTTATTTTTAGTAAGATTCAGTTGTTGTTTTTTTGCCTTACAGTTATATAGCTCACTTTAGGCCTGTTGCAAACGTTAATTTCTGGTGGATGGTTAATTGTAATACAAACAATTACAATTTATTATTTAATTGTCTTTTTTGTTGATTTTTTTTTTCAAGCATAACAGTAGGGGGCAAAGTAAATATCAAAATTTTAATTCATGAGACAAATAAGATATGATGGTACAGATATTTGTTTCTAATAACAAACCATCATTACTACCTGACTATAATCATCTCAAATAATTGCAAGTTTGTGATTGTGTAATAATTGTGACAGTCATGTTTTTGGAGGAAACCCCCACAGACATGGGAAGAACATGCAAACCTCCACGCAGACACTATCCCAAGCTCAGCAAGGCTACTCGCTGTGCTACCTTTGTTTAAATGTTTATGAAATACATATGCATTAACTAATGACTTTTCTATCCACATCACCAAAAGTGCACATAAATTAGCAAAAATCACATGTTTTTGTAATTAATAGATGTTGTTGATATTGAGGTGTTGTTCATATTAATCATTGTGGTCTTAGTTTTACTCAGTGATTTATAAGTTATTGCAGATGTTGATTATTAGTCATATTTGGATTATTATTTCTTAAACAATAAATTAGTGTTGATTATTTTGCTAATGTTACATATAGTGTGTTAATGATGAGGTTTGTTCATATTAGCTAATGTGTTAAAAACTGTCAGTAAAGTGAACTTTAATATAAAGCATTACAGAATATACTGTATAAACCTTTTCACTGTGATGGCGAGAGAAGGAAATTCACCACATGTACTCCTTCAGCATAAGCCGAGGCTGATCACTGAGACAGTGCAGACATGTTTAGACCTCCAAACAGAAGTCATCTTACTCTGTTATCATTGATTTTCACCATTTTGCCCAAATGTCCTTCTCTGTACAGCTGTACTTTTTAAAAGGACACACAGTAGAGAAAGCTGCCACTTTAGCTGGACAGAAGTGTACTGTAGGTGGCATGTACAGAGAGAAAATGAAAGTGCTTGGGTGGCATGTCATCTTTAGTGGGTGTGTGAGTGAAAGGGTAAATGTTAGAGGGATGGAGTGATGGCTGTGGTGGCTGACAGACTGGCTAATCAAGGCTGTCATGCATGGCTGCTCTCTGACTGTCATATGGCAAGACCTGCGTCTACTAAGGACTAGAGTGCATTATTGTGGACAAAATCACTTGCTGTATCTGCTGTATTTACACTTGTTCAGAAGATTACAGGACCATTGCATCACAAGGAAGAACAAAGGACAGCGCTGTATCAAAACTAAAGAATTTCATCAAAGAAAGAGCCGCTGTGGGCTTCAATTACATTTCCAAATATGTCATAAATATTTTTTGTTATTAGTTTTTGGCTACATTATAAAACAAACATTATAAGCATTTTTAATAAAAATGTCTGTTATTAAAATCTGAACTATTAGACAATAAAGTACTCAATTAGTTTTTCATTTTCAAAGGTGAAATGTTTTATGCTGCTGAAAACCATTTATTAATGTATACGTTTCACAGTATACAATATTATATACCAGTATACCAAATACCATATCGTACACAAATAAATATTAATCATTAAATGATATATAACATTAGCATTCATCCATCACCCTTAAAAGTGCATGTGCACGTGCAAACAAGTCATTACATTAAAGTTGATCTTTGATATCAGTCAACAAGTGACATTGTATACACGCGGCATGCAAAAGGAGCAGAGGGTATATGGCATAAGGCAGGGCTGGATTATCACCCCCTCAGATGTTACCGTATCTTTCTTGGAGTGTCAGGTTGCAGTGGAGAGACAGACACTATTACAGAATGAGACCAGATACATGGCCCTATGATCTAATGTCTGTTCTAATTGAGCTTGCATTGCAGCCAAAGGCTGGGTGGGTCTTGCGGGAATGGACTTTGATTGAGAAGCCACAGTAATGGGACACCAAGTGAAGAATGAAGTTGTTCCTGTCGTGCAGTCAACAGAATGTAATGCTAGTAATCAGAGCGAAATGGAAAACGGACAGCTATCAGACCCAAGTCTAAACCCAGAGAGAAGTCAAGTTTCCTGTGCTTAAAGGAATACTCCATCTTTTTTCATCCTAATTGCTATCTATCGCATCTGTAGCAAATGACAAATTACCACAGACAATAATATCATCACATTTCCCTGTACTGACAAAGGAACAGAATCCCCTTGACTCAAAATTGACTTACAAGGGAAATCTAAGGGTTGTTATTGAACTCAATAAACATTTATTAAACAAAACAGGCTTTCATGAGTTCTTTAGTCAAGGGTATTTATATATTAAGCACTGATTTAATCGGTTTAATTCTTTTTCATAAAGTAGCACAAAAATAGTATACCTAAACTTGGAAGTGCATCAGTTTAAACTTTGTTAACTGACACCACAGAACCTCCAGGCGAGTATTAATAACTGGAAAGGTTATGTACTGCTTGTTTTTGAGTTTTTATTATATGGACACATTTTACACAGTTCTTGATTGAACAGCTGCCCTCAGATTATTATTATAGGCTTTTTCTATTATAGAATTTTTCATTCTTTTCTTAGTACAAGGAGATATGTTGAAATTCTTGTGCATGGTAATCACACATACTACAGACAGGGATAGAGATCAGGTTGATAAATTAGAGTGTCTGTTTAAAGATGAATATGACCATGCCAGTAAATGAGTAATATGATTCATGTACTTCACATGACGTGTATTCCCTTTCTAAATGTAAGAAGATATTTGATTCAGTCAGTTTTAATTAGTGAAATGTATGTCAGCTTTGTGTTCTAGGAAATGTTTTGTAAAAATAAAAACACAAAACAACAACACTGTGCATCGTTTTGCTGAAACACTATGACCATACAGCTGCTGACATCTGCCGTTGTCCTCCTTGCTGCTGTGAGCTTCAGGTGAGAGCATTTTTCACACAGCATGCTAATGCGCACCCTGCGTTTCATGGCCTCCATTCTCAGCACTTCCGGTCAACAACATGCTGGGAGAGAAATCACGATCACTGGGATAAACAGCCTTTTAATAACACTGCACTGCACTGGTCCTTATTTCACACAACGTGATTTACTGTCCAGTCTGATTCCCGGCAGCCTGATGCTACTGAACATAATGCATTTGTGATGGACCGGATATCCTGCGTCAAGTGGAATAATATTTTATTGAGGCTTCAGTGCACAGCTATATCACTTTAGGTCCATGACGTGGCTGTAATACCTGTGAAAACAGCACTTTTAAATGGCAGTGGGGAACAAAATGAAATTTGAGATGAAGGACAATAAGCAAAAGGGGTAATACTTGTAATATCAGTCTTACTCTGAACCTGTAGTGTGAAGGACTGAGATATACAGTATGCTGTGCTGGGAGTTGCTATTTTGTATTTGCTGGTTGTCCTAGGTTATATTTCATAACATTATAATAGCATGTGGGTGTATGGGTGTGTGTAAATGTGTCTGTATCTTGGGGATGGGTTAGTGGGTGTCAATTAAGTCTAGGAAATCAACGGCAGTGCCACAGCTTCCGATGCTTAGATTACTTTTCAGTGCCAGAAGCTTCTTAATTGGATAATTTTGTCAGTGAAGGAAAAGGCCATGTCTAATCTGGAGACTCTTTTTATAGTGCAGAGAGGCTGCTGTTTTGTGCATTCTGTGCAGTCGATACAGTCACTGCTTAGCTAAGAAGAAAATACACACACACACACACACATATATATATATATATATATATATATATATATATATATATATACACACACACACACACA
>JANDJT010000001.1:27142220-27155232 GCA_024331685.1 Stegophilus panzeri | reverse complement strand
TATATATATAGACAGACCTATAGATAGATAGTTACTATATATCTATCCATGTCATATCATCCCTAGTCCTGGTCACATGATCTATACTTTGTCAAAATTGCCTACACTCCCATAAATACCTGCCAAATGAACAAACTTCTAGAAGCATTGTGCATGTGATGATTTCAAGCTTTTGTTCTTTGTTTTGACCATTTCTTGCTTATCGTTATACCATTAGTCTTGTCAAATTATGGCTATTTTCCGCTTGCCTGATTTATGCTCTTTTGTTTATGTACCTGAGTAGTTTTAATTAAAACCATAAACCTGCACCTATGTCCGTCTATTTGCTTCCATGACGCAACGGAGATGTCTTCGTTATTGTGATGGCGAGCATGCAGCCCGGGCACACAAAATCTGACGCGCTCTTCACATGACTGCCGCTCGTGGGCTGAATGGACAGCTCCGCTTCAGCACCTCAAGTGTTTTGGACAGTTTGGATGCACATGGCTGCAAGGTGGGGCGGCAGAAACACACACGGCTGGCGGCCAGTGAGTGGAGCGGCAGCTACTCACCATCCAGCAGACATCGGGAGGATATAAAAGGGCCGCGGCAACACAGAGGTGAGACACGTCTCCGCGCGTATTTGTACCAGCGCTTCTGTCCGTGTGCATGCTAGACGATGACATAGAAGATGCCAGCACCAAAGAGGACACTCACTGGCCCAGCTGCACCTTCGGCTGATACCAATTGCCATTGTCACGCTCCCTGGGTCCCGCCTCGAGCCTGCTCCAGCCAGATCACCACTCCCCATGCCGGAAAGACAGTGTCCCTCTTCACCTTCACCCAGAGACATCATGCACACACCATTCCCCTTCCCTGATGTATTAAAAATAAAACATAACTCTTTTAGGACCTAATCTGCCTCCTGCACGTGTTCATCCAGCGAAGCCTTGTGTGGCCACAGTGGTGGGGAATGCGGGTATGAACACAGCACAAAACCCCAGCGCAGAACTGATGGCCATGGAACCTGCTCAAGCCATCAGCATGGATCCTATGCTGCAGCATCTGCTAGAGACCAACATCCAGCAGCAGGCGATGACCCAGGAGCTGGCCCAGAGTCTGAGGATCACCACACAGGAACTCCTCCAACTAAAAAAGTCCCGCTCCGCTACTGCCATCCTTCTACCGTACCCCTGCCAAGAAGCCTATCACCAAGCTCAGCAGTGAGGATGATATCGAGGCCTTCCTGGAGACCTTCAAGCATGTCACCCTCCAAGAAGCATGGGAAGAGCACGCCTGGGTCAACATCCTCATGGCATTTCACTCAGGGGAGCCGCAACTGGCCTATTACTCTCTCTCTCCAGCTGTACCCACAGATTATGAGACCCTTAAAAGCGAAATCCTGGTCTGGTTGAAATCCCAGGCCCGCGCCATGGTCCGCCACCCCATCAAATGGATGTGGAGCCCCAGAGAGAGAGAGAGGAGATGACTGGACAGCTGACCCGCCTATGGAACACCTTTGGACAAGCCCATGCCCACCGAGCCAGACCCTTCAAACCCTGGCTAGCTGGGTGTGTGCTCCATGCGTTCAAGTCTCCGGATCCACCCTCCTCAACTGCATAATCACTGTGACCCTGGCATGGCCCACCATCCTAGGCCGAACCCTCCAGGGGACCAGAACCCTCTCTTTCTCCTGTGTCCATGGGGATATCTGAGAAGTTCCTGCGTCCGAAGTCAGGGTCTCAAACGCTGCTGGGGACATGCCCCTCCTTGTCTGTCTTATCCTAGAGCTCTCTGTCCCACTGCTCCTTGGGCGAGACTGGCCTGGGTTCCCCACAGCCGCCCTCCCTTTGGCCACCAGGAGCCGATGTTGTCGGAAGCCACCGGCTCCACAACCGCTAATCCGGCGGGCCTACCTTGCCCACGGATAAGGGGACACTGGAGAAAGAGCCACCTCAGGTGAAACACACCTACACACTAACCCTGTTTCTTCCATGTTTCACCAGGTCACTCAAGAAGAAAAGTTTGCGTGTGAGCAGAAGGAGGATGACCTCTTAAGACACTGTTGGGGACAGGTGCAGCAGATAAAGGGGGTCAACCAGAGCAATGAGCAGTGCATTCCTGACACAAACTTCCTGGTAAAAGTGGGGCTACTCTACTTCTGGACCGATCACCGGGGGCAACCCTGCGACCTCTTTGTCGTCCCTCGTTCCAGGACCCAGCTCCTTATGCACCTGGCATACTCACATCCGCGGGGGCCTGGGAAGCTGACACAAATTCCTGTGGCCCAGCATGGATGCCAAGGTCCGGGCATTCTGCAGAAGGTGCCCCTAGTGTCAGCGAACTGAACCCCGGAAGCCAGCACCGGTCTCCCTCATTCCTCTCCCAATCATCGGTGTACCCTTCAAAAGGATTAGCATGGACCTCATAGGGCCACTGCCAAAGTCTACCCAGGGTCACGAATATATGCTGGTCATCATGGATTATGCCACCAAGTGCCCCAAGGCAGTGCCCCTGCAAAAAGCCACCTCCTGCAATATTGCAAAGGAGCTCATGCTACTGTTCAGCCACGTGGGGATCCACATGACATCCTGACAGACCAAGGTATGCCCTTTATATCTAAACTAATGGTTGACGGCTGTTGCAGGTGAAGCACCTGAGGACATCTGTTTACCACCCCCAGATGGACGGTCTGGTGGAAAGATTCAACCAGGCCCTCAAGCAGATGCTGCAACGGGTGGTGGATCACAATGGTGGAAAGTTGGACCTTCTGTCCATGTGCATTCCAGATGCTGACAGAGGAGATTCGAAGAAGACGCTCCCTAGACTAGTTGCACCCTCAGCCAATACCCACTGCCAGTGCCATGCTCCCTGGGTCCTGCCTCAAGTTAGTTAAGCCAGATGACCACCCCCATGCCGGGAAGACAGTGCCCCACTTTACCTTCACCCAGAGTTAGTTACAGTTACATTTATATAGCGATTTTCTAGATACTCAAAGCGCTTTACATGGTATGGGGGGAATCTCTTTAACCACCACTAGTGTGTAGCATCCACCTGGATGATGCGATGGCAGCCATAGTGTGCAAGAACACCCACCACACACCAGCTATTAGTGGAGAGGAGAGAAGAGTGATGTAGTCAATACAGGGATTAGTGGGCCATGATAGAGAAGGGCCAATGGGGGAATTTTGCCAGGACACTGGGGTATACCCCTACTCTTTTACGATAAGTGTCCTGGGATTTTTAATGACTACAGAGAGTCAGGACCTCAGTTTAATGTCTCATCCAAAAGACGGAGCCATCATGCCCACTCCATTTCCCTTCCCTCACATATTAAAAATAAAACGTCACTCTTTTTGCACCTAATCTGCCTCCTGCGTGTCTCTGTTCATCCTGCCGCAGCCTTGAGTGGCCACAGTTATCAAATTACACTAATGTGCGACAAAAATAGCACATTGAACAATAGCAATGCAACAAGTTATACAGTGCAATTGCAATATGCCTTGCAATACACTCTTACCAAAAAAAAAAAAAAGATTGGTGGCCTTCACAGGTGGAACACCTTTTTTTACCTTTAGCATGGTGTCTATGGCATGGGAAAGTAAATGTGCTGTACCTTTAAAACTCATGTGGAACACATTGCGCTATGGATACAGTTACAATCAAAATTATTCACCCCCATTGCAAATCAGGTTTATTGTCAAAATTTACAGACTTTCAGCTGTTTGCAATGAACAAATCAAACAAAAGCAATTGAAATAGTTCAACGCAGTGAATGCTTCAACTGGTTTCCCCAAATGCAACTGAAAATGCAAATTATAACAACTTCTCCAGTCTCAAAATTATTCAACCCCTTCATGGCAAGCAACTTTAGTACTTAGTAGAGCACTCTTTTGCTGTTTTGACCTGATGCAAATGAGATGCATAGCTTCTGGCAGCATTTCTGAGGAATCTTAGCCCATTCCTCATGGAGGAATGGCCTCCAGTTCAGTAATATTTTTGGGTTTATGTGCTGCAACCGCCTTCAAATCCCACCAGAGATTTTCTATGGCGTTCAAGTCAGGTGACTGTGATGGCCCTGTAGAATATTCCAGGACTTCTGCAACCAAGCCTTGGTGGAATCTGAGGTATGCTTGGGATCATTGTCCTATTGGAACATCCGGTGATGCCCAAGCTTCAGCTTCCTCACAGACGGCATGACGTTTTCTCCTAGGATTTCCTGACACTTCAGTGAATCCATCTTGCCTTCCACACACTGCAGGTTTCCAGTGCCAGAGGATGCAAAGCAGCCCCAGAGCATCACCGAGCCACCACCATGCTTGACTGTGGACAGAGAGTTTTTCTTCCTCCAGACATACCGCTGATCCATCGTGCCAAAAAGTTCCAGTTTTGTTTCCTCGCTCCACAGAACAGAATCCCATAACTTCTGTGGCTTATTTCTATGATTTTGAGCCGACTTTTCTTTGCTTATGGGTCAGTAGTGGTGTATGTCTTGGAGTTCTGGCATGGAAACCTTCTGCGTTCAGTATGCGCCATGCTGTGCTCAGTGAAACCTCAGTGCCTTTTGCCACCAAGGGTTTTTCACAACCTGCCTTCTCAGAAATCTGGTTGCAGCCATTGATGGCTTCCTTTTTCTTCCCCATTCAGGTATTTCATACATTTTCTATCCCTAGCCAGTTCAGGTATTTCATGTGTTCCAGCTCAAGCACACCTGGTGCAACTATCAGGTGTGCTTGAGACAACACCTGTTTTGCATATTTTTGCTGTTGTGAGGGATTCTATTCAGAGGGTTGAATAATATTTAAACTGGATAAATCATTATAAGCATTTTCAATTGAATTTGGGGAAATCACCTGAAGCATTTCACTGTGTTGAAGTATTTCAATTGCTTTTTTTTTTAAATTCCAAACAGCTGAAAGTCTGTAAATTTTGACAATAAACCTGATTTGCAATGGAGTTTAATAATTTTGATTGCAACTGTATAAATGCTATCCCACAGTTTAATATTATTTTTGGAGTGCCAAACCCAGAACTGGCTTGCATTTGGTAATTAATTTAATAAAATAATAACCAATTTATCAATTCATTTGACTGAAAAATCAATTCATTTTGGATCAATTAAACAAAACACACAAAGAAAACGCATCTGAAACCTGCTAGAATGGTCAAAAGACACACAAAAATTGTTGTTTGTTAGAGTGCTTCCATTTCCATACTGCAGGCTTCTTTAACATCAGTATGACAAAGGCCAGTATTATAATCCTGATTAAGAAATAATATATTGTGCAGCCCTACTTAGTAACACAGAAAAGATTTGAAATGCACAGAAGTACCATAGCCTCGTAACACAGTTCAGTATCCAATATACATGGCACAACTTACAGAGTATAGACATATCGCTGCTTTACAAGGTCCATTTAATTTGCAGCACCAAGACATCTCATCACTGTGCAATGTATTTAGGAGACTTGCTTCAGAGTGCAATTCATAATTGCTACACTAATATCTAGCAAAGGCATTTCAGAAAGATGTTCTGTATGTATAATTCATCACACTGCTATAAGCTAGAAGACATGTTCATTCATTTAAATGACACCCAAAATGCCATGTCTGTGGAAGAGCCATAGAACAAATGCAAAAATGCATCCTGTGAAGTTATGACAGAGGAAGGTTGTTCATAGTTTGAACAGAAAGAGGAAGAAAACAGCAATGATACTCTGGTGATTTCATTTAATTCATAATGAAAGAGCTCACACCAGACAGTTAGATCTGCTTAATGTGTAATGGTAAATCTAAGGAACTTTGTTTCCTTGGAAACTGGAAAAACGGATGAAATTTGCGAATCAGAACAAGAGGGGGAAAAAAAAGAAACAGACACTGTGAGGCAGCAGAGCCAGGCTGCTGTACTGTCGCACCACTTGTCTTCTCACTGAAGACCATTAGCTGCTCTTCTATTGTATGCATTTTGCACAACTAGATCTATTTCTAGCGTGTTCGTGTGTATAAATCTGCATATATCATACAGCTGACTGGTCTTCAGAGAATATGTAGTAGTGTGTCATTCACATGTCAAGCCACGGGGTATTGTTTCTACATTTAAAACTCTGCTCTTGAAAAGTTTGTCCTACTCCTCATTTGTCCTACTCCAACAACTGTCAGTTGTTGTGAATTGTTAGCAGTATAAGTGACACTCCTTGCAGAAATCTTCCAAATGCAAGTGAAATCTGCTTGTTAGACAGTATCCCATAAACTTTTCAGTTGGTCAGCCTCTTTACAGGCTGTAAACTTCATGCTTGCCTGTAATGACACCTTCCATATGTCTAGTGAGAGATTTTTTTAAACTTTTAGTGAAATGACAGATTTCAGTATTTTGACCTACATTTTTCCACCACATAGTTGCTATACACCACAGTCCTGAATGTTCTGTTATTAAATGTACCATATTAACTGACAGCTGGTCATGATATAAGATGGGGGAAAACTTGAAGTGTTATGAATGTGTCAGTATTTCACTCTGTGTAATCACCTAACATGACTGTCACTGATGTGTGAATCTACAGTCTAGGCTAGAAAGAAATCACTGCCGTTGTGTATTCATCATGCAATTCTGTATATGTTGTATGACCATTGATGGTGCTGTTGCACATGGATTTACAACAGTCCAAAATAATCTGTTAACAAATGTATTAATTACATTTATAATAATATTCATGGACAGTTTAGCTATTAACAACATGCAAAACAATGCAAAATAAACAACAACCATGTTATAAGAGCAAGGAGCAGATGTTTGGAGAAATCTATGGTTCCTTGGCATTCAGCAGCTCAGTTATGGGTTATGCAAGAATAAATTTAAAAAGTCTCATCCCAGAAGACATTCAGTCTCAATAATAGACCTGTCAGTCAAATCTTTGTGCATAGCTTAGTATGTAATAAATCCACTTTGTTGCTTCTCTCTCTTCCCAGAAATCTGTCTGTATTCATAGGAACCTCACTCAATACATTGGCCCCCTGTTTTATGTGAGTTGGGAGATAAACAGCATCATTGGCCTCTGGTGTCTTGCTGTCTCTGGCTGGGTAAAAAACGAGCAGGAAAATACAGCCATTCCTGTAATTGGCATGGAGCATCTATTTCAAGTTCTATAGCAATACATCATGGCTAGTGCATTACACTATAGACATATACTCTACATGCCCTATATGAAAGAAAGTTTCATTTACTGTAGCTGTTCTCTTTTTTTCACTTTAAGTGCTTTTGAAAAGCTACTTTAAGAACAAGAGCAACAGTAATGCTCATTAATTATTTCTTATTTATTTAACTGATTTCTTGCAAGCTTTTAGTGCTGTTCAAACATATACATGAGCCCCTCTGCATTTTTATAGATTGCATTATAGATCCTTACACAGACACTTCTAGTTTGTCTGGAATGTCAGCTGGAGAGAGGGAGGGAGGAAAGATACAGTACATTGCATAGACTAGAGATGGAGCTTCATGGTGTAGTCTAAGACATCTTTCCCCTGTGTCACATCTGTCTCAATAAAGAAAGCCTTAGGGGCCTTTTGAAATACCAAATTGTCATAAAATGAACAACAATCTAAAAAAAACAAATTAAATGTATTTATTAATTATATGACTACTATAATATATGTCTACTAGATAAATGTAAGGCATATATTATATAATAGTATTAACTATTTGTATACAGTATTTTCTAACTATTTCTCTTATATCTCCCAAAAACCAAGCTCCAAAACAAATAGCAAAAGTTGTTCTGTAGCTCCTACTGCAGATACTACTCCATAGTCCCAGAGTAATGAAGAAAACAGCTTACAAATATTCAGTTGTGTTCCTTGTCAGTAAATCAAAGCTAGATAAAATTCAGACTATTTTTAAATAAATCATGATATGTAGTATTGCATTTAGATAACTATTAAGATGTTTGGAAAGAAAAAGCTCTCTGGTGCTTACTGAAGCTTAGGGGAAAAGTCTGTTGTTGTTGTTGTTTGTCAGTCAGATGGCTTATTCCAGTAAAAGTATGTGGTTCTTGACCACATTAAGTTATGAGAAGTAACAGAATGGGATAGAAATGTGATCTGTGAGACTATGCTCTTCCTCTCCCTGATAATGTATGCTATATAGCTAGCTAATAAGTACTGGAGCACTAGCTAATCAATGACAATCAAGGATGTCAAATGGAAACTATCGTGAAGAGGAAACATGGTGGCGTTTTTCCTAACATGCTGTATATATCTCATATAATGATTAATGGTTGAAATATAAAAGCACTCACCTTTAGTATGTGATCTTCAACACTTTTTCTCAGCCTTTTGACCTCAGCATTTACAGATTAATGAAGACCAAGGGCTAAGTCGAAATAATAACCTAGCAATTCGTAATACCAAATTAGAGATATAAATTAAGCCAGCAAAGTCACCCAGCAGGCTCAGTCTAGCATCAGATAGAAAAATTAAGCAATTTTTATTGTGAATTATTGCAACAGGTACCAAAATGGCAATGTTTTGAAGGAAATTAATTTGAAATTCAGCTCAGATCCACAAGTATACTATTAATCAGGTTCAGTATTACATAGTATATACAGCTTAATGAGTGGTTTATGCTTCATCATGGTTCAGCGACCTGAAATTAACTTTTGAAAGTCTGGAGTGTCCAGTGTTTTTCAGAACGGTGTTTCTTAGCAAATAAAGAGTAACAGGTGTAATAAAATTGAAATAAAATGGTGGCCTGCTTCAACATTTGCAATTACTCTAAGTGTCTTACAATTGGGACTGGATACAACTGAACAGTTTTAAGGATTTTAATCAAGGACCCAACCGTAGCAGCTTGGAGGTGCTGTGATTTGATTTTACAGCCTTTTGATCATAGCCCAAAGCCTTTACCATTGAATAACCACTTTTATTTGTCTTCTATTTGGAGAACTCCAAAAAAAGCAGGTTGTAAAAATGTCCTTCATGCTTACATGTACTTCATCAGGTAGATGTCCATTGTCTGATAAATGTGCCTCAAGGTGAGGATGCTGTAATTGTTACTGTGGCCTCATCCTAAAAGACCATAGATCTATGATAAATAAAATGAGACATTTACCTGAAAGCACCTTCTAGAAAAATAATTGGTTTAATATGTTACCGTTCTACATGGTTGGTAGACTACTATGAGATTCAAGCCTTACACTGGTTTGTCCCAATTAAATGTATGTCACAGTTAAACAAGGTACTTGGTAAACTGGACAGATTGGAGTTCTTTACATCGTGTTACTTGCCCATCACTGAAGATTTGGGTTGTCAGATCAGATTGTTTAGTTTTGGACAATGCTTTTTCCACACTACATCACTCCACCTCTTACATCACTCTGCCTCTTGAAAGTGTCTTTCAACCATCCAGGCTTCTGGTCTGGTCAGAACAAACTAGTTTTATCATTTAACTTAGTGTCTGAATCACTTCTTAGCAGAAATGTTTATTCATTAATGAAGTGGGTAAGAGCAGGGAAACTGCTAACCTGTTAACATCATGGACACCAGAGCTGAGGAACTCATTCTCACAGACGAATATAACCTCTTGTTTGTACTGCCACATGTTGATACATGCTAATCCCTTTCCCAAAGCAGTTCTGTTGAAAGCCATATAGTATAGCATCTATTAAAATATAACTCATTAGCAATTTCAGTCCAAACCCCCCCCAGCTTTATATCTGTAAATAACAGTGTTGGGTCCGAGTCCACCTTTGTCGAGTTCGCGTCGAGACAAAGTCCTTAACCCATCGAGACCATGTCCAAAAGGGGCCGAGTTGGACTCAAGTCCGAGTCCTTAATGGTCAAGTCCAGCCGAGTCCAGAAAGTAATTAAATTGAAAAAAGATTTGAAATTGCATTTGTAAACTCAACACTGAGCTGTTAAATTAATATTGTAACCTTCATAAACCAATGGCAACATAAATGTAAAAAAAAATACCGCTATTACATCTTGCTAATGCCATTTAATATTTTTATTTCATGTCATCAGCACCGCAACTAGTTTCCTGTCAAAAAATGGTTTCAAAGAAAAAAAGGGATATAGCGCTATATGTAGAACTTTTTTTCTGAACACAGCTCTGTTCATTTTAATTCCTAAAATGAAAAAAAAATCCCTATCAGCAGGTTTTATGTATATAAATTTATACATTTATTTACTACATTAAGATGTACATTTCGCAATTTATGTGAAATTCAAGACTGCAATCAGCAAATGCTAATGTTTTCTTATTAAATTTACTGAAGTTATTCAGTCAAATAAGCGAGTGAGTGATTTTCTCTTTGTGTTTTGTTGTTTGATTAACATTAATGAAACAGACAGCAGCAGGTTTATTAGACTGCTGTCGCTTTAAGACCTAATGCACAGATCCAATATACTGTATTGACACACCCATTTTTCCCCAATTGTTTACATTAATTTAAGACATATCTGACTGTGTTTGCATGGATACTCGGCCAGACCTGCATTTTGACATGATTTGTGTGTATTTATTTGACCTTCCAAGCGTAATAAAGAGAACTCAATAGACTCCCAGCCAGCGACTTTACTTCCGTATAGCGTGTTCCTATAGAGAAGTGTACTAGTGGCAAAACTCTTTCATGCGATTCATTTTACAACAATTAAACTATTATAGTATTATTGTCATTATAGTATTATTAGATATATTACATTATAGTAATGGCTTCCAGAAAATTATAGCATCAATGGCGGGAAGACAGTAGTTCGGCTGAACATTGGTGTGTTATGTGAAACTCTTCCATGTTTAAATGCATCTTTATATTTTTTTTACTCTGCAACAGTGATTAATCTTCATTACATTTCATTTTAATGTTTTATGTACTATTACAGTCAACCATGTACTCAAGTTGTCATGGACTGGAGGAGGAGGTGGATGCAAGTGCAGATAATTTATTGTATAAAGTCAATTTTTATTAGATAAATAAATACCAATAATGCAAAGAACGGACCATCAGAAACAGGGACTAGATTCGCTAGTCGGATATAGCATGAGAATACTCACCCTCAAAGTTGTCGATGTAACTCAAAGTATATAATTTGAAGCCCTTCAGAGACATTCGTTAATTTCTTGTTATCTTAATTTTATGTTGTTATTTATTTTTTATCTTTCTTTTTATGTTACACATGATGCGGACTCGACTTCTGAGTCCCAAATGTCAGAGTCTGAGTCAAGGTTGAGTACAACCTTACCTGAGTGAGTGACAAGTCCAAGTTCGTTCATAATTGGACTCGAGTACCCCAACTCTAGTAAATAAAGAACATCTACTTGGTGACATTTGTACCAGCCTTAGTTTAGACTGCTATCAGTCAGCAGATGGGTAAGCCAATCCCTATAAACTTAGCTATTCATTTTAACTTGTTAGTACAGATCATGTGTTCACTGGAGGTCAACTTGAAGGCTGTAACATATCACATATTGTAGCTCTCATTTTGTTTATCATCACCTAACTCTGTTCTTTATTAGCATGTTCTCACAATTCACAAGATTGTCAGTCATTCTGTTTCTTATTACTTAATTTGTGTAAAATGTAACAAAATTCCGCCACATCACCCTTCACTCATTTAAAATCATTTACTTTTTTACACGCTGGCTTTAACCCTATCCAGATGGGATTACTTTCATGAGGTGATATTTTTACATGGCTCCTGTGAGTTAAAACTCTTGTGCCTGGATGACAATTAAATGACAATTAAATTAAAGTCTAACAAGCAATTGGATCAAAGGTTTTTGTTTTAGCACTTTTTTCAGGATTGGGGCCATTTGAGCCATATGTTTATTGGAATTGTTGAAGTGTGAAAGCTGTTTTTGAGACTGGGAGCAGTCCAGAGATCCAACCCTATGTCTTCTTGAAAAGAGTGGTCTAAGGTTTACAATGAAACTGCTGCACAGCCCAGATCAGGTGTAGAAGCTATCCGTGTTTGGGCCCACATTCAGAGTAATGTCATTGGTTTAACTTGTCATGTTACTTACTGGAGCATTGTAATTAGCTCACCTTTGTGGTGTGAGCAATTGCACTGATAGCATTACATTAAAAAAACATGTCTCTTCCCGGTCTATATAACTACATAACTAAACAATGTACACACATTTTAAGAATTATAGTTATACGAATTTTTCATATATGAGATCTGCTCCTATTGTGCAGGTATTCCTAAATGATGACATGCCCTGCATCCAAAAAAGCATTTATATTTTCCACTTGAGGGTTAGTACCACAGAAAAACAATCATTAAAAAAATGTAAACAGATTAATTTTGCAAACCTGCATATACAAAAGTGACGTTTGAAATTGTGCAGTTGAGCTACGGTTCAGAAGGATTTTATTTTTATGTGTACGCAAATGTGCATTTATGAGCCCCTCCCCTAAATGAGCCCAGAATCAGTCTTCCTGGGGACTAGAGTATTTGGACCTTAACATGCTGACATGCTGATGCTAATTGATTAAGCAGTTGATAGTGATTCAACTCTCATTCTTTTTTTAATCTAGAAATGTTACATGATATGTCATATGTGAATACAAAGTAGCTTTATACTTTCTGCTTTTTTTGATTCAGGAAGTGTTTAACATCTAATCCTGCCTGAGTAACAAGGTGTTTTACTAGGTGTTTTAGGCACAAGAAAACCAGGAGTGTTGAATTATTGCTTACAGTATTTATTAGCTGTGTGTTATAAACTGACTCTCTGTCAGGGTTAATTAAGCACAGTTTTACTGTAGATATGTGTGGGAAACCGTCTGTCTAAATTTAGATGATCTGATACACTCTCTAAGAGGTCTCTTTATTTGAGATGTGATAACTGTATGGAAAGATGTTCCTATAAAAGTGCTTAAAGGTAGTAGAGCTTGATTTATTGCAAACAAACCATATGTGTAAGTGTAAAAAAGGTTACATAGATGATGCATTTGTATACTTGGCGTGTAGTTTGAAGAAAACCTCAAATCAAAACTGTCCTTTTTTATTTTTTTAGTTAATATCTCTAGTGTGCCAT
>JANDJT010000001.1:27102710-27124422 GCA_024331685.1 Stegophilus panzeri | reverse complement strand
CTCTCTCTCTCTCTCTCTCTCCATCTCTCTCTCTCTCTCTCTCTCTCTCTCTCTCTCTCTCTCTCTTGCAGGTGTGGGTTTTCTGTGCCTGGTAGATGTGGTGCCGGTCAAAAACGAGGATGGTGTGGTGATCATGTTCATCCTAAACTTTGAAGTCATGACTGAAGACAAACTGCACAACCCCAACCAGGGGCTGAACCATAGGGTGCCTCTCCCCTGGCGCTCCACAAGTATTCCTTTGCTTCTCTTCCATTAATAAACTTTCAGATTTTGGCTTGAATAATAACATAACACTACAAAACCCAACTTCTATTTTCATGCTTCAATCTCTGTTCCAGATCGAGCACGTCGTATCCGTCTACATCTGCCTCTCCTGCAGTCACACAGTAACAGCAAGTCATGTCTGCATGAGGACCCTGAGGCAGGCCGTAGTGCTGACATCTCTGCCACTACCAGCTCTAGGCGTGGCAGCGGTCACGAGTCTCTGGCTCTGGGCGAGCTCGTCTCACTGCCAGAACACGAGCAGGTCCACCCTTCTGCAACCACACCATCGGGCACGGCATCCTCCTCACTGTGGCCTGATGACAGACGCACCCTCCTGGGAAGTGAGTCCACGCCGCCTCCTTCGGCCACTACACACTCCTCCACATTGCCCCTGGGCCAGTCATCGCCATGGGCACACAGGCTCAACCCAGACACCTCAGCCTCCAACTGCAGCCTGACACATAGCCGCTCGCGTGAGAGCTTCCACAGCATGCGCCGCGCATCCTCTGTAGATGACATAGAGGCCATGAAGCCTGAATGGGATCGTAGACACTCCATACGACCAGCGAGCAGCAGTACAGGTGAGCAAGCTGGAGCTCAGGCAGAGGGCTGGGGCAAAATCAGATGGGATGGAAATGTTAAAGTAACAGTTTGTTATTGTAGAGTCCACTGCTGAATGTGATGTAAGCTGTAATAATACTGCAATTAAGTAAGTTACAATTACAGACACAGATAGCATCACTGTGTTACACCACTAATATACAGTGGTGCGTGAAAATTTGTGAACCCTTTAGACTTTTCTACATTTCTGCATAAATGTGACCAAAAGTACCATCCAATTTTCACACAAGTCTTAAAAGTAGATAAATAAATAAATTCCTTAATAAATAAATGACCAATTTTGTCTCATTTGTTTAATTAGGTTCTCTTTGTCTACTTTTAGGACTTGTGTGAAAACCTGATGATCTTTTAGGTCATATATATGCAGATATATAGAAAATTCTAAAGGGTTCAAAAACTTTCAAGCACCCTGCTTGGTAATTCCCTATGCTGTGCCTATGAGTATCATGATTGGGTCAGATCCACAGTAGGTTCATAGTTTTGATTTTTTCAGGTGCAATGAACAACAAGTCCAACATGCTTAACTCTACCTCCGATTCAGACCTCATGCGCTACCGCGCCATCAGTAAGATCCCCCAGATCACCCTCAACTTTGTGGACTTTAAACCTGACCCCCTTATTGCTCTCCCTCCCGGAGAAATGGACATCATCGCTCCCTGCAAGCTCATTGACCGCACACACAACGTCACAGAGAAGGTCACACAGGTAAGAGACATGTACTGTTTGAGCTCTGGCATTTGTTTGAGATACAAGTGATCAGGACATATTAGATTTTTTTGGTGATTTAAAGTGAAAGTTGCAAAGTGGTGATTTTTAAATGTGACTTTTAGTTTATGTCCACTTCATAATCTGAATTAACACAGTTTAGGAGACATTGTGGGCATGCAGGAATGCAGTGACTTATTGAATGTTGTCTGGCAAACTGTACTCAGTGTGATAATGTCCTTGTTATGTCTTGGCTGATCCTGTATGTTTGGTGTGGAGTCCAGGGCTCAACTCTGAAGACAGAAAAAGGTCTGCTAGTAGTGCTGAATCTAGAGCAACAGGTGATCTTGTGTAGAGCAGATCATGAGTGGAAAAAAATTGTCTTCATTTGTTTGTTTTAGAAAGGCCTCTGTATTTTTCCTTATTGCCAGGGGCATAATTACATTATCAGGCAGGTTCTGGTCCACTGATAAAATACAAGCATTGTATTAAATTGAATTAAAATGTGTAATATACATTGACGGCTGAAGGATGCATAGATGAATGATGTATAGATACAGTATTTACAGTACAGTTGCAATCAAAATTATTCAACCCCCATTGCAAATCAGGTTAATTGTCAAAATGTACAGACTTTCAGCTGTTTGAAATCAACAAATCAAACAAAAGCAATTGAAATAGTTCAACACAACGAATGCTTCAAGTGGTTTCAACAAAGTAAACTGAAAATGCAACTTATAATGACAGTCTCATAATTATTGAGTGTACTTGTGCAAAGTAGTCGCTGTTTTCATGAAGTGGTATTATAATACAGTTATTAGTAAGTCTAAATAATGAAAATGGTAGTACAATGCCACGGTACTTATTATACTGTAAGCCTTATAATATGAAACTAGTGCTGCCCCGGCAGACTACCAAGTCTCATCACTGTGGAAAGGAATGATCTGGCATGATGCGTAATGCAAGTATCATTCTGTCACTGCAGGGCTTCTCTGCTTAGCCAAAGTAGTATACAGAGATGGAGAGTCATTGTTCATTATACAGTCATTATAGATAATAATAATAATAATAATAATAATAATAATAATAATAATCACAGCTAGAACATACTGTAGACAAAAACCACAGATGAAATTCCCGTAATTTCCATTATAAATAATCATATACTTTGTGTTTCTCTGTTTCGCTGGATTCTCTTTCTAGTTGTAACTGGGTTAGGCTAATGCACCTCCGTGCCATGCTGCGGGAGCGCTCTTTCTGCAGTGCTGTACAGAAATGAAAAAGGCGATTGATGGCTCTGGATGAAATGATGATAGATGGGGCTTCTGGGACTGTTCATTGTGGTATGAGACTCTTTAGGCTAATCGAGTTTGGGGTAGAGCAGACGCATGACGGACGTGCTGTGCCAGAAAAGAAGCGTGCCGTTGACTCTTTGTGCTTTGTGCTTCACTGTGGCAGTAAAACTCCACATTTATGATCCGTGTCTCTAATAGTACAGTACAAAATTGAGCATACTACAGTATATTATATGGATGATAAAAACATGGGTAATTCATTTGCAAGTTTACAACTGAAAATATTACCCAGAATCTTTTCGAATACTTGTGGAATGAGTTCAACAACGGACTCGAGATACTGTATGTCATCTTGTGTCTTATTTGTCTATGATAGCCAGTGTATTGGGTTGGTGAATTTAATATTTGACAGAAAACCTCTGAAACATGCTTAAACAAAAACTAAAAATATACATTCAAACCATACCCATTCTGATGCTTGATGTGGACATTTACTGATGCTCTTTGCCTCTACAGTGTGTGCACGATTTTATGCATCGCACTGCTGCCACATGATTGGCTGACTATGGATAACTGCATGAATGAGCAGGTGTATATGTGTTCCCAATAAAGTGGCAAGTGATTGTATTGTCCTACTTAGTTTTAATGACAGTTTCTACATGTTTCTCTAGGGTTCAGATGCATTATTGATCTGTGAAATGAAAGCATCTTCTTTGCTCACTTTTTGGTAATATTATCAGTTTTATGAACAGCCTGTGATGGGTGATCCGTATGAGTCTTGGCGTAGCATGTCAGATTGTGCTCTGTTGTGTGGCATTGGTGTGTACTGTGAGTAATGACTGAACTGTATGATTTAGTACACATGACCACCTGCTAGACTGAGGGAACATGTGATTGATTTCCATCATGTGGATGTGGCATTTAATTGAGCCATCAACGCTCCTCGCTTCTCATAGTGAGCTGTTGTCAAGGTTTTATGGGTGAAAGATCCTCTCTGTGTAAAGGATCACAAAGTTACAAATAATCTTGTTCTTATTTTCCACAGCAGAATCAGATAAGGAAGAATTCACTAATGATTGCCACAGTGAGTGTTAGATATATTTGACTATGTACTCTGCATGGTAGATAGATTCTCTCTGCGTGTGTATGTGTGTGTGACTTGAAGCTTCCACTCTTCTGGTTGGACAGCTTGTCACACCTCTCAGCTGTTTGACACGCACTGCACGGTGTGTTTCATTCAGGTGAAAGCGAGGCCACTCCAACCCTGCAAACGTACTGCAACTGCACTGTGAGATGTTTTGCAGAACAGGTTTGTGACCTGAACTCGCGTGCATGTCACACAAAGTGCACATTGGGAATACAATATAAGAGACTGTATGTGTGTGTGTGTATGCGCATGTGTGTCAGGATATGTAGGCATCTTTTTCTTTAATTTCTGAATTGTTTTATATTTATTTTATCAGAGACACACTCGCATACATTGACCAACATACACTCGAGCATAAAGACCACTGCACGGCCTATTAATAAACATCCTGCTTTCTGATGTGTATGCTTTACTGTACATTAGATATCACATATGTTCCCACATATGTTTCTGTCACTGATTTTGTCACACACTTAACTTATCACAGGCCTGTTATAACATGTGTGGCCTATTGGTGGCAGTAGCAGGCAAGACAGTTACAGCACCACTGACTCAAACAGCACTTCATCCTTTAAAGATACGCGCACACACGCGCACACACACACACACACACACACACACACACACTTATCTCCATGATTAGTTTTAAGAGTCGTTATTAATGAAATTGAAATTATGTGAAGTGTTTATTTCACTCTTATGTATGTAGTTTATTCATAATCCTGTATACTGCTATAGAGAAGTACATATTTATTCTCTACTAGAGATGCAGTTAAAATTTTTATTTAATTTCAATTCCTTGTTTTTGTTGCTTTAGAGTAGTTTAGAATTCATTAGCAGATTAAAATAGCATCCTCAAAATATCTTCGCAATGAAAAATAAATGCCCCAAGACCTTTCCACAATTTACTAGAAAGTAAAGCGTCTAACGCTCATATCTCTTATAGTTTTAAGCTCAAATATACGCCTGTATAATAATGTTAAAATTATGTTATTATTATGTTATTACATTAATTTTATGAAATTAATTCCACTATCAGGTTTCGAACAGTTTGGGTGAATATTTATAATAATAATAATAATAATAATAATAATAATAATAATAACAGCAACAATAGCAACAACAACCACAACAACAACAATAATAATAATAATTATTATAATAATAATAATAAATTATTATAACAATAATAATTATTTCGACTTATTTTTAAAATTTATTTATTATAATAGATGTGGATTTCCTTGCTGGTAGGTGAAATGGCCACTCTATTCACCACTAGGTATGAATGAGCATGCAAATGTGTGTATGATGCCCTGTGTTGGATTGGTGTCCCATCCAGGGTGTATTCCTGGTGTTCCAGGGATAGGCTCTGGATCCTTTATGCCTTGACCAGGATAAAGTGTTTACTGTTACTTTTTTTTTCACAGGAAATCATTTTTTAGATGTTTTTTTTGTTTAGATCTGGGCTCTAGGGAATGTGTTACTCAAATGTGTGACTGCTGTGAATATTAGAGCATTAGAACATTTCTGTGAAGCCCAAACTGCGAACACTTCATAATGTAAGAGTTATGGCCTTGCATATCATGGAGAGGTAAATCCATACCATTTGATTATAGTTGGCAGAAACTCTTGCAAGCAAGCAAACTTTTTTTATTATTCTGGCCAAACTACTTGATAAAGCCAGCTTCTTTCATGTTTTCTGTTTAATATCGCTATATCCCAATGTTGAGATATAAATAACATGCTGGTGGTAAGGAACAACTAAATAGTTTGTGATGTAAATAATTCAAAAAGAGATCCAAACATTACACACTCAAATTGGTTCATTGTTAATGTATATTTAGGTATAAAGAGGCACTTATGTGCTGGCAAAGACTCCACCCTCCATTTTCCAGAGATGACTGCGTCAGTCACATAAGCATGATGTATTATAAATGAGGAATACTGTTCTATATCTAATACACTTCTATATCTAATGTGATTTGCCACCTATTTCCCTTCTCGCTGCTTCCATAAGCTGTACATCTTGTACAATTTTAAACAACTAGAGTCGCACTAAAAGAGATACATTATGTTTTCATGTTCCTCTAGTGCAGTTAATCAACATCAGATACTCTCCTACGTCAAAACACTGTCTGTGCCCAAGTCACGATCTCCATTAGGAGCCGTATGTCCGTGCATTTGCAGCTCTAACAACTAATTCAGAACTAATGCTGCATCCTTGAATTTTAGAGGCATCAGCAAAACATTAGTCTTTCCTTCATATCTATTGACTGAGGGCCAAAATACGCAAGCATGTGTCACTCTCAAGGTCGATTTACAAATTATTTTGTCGTGCTAATCTAAAAAAAACTAAAACAAAAAATAAATAAAAAACTTTAATCCATAGAAGATGTTTAAAGACCCGTAAGCTCTTTGTTTCTCCAAATAGGTCTTATTTAAAGAGACCTTACTGGTCATGCTCAGTAAACACTTACCTTTATTTTCCTACTCAGCGTGTGGTGGCTATAGGCATTTTGATTGATGTGGTCCAAAGTATTGGACAGCTGGCTGGAGTTTTGAGTTATAAGTGTAATCAAGGTTGCAGGGTTCATCCTGCTCTAATGTCTTTCAAATGCTTATTCAGATCCAGCTAACAGGTTTATGAAGGTAATAGAGTGACTGGGCTAAAGCAGGAAAATAATAAACATAACTCATTTGGCAGGTGCAAATTCGAAGCAATTTCGAGTCCAATCCAAGCCTATAACTGAACAGTTTAAGGATCTTGCTCAGGCATCCAACTTTGTTTCTCTGGCAGTTTAAACTCACAACCATCCACACGGAACTGATTGTTTTTACCAAAGCAAATGGGCAAAACTGATAAAGCTTTTCTCAGATTCTTACACACAATTTTAAGAAATACAGCATACAGGAGTATTACAAAATTCTAGTCACTGTCTTGGCAATATACCTGCACTATACCTTGATACTGTCACGTAACGTGGTTGGAGATGGATTCAAGTGCAGTTAAAGCATTAATGAAAAGAGGCAGGTAGACAAATCCAAATCGTAGGGCAAAATCATGGTCAAAAACAGGCAAAAGGTCAGGTGATTGGCAAACAGGGTAGACAGGGCAAAGGCAGAATATGAAAACGAAAAACTGGGAACAAGATCAAAGAACCGGAATCAAGAACACAGAAACAAAAGGCTTAGTAACGCACTGGCGGCAAAACACAGAAACACGATACTTCGCCCCGAACAAGACACACAAGGGGTTTAAATATACAACGTAATCTAAAGGGATAACACAAAACAGCTGAGATATTAGGAAATAACCAATAACATAACAGGGGTGAAGACAGGACAGAAACCAAAACAAACACATGTGTCAAAAGTCAGAGTTAATGACAACACGGAAGCACGTGCTGTCACGCTCGGGTAGTTCATGCGCACTGAATGCGCCGGCACTCAGTGTGAGGGGAAATCCTTGACAGATGCTATAGTGTACCTGTAGAATCTTAGGCTTGCAGGGACAATTACTGAAAAATGATAGACACAGCCCCCAAAAACAGTCAGGTATAAGTCTGTTACATGTGCCACATATTAGGGCAAGTAAAGTTCCCTTTACTATCTACGAGTTACCATAATTTGATATCATCATCATCATCATCATCATCATTAAAGTAATTATTCAATGATCCCTTGTTTGTTACATCAGAGTTTCACATAATCAGTTAAACAGAAACATAACAACAGAAAGTCAGTGGCACAAAAATGACCAAGTATTTCAAACTCATATTGAAGAACAGGTGGCATTAAAATATATACTTTTAAATGCTCAATATTTAAATTAGTATATCATGGTTATGCAGTGGGTAGCATTGCCACCTCACAGCTCCAACGTCACTGGTTTGATCCTGAACTATGTTAGGTTATTGTCTGTTTGGAGTTTCTTGTGTTCTCGTTGTGTTCATGTGGTTTTCCTCTGTGTTCTCTGTTTCCTAAATCTCTCAAAATATGCCAGTAGTTGGATTGGTGGCTCTTAATTACCCCTAAGAGTGTGTGTGTGTTAATGAGTGTGCATGGTGCCTTGCAGTGGATTGGCCTCACTCCCAGGGTTATCAGGATAGACTCCGGATTCACCGCGACCCTGACCAGGATAAAGCAGGTGCTGCTGATGAACGCATGGATGGATGAATAAATGAATGAAGGATGGAATATTGAAGCAATATTTAAATTGATGTCATAAAATGTGGCCTTTGAGAACATTAATAACACTGGGCAGTACTTGATCCACACATAATTGAACAAGAGTGAAGTTAATATAAAGCTTAGATGATATTAATGTAGTAAGTGTACCAGCAAGTTCAAAACACCAGGCCATTAAAAGACCAAAAATCCTAAATGCATTGTACTTATAAAAAATGGGCCTATTCAATTCATGACATTGTCAAAGATAATTTATTCAGCAATACAGTGGGCGCATAAGCCATTTAACTTGCTTTTAGTCATGTCATGTTTTGCTCTTAGGGCTCGAAGATTGCAGTGGACATAGGTCTATTAACTCCAGAGTAAAAGGTTAATGTTTCTAATAGATCATAAAAATCAGTTGACTTCTAGGCTTTCCTCAACTGTATGCAAGCCAAAATGTAACCGTACCTAATACTGTGGTATCACCAATTCCATGCCTTTCTGACTATGTTTATATGGGTGCTAATCATAATTTTAAATTAATTGGTGTATGTTGAAATAATGAGATAACAAAAATAAAACACAATGTGTCTATTTCAAAATAAAATAATTATAATCTTGATGAATTAATAATAATAAATTGGACAGGTATTCTAGATGTTCTCTCAATATTATGTTACCTAATCAAATGACAAGTGTCTAAATAAAGATATAGTGCTTTGTTGTCATGTCAGCTCCACCTATAAACACATCCTCCATTTCCCAAAATCCTCCACCAAATAACAACCTACAAGGCTCATCACTTGATCCCGCTACCTTGCTTTCACTCCCCAGACTTCTAATAAGACACCTTCAGACAGCACAATCTTCAGTTCATTGTGAAGTCACATAAGCAAGTCTTTGCTATTGAGTGAAATGGTTCTGGATTTGACCCTGCTTGTTTAGTTTATCGAGTTTGTCTTGCCTGTTCTAGCCTTTTTGTTGATCATTGCCTGTTTACAACTTCAACTATGTCCTTGCCCTGTGGATTTGTCTGCTTTTCCATTAACATCAATAAACCTGAGCTTGTATCCATACCCCTGTCCTTGCCTGTCCCTGACATTCAGCGAAAGCGAAGAGGAAAAAACATGATATCTTTGCTCTATGGATTTCATCTACATCACACTTGATTATCCACAGAGCAGGGGAAAACAACCTTACACAGCAGATACAAGCTTGGCAAGTGTTTACGCTCTCACAGCCCTCTTCTATCACCTGGAGAAAACTGACACACTGATAATGGTTACAGTTTGCTCTGTCCTTCTCAATGTGCGAAAGAAAATCTCAATCAAATTGAGGAGAAGACAGTGTAACAGGATAATGTAACCGCTACTGCACTATGAACACTTAGCAGGTGTAGCAAGAGTTACATGGCTTGAGTAAAACCTTTGCTGACTGCAGTACTAACTTTGGACTGGGACTTTCCATCCACAACATCACCTGATAGAGAGACCAGATGCTAATACTGCCTTCAAGTCCTTTTAGAAATATCATAATTATGAGGTCGTCAATATGAACGTGACGTACACAGCAGTAAGGATTTAAGTGGGAGTTTTGACTGTTAAAATAAATGTCTTGCCATTGATGATAAGAAAAATAAATAAATAAAAACAACCACAACAACAACAAAACGTTTCCCTAATAAAACCACTTGAAAAAACACGACGTCATAATCATGATTTAAAACACATGAGGACTTGAAGGTAGCATTATCCATAGGGAACTATGTGTAGTGTTTTGCAGTATTACTTTTTTGATCAAATAATTCAGTCAGTTGTATTTAGTTAGCAGTTGGATGGAGTAGCATATTTTATTTGCTGAAGAATGGCGGCATAAATGGTGACTTTTAAGGCTACAAATAAAAAATACAGCATTAGGCCTTGTTGTCAGTGCAGGCAGTAATGCTATTTTAGGCCACGATGGCTTGAAAAATACAGAATATGCAGTGGCATATTTCAAATGTCATACTCCCTGCTGGTAAACACTGGTGTTAAACTACTACGTTATTATTGCACCTGCAATTTTGGGGAAGTGTGTGCGTGTGTGTGCGTGTGTGTGTGTGTGTGTGTGAGAGAGAGAGAGAGAGAGAGAGAGAGAGACATTCTGACCTGATAGGATGCTTTCAAGAGCTGTGCTTATCATTTATCAGTGATTGTGTGTTAATTTTCAGTGTGTGTATAAGATATGGTGTTGTGTGATGGTGAGTTTCAATTATTTTGCATTGTATTGTATTGCAAGAAATTCTGATGTCTTCCCGGCTGATGTTTCTCACCCCATGTTCTGATCCACACTTGTACAGCTGATCGCTGTTTGCCCCCTGCTGCTGGCAGCCATTTTATGCATGTGTGAGTGCGTGCGCGTCATATGATTGTGGCATATTTGCATATTAGTGTGCATAATGTGTGCTGCGGTTCTGTACGCAGACAAGACATTGTTGTGTTGTTATTGTCATTGATGTTTAAATTCACTGAAGAATAAATGTAGACTAGACTATGCATTAACATCAGTCTAACTCACCTTTAGTCACTCCCCCCAACCAACACGCACGCACACGCTCACACGCGCACACACACACATCCATGGCTGACCCATTTTGTCCGCCCTCGTGTCATTAATCTCAGTGAGCTGTGTACGGGGCTGGACCAGCCGCTCGCCCTTGTCCCTGGACCCTAATTGATTCAGGCTCTGCCCGAAGCAGCACTGATCTGGAGCGCATCAGTCACACATGCCTGGCTCTTTTGAGCAACACCCACCTGTCCCAGACATCAAATTCTAGACCCTGTAGAATTTACACTTTTTAATATCACATGTTCTTTGCATTTCTTCAAAGAAGATCTCTGGGGTTGGTTGGAGCAGCAATTCCTAACTTAAGTCTTAACTGCTAAATAGGTCATAACCAAGACTTTGAGTTTGTAACGTCAATCAAAGAATACATATCAGTGCAAGTAAGATTGGTCTAACCTGTGTGTGTCCATGTGAAACAAATAGTCAACAAGAATAGTATCTGAGCAGTCTGTGTTATTAAGCAAACTTACTTTCACTACAAGCTCATCACTAGTTAATATTATGCTACCAGCAATGGAAAAAATAAATCCAAATAAAATAAAATAAAACAACTGTCAAAGAAGATATTAACCTACATGAATATATATGAATATAAATATTTGGAAGGACATTATAGAGTTTGTAAGATTTTTGATCAATGCAAGAGAGCTTGAAAAATGTCAGCGTTCTCCCTGATAAGGTATCATTGTTGGTGCATTTGTAGAGGACTGCTTTGATTCACAATCAATCTTCCCTGTCTAAAAGACTGAAGAGAGTGAGAGAGAGAAGAAGTCAGCTAAAATCTGTCACTAAGCCTGGTCTTGGCTAGGCATAAATTTCACACTCAGTCTGCAAAACTTCAAAACCTGTTGATGCAATAGTCTTAAATTTACACTTGAAAATTACGACCGAAATTTTATGACTAAACATGCTGTAAGCCCTGTTGGTGCAGTCAGCCACAAAATAAGAGTTGGACTCTTGGCAATAGCACTTTATTTTAAACCTGGATAAGAAAGAATGATGATGGTACTCCTAAGAAACCTTCATATACCAAAACTAGTATTAACTGGAAATATGTGCATTAACTGGAATGGATGTGAAGTACAGGTAAAAATAAAGTAAAGATAAAAAGGGTTTTGTTTCATGCTTATCGGCTCTTTGTAGGGCCACATGTTTGTCTCTTACAGAATACACTGTCACAAACTACTGTACAAGTACATTTTCTATCTTTGGATCTCAGAAGTACGCCAGTGGTCCTCATAACAGATGATACAGTAGATGATATGCCTGCTTATAGTTAAACTAATTGGCCAGAGAATTTTGACATTTACCTGTAATGATTTCAGCCACTGGCCAAGTAGGAGTGTTATTCTGCTGAGCAAACAGTCCTCAGGCAGGCTATTCTCCAGCCAGCCGATCCATCATGGCAGAGAGTGGGGCGTGCGAGTCAGACAGACTCATCTTATGAGGCAATGGAGTGAGCAGAGACACTGGGGTGCTCCATCACAGACCCAAAGCCACCATCGTACTGCTGCAAACAACACACTAGAACCTGGTTTGCATGTGTAAAAACATGATAATAACCAGCAAAACATGTGCATGCTGATTTTCTCACCGGGCCTATGGGGGGTGACCACATCGCACTTGTCTGGTTTGCATGTCCGTTTTGCATGTCTGGTTTGCATGTAAAATTGCAATGTATATGCAGATATATGCAAATATACGTTTATGCAAATATACGAATGTGATGTACAGTCTGAAAGCTACTTTTGCAGTGATGGTTGCATGTGTAAATAAGTACTACCAAAGAGCAAGTATTATATTTACAGAAGCCCGTTTCCAGTTGAATACAGAATTACTAATTAAACTTTGTCCAAGGTTATGACTTGGCATGTCAAAATAATTTGAAAGTTGCTTTAAACCATGGTTTAATATTACCACTATAACACTGGTTTAATATTAGATATTCACTGCACATTCACAGCTCCATTGGCAACAGCATTTATACAGAGACAGTATAAAGTTGTCTTCTACACATATTATGCACTTTTTTATTTTTCTTTCATGTTGTGTTTTGAACAGTTTCCCTTCTACTGAATATAACATAATTCATTCAGTTATCTCTGTTTCTCTGTAAATTACCAGCAACATATGAAATGGACAATCATTAATACCTTACTGTATATAAGGAGTCAAAATTATAACTGAACAAAAATATATAGACTAAGATTAAAAAAAAATACTTTTAATTATTTCCTAAAGTCTCAAACAGTCAATAAAGTAAAAATATCTTTACCCCATCATTTTTCATTTACTGTCACTTTTTATTTCTCATGCACCCTATTTGATCAACTCCAGTACATGTTTAGTCACTGATCTATTTCCTGTTTTCCTTATTTCCACTTATATGATAACGAGATGAGCGTGTCCAAACCTGTCCAGGCATTCATTGGTTAAGGATGTTTGGGCCTGATTTTGATGGTTAATGCAGATTAGAGAGATTTAAAGTGTCAGTGTTGAACATATTGCCTTTTTCCAGCAGGCTGCTGCTGATTAGGTAGGAGTTTGACAGCATATAGATCACACTATGCTTTCATCAATGTCAGCATCATTTAATCATATATAAAATGTGCACAAACTGATTCGTAATGCCATGATATGATAAAAGTTTGCCTGACTATTTTCATAGCTGTAAACAGGCAGGCTGGGAAATTATTTTTTCCTGAAAGATTAGAAAAATTGATACTGAAATTATTATGCCACAATTGCCCATTTTTTCTGCTCGATCCCATTCAACTGCCTTTTGCGTCACTGCTTATTAATATCATTAAAAAGTCATTGGACTTTATATAGATACAGAGTGATGCAGGCTCTGTGTCAGCAGTGCTGAAGATATTCTTCTTCATATTTGGCTCAAGCTGCGCATACATTCAGGGGAAAAAACGCTTTAATGCAGTGCTTTATAAATTCTGCAGGATTACTAAGCAGCAATTAATAATGCAGTGCAATACTTCATGCACAGGCTTTAGGTTCTGTACTTATAGCATTCCATTTGGCTGATTTTGCATGAACAACTGAACTAAAGCTTACTGCTAGTAATCCTTTGGAATTAATAAAGCACTACACGTAAAGACAGACATTCAGCTCAGTGATTTAAACTTTTATTATTCCAAATTTGTGACTTGTGTTTATGTATAGTGAAAAACCTCTCTGACCACCCTAAATAGAGTTACCCAGCTGTAGTCTCAATGACATCTACTGGCTTTAATGTGGAAGACCTTTTCCTAGACTGTAATAGTCAGGAATTTGCCACCACGAAGCCAGCAGGGGGAGTGTAATTCGAGGCGGAGCCAGAGGGGGGAGTGACTTTCTCTGCAAGGCCAGAGGGGGGAGAGACATTCTCTGTGAAGCCAGAGGGGGGAGCGATGTCTTCTGTGGAGCCAGAGGGGTGAGCAAAGTTCTCTGCAAGGCCAGAAGGGGGAGCGATGTTCTCCATGAAGCCAGAGGGGGAATGATGTCCTCCATGGAGCCAGGGGGGGAGCAAAGTTCTCTGCAAGGCCAGAGGGGGGAGACATGTTCTCCGTGAAGCAAGAGGGGGGAGCGATGTCCTCCATGTAGCCAGAAGGGGGAGTGATGTACGGCATGTCCGGCGGGTAAACACTGAACATTACTTTGCGAAGAACAAAGACACACCAGGGTTTAAATATACAAAATAATCAAAGGTAAACTGAAGACGGGTGCAATACATGAGGGAGGCAACTAATGACAGGACACGAGTGGAGACAGGACATAAACCATAACCAAACACTTGGCAAAGTAAATAAAACATGACAACACAGAAGTGCGCATCTTAGTGCTGCGAGCTGTTATTGTGCGCTGAGCGCTTCTGCATGCAGCACTTGGTGCGAGGGGGAAATCCCTGACAAGGAGTGACTAGAAATGCTGGAGTCAATTGAAATGACAATAAATTATAAAATATGGTGGAAAATAAAGTTTGAATTTATTTCACTGACTGTTTGAAATCATTCAAAGCAAAATGTTTGTGAAATAATTAAAATCCGTCAGAATCTGATTGCATTTGTACAATGACAATGCAGGTATTCATATTAGTTGATACCCTATTAATGACTATGGGGATTCCCAATTTATGCCATTGCACACACAAATTACTGTAGCACTTGTCATTTGGGATCTTAGTAAATCTGTGCCACAGTGTGTTAGTTTAGAAGGTACATATCTGTGCACACGCACACTCTTTCTTAACATCATTGTGATCATGTGTCTCTAGAGAGTCTGTGCATGAGTGCAGTGATGACACCATTTACTCAGACTGTCATCCTTCCAGCCTCTGCTGAAGAGCTATCTATCAGCACAAATATTGCCAAGAGACACTGAACCTACATCTTAACACATCACATCCACACACTTGCAACCCTTTGGTGTAATACGTTTTTCATTTATTTATTTATTTATTTATTTATTTTTATTCCTTTGAGAAATATGTTCACTTTAAATACTTGAAGGAAATGCTGCCTTTCTGTTTTTTAAAACTATAGCTTTAACACTTTATCAGAGACATCACATTAGCGATGTCTCGGTGACCTGAGATGTTATCCGCGAACAGTTTAACAAAATGGAGACGATAAAAGTAGAAGATACTGTAAATCTAATCCTGTACTTTCATGTTTAATTAATGGCAATGGCTCTCTGTTTTCTGAACTCTACTTCGCCACAGCCTGATTTCAAACTGTATTTAATCTGTGATGACCAACTTAATTATGACTTTCCCTTGGTCACATCCATTCCACATCATCTTTAGCTCATGCTTTTTTTCTTCATGCTGTGCTTTAATTAAAAGCAGGGATCTTTTTTGGGGCCCCATAGCTCATCACTCCTTTACTATCAATAACTGTAATAAATGTAGTACCAACAATTATCAACTGCAATGACACGAAAAAATTAAGGATGGACCGATCTAGCCTTTTAAAATTTTCATTATGATATCAATATCAAAGCTCTGAGTACTGTGCAATATTCTATACTGATCTGACATTAGCTATGTTTCCATCCATGTTGCGAATTTAACTTATGCGGAAAATTGGAATTTCACATAAAACATTTGCGAATAAAGCACTGTTTCAATTCCATGTGTTCAAGAGAACAAAATCGGCACTTCTGGGGAAACTGGCACAGCTTGCTCTCCACCATTTTTACTTTTCTGAGCCAATAATCCAATCACATGATGTTGAGTCAAAGTCACATGACTTTTCTGACGCGCATCGAAGAATTTATTCAGTAAATGTGTTTCCATCATGGTTTATGCACATGACTTCTTATCAACTGCAAAAGAGGAACTTGTAGCTCAGTGATTAAAATGTTGGACTAGTGATCGTAAGGTCATGAGTTCAAATCACAGCACTACCAAGCTGCCACTGCTGGGCCTTTGAACAAGCCACTTAAACCTCAACTGCTCCGTTGTATAAATGAGATAAATGTAAGTCTGGATAAGGACATCTGTCAAATGCTGTAAATGATCTGCTTCAATTGAGCACATAAGTTTTTTTTATGTGCAGTTTGGAGATTTTTTTTTTGAGGATTTTTTCTTCTTTTCACCAAACACCCTAATCAATATTGAAAAATATAAATTTCTACATTCCCATCCCATATTTTACATTCTCTTAAGAAAATGTCTGTTTGACAGACATTGAAAACATGGTTGGATTGGACCTGATTAATCTTCAGCTCAAAGAAGGAACTAATGAAAATCTGTGAAAATTTTAGACTAGTCTGTCCATCTTTCTTATCTAATCTAAGTAGTATAACTCTCTGAGATTCAGCTCTAATTCCTTATACTCAAACTTTGATCAGCTTGAAGTGAGCTGCTGGAGAAGCTTGCCATGGGAACCCCACGCTGAACGAGGTGCCAGACGCGCTCTCCCTGCTGTCCTATTTAGTGGCTTGTGGACCTTACCATCTGCCCATGCCATGGGGTTTGTGGAGAGAAAGAGAGAGTGGGAGGAAGAGCAGTCTGACATGATCTCGCCGTTTCTGCTCTATGGCCACTTGAGCCAACTAGCTAGCTTCACGGCCAGCCATGCACATGCTTTTTCTGATTTACCAGGCGTATGTTCTTAATGGCAGCCAAGCATGAAAGACTAAGAGCTCTGAATCATGTCACACTGGCTGGAATGCAGATTTACTGTGGTGGTACACACAGACATATACATATGCCTGACCATATGCTGAGTGTGGTTTAGAAGTAAGATGTAAATTAATCTTTTCATACTCAAATAACCTGCAACACACACAGACACACATTGGGTCAGTGAGAAGAGCATGTATCCAAAATCCAAGGGACAGGTGAGTCAGTATTACACTTTTACATGAGACTTGTTTGTTTGTGTGTGTGTGTGTGTGTGTGTGTGTGTGTGTGCGCACATGGTGACTGGTCTGTCCAGAATAAAGCAATTACTGAAGATGAATGAATGAATGAAATGGTTAGTCTCTTATGTATGAACCCATTCCAAGTATATTCTATGCACTAAACTAATTTCAAAATCTAGAAGTTATCCATTGTTTTGAATGTTTAACATTGTAAAATGTTTTTTGTTTTTTTTTTAAAGATTTTTTACAATATATTTTTGTAGATATTATATATAAAAGTATCCTCAAACTAATTTTTAAAGGCTTATTTTTAAATGCAACATTGTTTTTGCTGGCAGACTATGAGGAAACCTATCATGATGCATATTATAAGAAGAAAAAGCCATTATCTGTCACATAAACATTACATTACAGTATAAGTCTTTCTTCTCATATCTCAGCTAGTTAGAAAGCTTGGGTCAGAGCACAGGGTTAGACATGATACAGCACCCCTGAAGCAGATAGGGTTAAGGACCTTGCTCAAGGGTCTAACAGTGTGGATCTTGGTGTTACTGGGGCTTGTACCCCAAACCTTCTCATCAGTAAACCCCTGGCATTTAACTACAATCCACCATTGCCCTATAAATGGGCGTATATTGTGTCATATCACTTACCCCTATCCTCCATATATTCTGCTGATGTTACTGTAGGTGGTGCCTGTCTTTGACTTTGCGTATGTAGCACTGCAGGACCAAAGGGCTATCAATTTCCCTTTATGCACGGACAGTGATAGGGTCATACATCATGCTCATGGAGCTAGCTTCTCAGACTGCCTGTGGCAATGCGTTTTTGGCGTTCCTATACCCCTGTCTACATCCAGGAATAGACCTGTCAGGAAACACTGGGAAAATAATTATCTAAAAGCCTGATTCACTGTCCTCAATCTCTGTATAGAGCTAATCCAGTTTAAATGAAACACAGCAATGATCCACAGAAACCACCAAGAGCTCTGGGTTGCCCATGATATTGTACGAACACATTCAGTTACTCATAAACGTAATGAATCACAACCTGCAGGTATAAAAGGAGCTGCACTGACTGCGTGTACTATATTGTATATTTGGAACAGTCACTGTATGTACTGTTTCTCTGGTGTATTTTATGGCATAGGACAGTCACTGGTTTTCTGTCCAAACTATTCATTATTCGTATTATTAGTATTCAAATAATTCCATTATTCATAAGTCGTATTTTTCTGTCTAAAATCTTCCCTTTGATTTATTATGGGATAAAGTTCACCCAAGTGTGTTTATTCTGATGTGATTAATATTTGCCCGTCCCTTTGGTGACTTCTCATCTAGCCAAGTGTTTAAATCACAGCTCTTGCCTTTTTATGAGCTGAGCTGATTCCTGTTAGCCATCCTGTGGAGAATTTGTGCATTGTTTATGGGCTACTGCAGGGTTGGTGACCGGAAACCAATCTGAAAATAAATGTTTTTATTGATATCACTCTGAGGCTTGTGCTTGGACTGTCACTTGCATTGCTTTGCTCTTCTGCTAATTTCAATCCATTACATCCAAATGGTTTGATGAGGTGGTATGTATATTATGCTATAAAATGCTATTACACTGCATTTCACACAATTTCTGAAATTGCATTATACATTCTGTTTAATAATCCATCCTTCTTTGTCTGTTCACTTTCCAGTTTCTCACTCTGCAAAAGTAAATCTCATCATTTTCCACTAGAATACTGTGATTGCACCTAAACTGTAGGAGATTCACTCCCTGTGTTGGCATTAACCTGGTACTAATTATTTCTTGAGGTCCAGGACCATATGTCTCCTATAATTGCTCCTCTTTTGAGGATCTGTGTCAAATGTGCAGTTTTGTGCTTCAATCACAAACTCTCCAGCAAGATTACAAGGAGACAGAGTTCTCCTCTACGCTGGACTGGAAAAGGCAGTGGTTTGGTTTAAAAGAGCATTCACTTCAGACTGTTCAAGATTCTCAGCATGAGGTCAGTGTTGCCTTTGTAATGTATCATGAAAGGTTATTTACACCTACAGAGAGGTGCAGTACAGCTGGAGAGATTGGTTCACCAGAGCAGCACTCTGCTCTTGGAGAAAAACCTTTTAGGCCAGGTTGCTGAGGATGAAACATATTTACCAGTAGTGACTTATAGCTTTATATTTCGATATATAAAATATTATATATATGATATTTGATTATGGCTTTATATTGTGATATCATTAAGTGAAAGTATGAATGCATTCTGCACCATGCATTTACAGTCCAAAATTTATGCCAGGAATGCATTTTCTCTGTATGATTGTTTATCATCCTGTCCTTACAGCATGTGGTTCGAAGCTAAATGGACTAATTGGGTTGTGTGATGAATGTGGAAGTGTTCATTAATTAAAGATCTGTGTGAGCTCTCATGTGATGCATCGTTGTGCTAACAGTGACTAGATTACCTCCACCATACACAGGATCCCTCCTCAGGGGTCCTGAATCACAATGGTGAGTCATTCCATGATAGCGCCACCACTTCAGGATTACTTCCCATAATGGCATTGGCCTGTCACACTAAACAAACAGCTTCTTTATTGTATGCCTTAAAGTCTGACTCACAACCAAGCCAGTGTGTAGCTATTTCACAGATCATATACATTTGAGGTGCACTGTCCAATTTTAATGCAAATAGTATGTATACACTGAGAAATTCAAAAAGAGTGTAAATCTACTCAATGTAGAGCAAGAGGAGAGTTATCAAGATCTGCTACAGATTGAATTTTTATTCCTCCACTACTGAGTGATGGAGGCATTATATTTTCAAGTTGTCCATCCATCTGTCTGTCCATCCATCTGTCCGTCCGTCCAAGATTCTCGTTAGATGATCTCTCAAAAATGAGTGATTAAATGTTTGTAGGATTTATATGGAATTATCATTGTAACCAGCAGATGAACTGATTAGATTAGGGAATTGATCCAAAAAGGTCACAGCAAGGTAAAATGTCTGAAATAGGTTTTCTTCAGCAGCTTCCTTCCCTTTTGAAATATATTTTATGAGTATTTCTGGCATACAAATTAGTAACAAGAAGGACTAGATTGTGGCAGAGACATCCCCCATCAATGCTGTTTGCGTCGGGTTCAACTTGTTCTATAGGCACAGTGATGCAGCAGGTAGCATTGCTGCTTTATAGCTCCTGCATCCCTGGTTCAATCCTGAGCTCGGAATAATGTGTGGAGTTTCTCCTGGTTTTTCTGTATGGGTTTCCTACATGGTCTACAGTTTTCTCCAACCTCCCAAAATCATGCCTGTAGCTAGATTGGTGTTATTTTCCAATAACACCATGTCCACAAGTGTTTTATTCCTCCTATACCACAACAATTTTTCAACGTTTGTTTATTAAAGAAAATGTAGTACAGTACCAATATCAACATTTACACACTTTTCTTGTTATTTGTTCCTGTGGAGCATCTGTCATACATAGAAAACAATACTAACAAACTGGAAATCAAAGAATAACATTAGTATCACACATTGGAAAAACCTAATAATGGACTACATTACAATGGAACAACATCAGTGCCTAATCTCACTAATTCTCTTGTGGCTGAATGAGCAAAAATCCCCACAGCAGCACTACAAAATCTAGTGGAAAGCCTTCCCAGACAAATGGAGGCTGTTTATAGCTGCAAAGGGGGAACAACTCAATGTTGATGCCAGTGGTTTTGGAATGGGATGTTCATTATAGTTATATATCATTATATATAGTGTATATATTTTTAGTATAGTATCTGGATACTTTTTCCCTTTCAGTTTGGTTTTTTGAAACATATTTTTAATGCTGTTGAATGCATACTCTATTGATAATATTTATTAGCACAATGTCAAGACTTTATGTATAAAGAATTACCTTTATTTCCAGCACAGCATGGACGAAGTGTGCTAGATCCAGACTGGGACTAATCTAACACACTACTGATCTCACTTCAGATCTCCAGAACTGCAAAGCCATGCAATAGTTCCAACACAGTGAGAAGTGAGATGACCCATATTGTTTATATCCAGAACCTGTAATTGTTGACGTACATCAACCTCTCTGGCTGTTTGTCAGGAAGTGAGGATGGTTCTGTCTCTGTAATCCTATCCTGGGAGCAATCTGTCTTCAAGGAGTGCCTATCAGGGCCCAACATTTCAGCACCTTGTTCTGGCTCTGGGAAGCACAATGAACGACGAATCTGTCCTTAATCTCACCTTGAGCCACCGCAGCATCACTAGTCCTTGGCTTGATGGCAGGCTGCCTGGTGTGCACGCTTCACTCTTTGGCACCTCCTTGAGTGATTTGGGCAGTCAGAGTCAAACGCTTATGGAGGCAGATAAGCTCCATGAGCGATGGAAAGTGATTTTTCAGTGATGATAGCAAGACTGCGCCACTTTCACATTTACTAAAAAGAGCCTACTGTATCCTGGTGAAAGTTCATTCATTCATCTTCAGGAACAGCTGGTCAGGATTGTGGTGGATCCGGAGCCTATCCCAGGAATACTGGGCAC
>JANDJT010000001.1:27091412-27102650 GCA_024331685.1 Stegophilus panzeri | reverse complement strand
GTGTTGTCACATGAAAAGATATAATCAACTATTTACAAAAATGTGAGGGGTGTACTCACTTTTGTGAGATACTGTATATACCTAGCTGATATATATACCTAAATATACCTAGCTGCAATTTAGAGTAGCCAATCCCTCTACTGCTGACATGTTTTTTTTGTGAGTGAAGCCATACAGACACAGGGAGAACATGCAAAGAAACTCAGCACAGACAGTAACCAGAGCTCAGATTAAAACCAGGGATTCTGGAGCTGTCCATTGCATTGAAGAATCTTTTCTTAAGGAAGGCAGACAAAACTGTGAAGTATAGATCATTTTTACATCTCATATGCATTAATAATGAGTGCTAATGGGATGAATGCCACTGTATCTTGACTTTCATTTGAATCCTGCTCGATCTTTTTAAGAAATATGAAAACAGAAATAACAAAATCTTAATAACAAAAATAACAAACAGAAACAGAAATAACAAAAATAACAAAATGAAACATGCCTCATGACTGTGTGTATTGGTGTAATCTTGTGAAGATGCATGGGCACAATCTTTCTTATTATGAGAAGTTGGCACAGAGCTGCCTACCTCAGCACTCGCGGCTATAAGTAGGGCAGCACACTGAGCGTCTGTGGGAAGTAGCAGAGCCATCCGTTATCCACACACAGCCCAGACAAAATGGAAGCAGCAGCTGCACAGCATTGCTCTGAAGTGCTGATTTGGTAGCAGACTCTCCAGGCTCATAAGTGACTTGGAAAACAAATGTTTTATTTATGTCCAACCCAGTGTCTTAAAATGAAGTTGTTCAAAATGGATGCTAGTATGCCATATGTTACTATGTATTAATTGTATACACGCACTGTCAACACAACAATGCCTGTACTCCTGTTCATTCTTGCATTTATCCAATCAGCCAATCATGTGGCAGCAGTGCAATTCATAATATCATGTAGATGCAGGTCAAGAGCGTCAGTTAATATTCACATCAAACATCAGAATAGGAAAAATGTGATCACATTCACTTTGACTGTGGCATGGTTGTTGGTGCCAGACAGGCTGATTTGAGTATTTTGGAAGCTAGCAATCTTCTGGGATTTTCACACACAACAGTTCATAGTATGTATACAGAAACTCAATCCTTCTTTAAAACCATGGTGAACCGAAAAGCATCTCAGAATGCACAACACATCAAACATTGAAGTGGATGGGCTACACCAGCAGAAGACCACATCAGGTTCCATTTGTCTCAACCAAAACATGAATCTGTTGCTACAATGGGCACAGACTTACTGAAACTGGACAGTTGAAAATGGGAAAATGTCCAGTTACCATTCTTGTTCAAGATTCCTGTTCTTGGCTGACAGAAGTAGAGTCCGATGTGGAATTCTGTTATTGTAGCCCATCCTCTTCAGGGTTCAGCATGTTATGCTTTCTGAGATACAGGTGTACAGGTGTTCCTAATAAAGTGGATGGTGAGCGTATGTAATGAGCTCATACTGGTCTTTAACCTAATATCACCTCAGTAATAAAATTGAAGCCAGTCCAAAGTTATTGGAAGATATGATATCACTTTAATCTATAATAAAATCTGCTGTGAAGTGCCATAAAGGAAATGACATTTTTAAAACTTTGATTAGATTCAGACAGCAGAAACATGCAGTTTATCCCAGAGCTAATGGCCCGCGAGTTGTTCTCAAGTTTAATTAGGAAACATCCAATGTCTTTACATCGTATTGAGACTGTTCTTATATTGCTTATTAAACATATGAATTACGATATTCACTGCATAGCAGTATACATAATGTCCATAAAAGCAGCCACTGATGTCTATTTAAGATGCATTGCACAGTGATAGTGGAAATTACTTGAAAATTATATCTGCTGCACTAACAGGGCGGTTATGTGAGGTCATATTACAAACTACTTTCTTGTTATTTGTTAGCTTTTTAAATAAAACATTTGATTCCATATATAGAAAACAATTCGTTCAAAACAGTGTTACTATGAATGCACACTTTAAAACTGTGAAAAAGACACACTATTAGCATCACATAAATATATATAAGTAAAATTGGTTTCACTCTATCCACGTTTTACAGTTTTTCCTACATTCTTTTGAATGTCCATGGAATAAAATAAAATATCAGATGCCACAGGTATACCTTCTGCCATCATTTATATATTTGAATGGCCATGTAATACAAAGCAATGCAATAACATGAAATTAAAAATGACCTTATATGGCCATGGGCATTGTTTTGACTCAGGACAGCAGTCATTTGCTGCTATTGCCAAGCAACTGTTTGATGCCGTACACAACAGGGCATCGCCTTTGCACGTTCGCTGAGAGTAGGCTGATGGTTGAGAGGCATGAATGTGGCCAGTAGTTGCTGCAAGCCTTTTATAATCGACCAATTGGTGTGCGAGAAGGCAGGAATTACAGAGAGGGGTGAAAGCAATGCAAACATGTGCACACATGATGCAGTATTAGACCATAAACACATCATAATGAAACTAAAGCCAAATCCCAGACATTTTCTCAAATTTAAAAATGCCGGCCAGATGCTTTTTTTAATGTCTGAAAAAGAGGACATGTCTGGGAAAAAGAGGACGTACGGTCACCCTAATTTAACATTTAGTTAATTACCGATAAACAAAATAAATCAAAGGAAAAGAAAACCTTCAATGATCAGCATAAATAAAAAAATGTGGTTGTTAACTGGCAAAATTCCAGCCAGTTCAAATACTTATACATGGAGACTAGATTTTAGAAAGTTATGAATATTTAGGAGCATGCTGTAACTTATAAATAACAAAATAAATACATCAATACATGCTAGCTTGCTTTGCTGCTTTGTTACATTATATATGGTTTACTTAGGTCCATCAATTGGGCAAACAACACGAGCATGGAAAAATGAGACCAGGGAAGAGTTGCATGGAAATAGTGGCAAACCCATACAAAATGATTAAACTAAGAGAACTACATGCATAAATACAGAGATAATGGATACTTGAACACAGTAAACAGATGTGCTCCATAATCAGCTGAGTGAGATTGATATAATGACTGGACTGGACTGGGATGTGGAGTTGTGTTAGCTCCTAGATCGGCGATGGATTTTGATGTGTATGTGACAAGCTCATTGTGTGAAAATGAAAAAAAAAGCAGCAAAATATGTTTGTTAAGGAATCCTTTATGTAAAGTGTTGCCAATTATTAATGCTGTTTGAGCCAAAGGTATAGTAGGAACTTATACAGACTTCAGAAGAAAGCTTGTACAAATCAGAAATGCTCTTATGAATAAGTGTGTATCCTTACAGTGCCAAATTGCTTTGACAAAACTTTATACAGTTCCAATCAAAATTATTCGAACTGCATTGCAAATCAGGTTTATTGTCAAAATTTACACACTTTCAGCTGTTTGCAATGAACAATCAAACAAAAGCAATTGAAATAGTTCAACACAAAGAATGCTTCATGTGGGTTCAACAAATTCAAGTGATCAGGTTTATTTGACAATTAACCTGATTTGCAATGAGGTTTGAATAATTTTGATTGCAACTGTAGTTTAAATATGAACTACTAGTGCAAAAGAAAAGTTACAGTGTGTGCAGAACTGATTTTTTTTTGCCTCAAAAGTAGAATGAAGTACTGGAAACTTGACATTAAAAAAAACATTTCTTTTCTACGCTTCTGAGATAAAGCCAAGAGAATACTCTGTAGAATATTGCCAAAGTCAGCATAGTCATGACAAGCATGCAAGCAACTGTATATCCTTGAACTTGAAATATGGACACTGCGCTTGCCTCAAGTACATCATTAAAATTCAGTGTTGCATATTTTTCTCCAATTTTCAGGCTAATGTCAAAAGAACTAAAGAATTATGATTGACACTTTCACCTTTTCATTGAAGGTCAGCTGCAAACAAGGTGATTATTGGAGATATTATAGGCCATTTATAAAGAATGAAGTCATCAAAACTGTCCGTCATGTCATCAGTGATGATGTCATCAACTTTCCTTCCTTTCCAATTTGAACTGATTTGCACAGAACATGCAGAATTGCCTTTGTGAATGGCTTAGTAGCCCGTAGGGAACAGTCCCAGAATGTAGTTAAGATTTTAAACCAAAAAATCCATAAAATCAATGACGGTCATGGAGCTTTCTTTAGAAATATAATTGTCTCAGAAGACAGAATGAAATCCTTACCTTGGCTGGGGGCCCAGAACTGCATTTCTATAACCAAGGAGATCTTTGAAACAGTCCAGACAATGACAGATTGGGCTGAAAGGTGTTGTAATCCAATCATTTCCTATTTACTTTGATGAAGTAGGTGGTTTTGCTTAATCACCAGTCAGGATCATCTTGACCCAGAAACGATTTAGATTGCAGGCACGTTTACTGCTTTCATTTTTAGCTGGGATTAATAGAAACCTGCCAATTTTCGAAAGCGTATTTGATTAAAAGAGCTGCATGACTCATGCTGTGGCTTTAATTCTAATCAGTAATGAGTCTCTTCTGGAAAAAAAGAATATTTAAGTGCACAAATTGTACAAAAGGTACAAATTGTATGCTGTCGTAGAGATCTGCTGTCATCTCATCACACGCTGTTCTTTTGAGAGAGGAATACTTGCTGTGCATCATATTCCTGCTGACAAATATATTTGCTCTTTTATGCATGTCTCTGTATAATCTTATCAATTACTGTGCACATCTTTTGTAGAAAGTAATATAAAATGCAACCTGTAGAATTATACCACACACAATATGACATTTAGTAAAAATTTAGTATGTTCTTGAAACAAATAGCGAAATATCTATTAAGCTTATTAAAAAAAAATGTGTGTATATATATGTTGTGCAAGAAACTATAATGATACAGACCAGTTTAGCATGGAATCTAGGATAGTCACTTGGAAATTAGATAAAACATTGTGGTTTCTTGTGTGTGTGTGGGGTTTTTTTTTAGTTGCACTAGCTTCACCATATTTTACTGTATAAGGCAAAACACAGAGAACTCTAATCATGTAACAATCTTCTGAAACTATTTCTGTTATTTTGTAAGAAAATAATCTTAACTCACTTTGAACCAAGTGGGTTTTTTTTTTTTGCCTGTAAAATCGGTAATGTAAACATGATGGTCATTAATTCCATGTGCTTAATATTAGATTAAACAGAATCGGTGCGAGCCTGCTTTTCTTTGATCTAATAGCATCAGGCAAACATACGTAGCAGAATGCATCCTGCAGTTTTACAGAGACCACCCGACTTTCAAATATAAACTCTGAATAATTTTAAATGAGTGAACCCAAAGAATGACTCTGATACTAATGCCAAAAAGCAGTTTGATATGGTGTATGCATGCTAAATATTTAGCTTGGAAATCTAAGCAAAGATTGGGCATTTTTGGTGTAATGCTCTTAGTGTTTGCTAACTACATATTAACTATTACCTGCATGGAACATATTCTGCGTATGTGTGTAGAGTATTTACACCATTTAACAATACTCCATGTATCTTCCAAGTTTATTTTCGTTAATAAAAGCTAAAGTGTCAACTTTTGTCTTTAATTTGTGTTACTTTGTGTTACACCCTTTGTAAAGCAACCATGTGGGTTAGTAAGGCAAGACTGATTGAGTGATTGATTGAATAAATAAATAAACCGGTAGATAGATAAATAAATGTTTCTTGGTGTTCTTTGTTTCATATTTAGAGTCAAACTGCATGCGGATTCCCAAGAGAATCTATCAGCTTTGCTCTACTTACCTTTTTAAATCTGTACCTTTCAACTTTTGAGTTAATGAACCACTCAGGCATCTCCTCAGCAACTATACAGAGTTCTGTAATCCCAGCTTCCATCATTGTAGTGATGAGGTCAGTGCAGGAGTGCCCACCGTCTATATCCCTGGGACACTGCAGGAGCCGCTGGGATTGATGAGCCAGACTCACTGAATGGCAAGAGTAAATAAAGAGGAGTAGTGATGCCCAGTCACGTTATGCATCGAATTGATAAACACTGTGAAATATACTATTCTCTAGCCAGTTCAGGGCCAAACAAAAGTGACATTTTACTTCTGGACGTAAGCAAAAGCAAGCAAGCAAACCTGTTTGTAGCAATTAGTTCTAGTTATTTATTCTTCGTTCATTTTTGCATTTTTGATCATCATCTCAGTTAGTCCTCAGGTCTCGCTCTAATTCTGCTCTTTACTGTTTGTTTTCTCTCCCTTGGTGCTTAATTTATGGCTCTGTGTCTAACAGGCCAAAGCTAAATTACAGCTTGTGATGAGTTCTCCAAGGTTGATTGATTGGGGTTATGAGAGCCAGGCAGTGGTTTCAGTCAGTGATGTCCCTCACCTCATCATTACAGTAATGAGGGTATTGATGTACAGTACAGACCAGTACACCTTCTTACATATGCAGAAAGGATGTCTTTGTACATTAATACTGTTTATTTGTGTGTGTGTGTGTGTGTGTGTGTGTGTGTGTGTGTGTGTATTAATGTTATACTAGGTCTCTGGGAAAATTTCACACTACAAGTATTATAAAAGGTATTTGGCAACCATTCAGATTTTTCAAGGACACATCATAGCATTTAGGGACTACCAATGAAAATTAGCCTTCGGCTAACTTGGGTACATTTATGAATGTTGATTAATGTACACTGTCCCTTTTTGAAATAAATAAAGACATTTTAAAAAGTCACATCTGCACTGAATGTGTGCTATAATTGCACACATATGAGATAACTATACACCATCCTTTAACATTTAGAGGTCCCCACCAGGACTCATTAGAAGGGTTGAGTGTTCTATGGCCTTTCTTACACATAAGCACTGTTTGGTGTCTCAGGCACCCCAAAGGCTCATAATCATTACCAGGTTTGTGGTAGTGTGACAAAGCAAGAACTGATCATACAGGTGCTCTATTTATCCTGTATGAATTATGGATACAGGGGACAGGGGTAGCTTTTGTGCTTCTAGTCTGCACATGTTCCCTCTGTTGCTTGAGAGGCAGCATGCAGAACATGCAAAATCTAAATGTAATGTGCAGTAACTAAGCTTCAATCTGAGTAATATGTACAGTTCTTAATGACACTTTCAGAAAGCTATTAAATTTCTGCTTAACACTGCAACATTGCAATTGGCAGATTTTTCTTTACTTAAAATACTATTTTTGCAATATTCTGCATAATGAATGGAAGAGATTCTCACTTTAATGGGAAGTAATAAAACATAGAGTACAATTTAGAGTTTAAAAATGCAGTTCTCGGAGTGATTTTTTTTTTTTTTTAATCAGGGATTCAACACTACATCTGAACCTTTCAAGAGGAAAGCACACACTTTTTCAAAATGTTTCTTCAACAGTCTTATTGTGGCTGTACATATCTGGTTACAATTCAAATAGGCAAAATTAGGGGCACATCTTGTGTGTGAATAAAATTTATCCAGCTTTTCACTGGTTTTGCTAAAATGGCAAGGTTTATTCTTTTTCTCTCAAACATTATCTCTGGTATTTCCCCAGTTTACCACTATAAACAAAACCTGACTAATCAGATATGTACAGTATTTATCATGTACTTATTTAGACCTATAGATTATAGAGATTGTTCAAGTACTGTGGAGCAAGACTATTTACAGCTTTATAGATAAGAATTAATACTGTATATAACAGTTCAGCTAAAATTTAACAGACTGCCATTGAAGTGTCAATATGCTTTCTGCTTCTAGTAAGGTGATAAAGGAATATGTTATATTTTGCTTGATCATGTAATGAGAGTATACGTTTTTGTCTTATCAGTGTTTGCTAGACGAAAGAATGCTGTCTAGGTTATATATAGATTTACTTCAAGCTTTCATCAGAGACTAAAGTCAGGAGTCACACCATGGTTTTTCATAGCTGTATACATTTGATGTGTTTACATCAATACCTGTTTTCATTGATGCAGAGTACTGTGCAGAAGTTTTAGGAACACACAAAGAAATGCTGTAGAGCAAAGATGCCTTCAAAATAATGAAATTATATGTTTCTATATTTAAAACAATTACCATAAAGAGCAGTAAACAGTAGTAAATGAAACAAAGACAATATTTGGTGTGACAAAAATAAAAAATAAAAATAGTAGTCTCCAGTACAACGTGTGCAGTTTTATAAGGAAATGAGCTGTAAGTTTTATTGAGCATCTTGCAAAACCAGACACGGTTCTTCTGGAGACTTTGACTGCCACGCTTGCTTCTTATTTTTGCAGAAAAACCCAGCAACCTTCATTGTGTTTTTTTGTCTTAAAAATGTCTCTTGCGTAATATACTGCTTTCTTTACTGACATACAAACATTTTTCTGTAACATTTAATTTTGTGCTAGAAAACTAATGTTTGGGAATCTAAAATGTTTTTTGTACTGACTCGATAATGTAGAAGTCATAAAATAAATAAATCTATAACAAAGTTTGTGCTAAAAAAAAAAAATAGGGTGCCTAAAACTTTTGCACAGTACTGTATATAATTGAAACGCCATTATCGCTCAGCATGTAATCAAACATCTTGTTTCTTATTTATTATGTTATTTACATTCTCCTCAAATTGGGTAATTTGGTGTTTATTATATGGATACATAGACTTTTGTGTCAACAGCATAGAATTTTTTTTTTTTTATTATTAAATAAATAAATAACTGTAACTAGTGACTGTATATGTAAGGTGGCCAAGAAAAGAATCTTGTTGAATGCCAGACCTTACTTCTCTATATATACAGTTAATTACCTCTTAACAATTAAAAATTAATAGTGGGTAATAAAATGCATACGATCTGAACTAGGAGAGTGACATTCCTTTGACCCCTACACACGTAGTTAATCTATCTAGTAGAATATTGTGATCTATGGTGTACAAGCAAAGAGAGACAGCTGGCTAGAGGACAGTAAAATACCATTTACTACTTTAACCTGAACTGTCTCTGCAGTGATGAGGCATATTTAACCGATTTTATGGGCGTAATGCACTGACACCATCTGTATCAGTTTACTGCGCCAAATACTTGTATCTGTATCTGTATTTGGATATAACCCTGAAGTGGGTGTGGCCTAAACTGGAAGGGTTTTTATTAAAGATGCACCGATGTATCGGCCGATACCGATTATCAGCCGATACATCGGCTATTATATAAAGGCTATTTTTCTCTTTATCGGCCAATAGTTTAAAAACATCTGATGATCAGGGCCGATTATATCCTGTCAATACAAAGAGGGCAGGAAAACACATCAAATTCGTGCTGTGTGTAAAGATGATGTCTCTTGTGTGGAATGATGACAAAACTGCAGTGTGTAAGCTCTGTAAGTTCTGCACTGCTAAAATTGTACACCGGAAGTGAGCAGCAGTGAAGCGGGAGTTTCGGCATTGAGTAAAAAATTTTTGTGCCACTACACTATTGAAAGATTTAAATGAAGATGAGTTCACAAAAAAAAATTATATATTGCACAGAAAAATATATTTGTAGAGTGGTATGTTTCATATCCAGTTAAGGTTAATGAGTTAATATCATCAAAAAAAGAAAGTTTATATTAGGCCTATATATTACCAGTTTGATGTTCAATGATGAAGTAGAAATGCTTTTGTTTGTGGTGAGTGAATGTGAAGCCTAACAGGAGGTTTTTAGAATTCAGTCAATTAATTCTTTTAATATGAATTAATAACATTCAATAAGTTAAGAAATCTTACTTTAATCTTCAGAATTTATTTACTGTATAAATTCAGAATTTAGTACTGTAAAACAACTTGTTGAAATGGAGAGAATAAAGTTTTTATTTGCATTTCTTTCAGAATTGTGGAATTAATTATTATTAATTTAAAAGAAGGCATAAAAGGTAGAACTATCGGTATAGGCCGATATTACTCTGAATAATTGGTTATCGGTATCGGCTGAGAAATTTAGTATCGGTGCGTCTCTAGTTTTTATTTACTTTTGAAACATGCCTAAGCTAACTTCCTGAAAATATCATGATGTGTAGGGAGCCAGGTCATCAAACATGGTGGTTAAACAATGCATAATCCCAGCGGCGTGATGGAGTTCACTATGGGGTTCAGGCTGTATTAAAAACAGCACTTTTTTTGATATAGCTGAACATCATTTGCACACAGGAAAAACTGTTGTGCACATATATACAGGGTTTTATGGTAACGAATGCACAGTAACCTGCTGCTTTGGTTTTTGGTGGCATCACTAATAAATATCAAGTGATGTTAACTATATACTTGTGTAATGTTAGCTAAGTCAAAAATGAATTGATATAATTTATTTCATATTAATATACTCAAAACAATCAAGAGAGATTACAAATGTAAGATGGGAGGAAGGGGATGGGGCTTCCAGTGTGTCACTTCATATCAGTGAGTTCAAAACCCCTGCACAAATCAGCAGTGATTAATATATCGATTGGTTCATCTACCCTTTTTATTGAGTGATGCTCTTTTTGTGGATTTCTTAGTGATAACTCATAGCTGTGTACTCTGATGTTAAAATGTGGAGTACCTACACAAAATGTGTTAACCTTGGTAGGACTAAAAACCTTGCTAGCTAAGTGTGATTTCCTCACACTTTGATCAAATAGTTGAATAGGTATGTGACATATAGAAACCGACTTTATACCTAATTAAATCAGTTTGTATTCAGATATCATATGTCAAATGTCTGTATTGCCCCTCTGACGCAGAACTGAATCTTTAAAAGCAATTTTATGCCTTTTCACTTGTGAAATTGTATGACTTTACTTCTGGTTAAGATACATACAAAAGAGAAACATATTTCTTTTCATGAATGCCTGTAGTTTCCATATTTTGTAATAAATGTCAAACATGTTATCATATGAAGGGTTTTCCCCAGAATGCCACACATACAGTGCACTCCACTAATATTGGTGCCCTTGGTAAATATGAGGATAAATATAAGGCTATATAAAATTGTCTTTATTGTTTAACCTTTTGATCTTTTGTTCATAAAATTCACAAAATTACTCTGCTCTCATGGATATCAAACAATTCAAACAAAATCAAACAAACGAGACACAGGTTTATAAAAAATCTTTGTTAACTATAGGTGTGCAACAATTATTGGCACCCTTTTAGTCAATACTTTGTGCTACATCCCTTTGCCAAGATAACAGTTCTGAGTCTTCAACTATAATGCCTGATGAGGTTGGAGAATACATGGCAAGGGATCTGAGACCATTCCTCCATACAGAATCTCTCCAGATC
>JANDJT010000001.1:27080529-27090551 GCA_024331685.1 Stegophilus panzeri | reverse complement strand
ATCGGCCGATATCACTCTGAATAATCGGTTATCGGTATCGGCTGAGAAATTTAGTATCGGTGCATCTCTAGTTTTTAATTTAATAGAGATGTGCAGGGGACTTTGTTTTAAATCCAGTTCACATAGTATAATATACATGATAAACCATCACATCCCTGAACAGGCAGTTACTAAGGATGATTGAATGAACACTGTAAACGTTCATTTACATTCACATTAATGAATGCATTTTTTTCTTTTTCTGTAAGTTTCATATCTGACCTCTTGTTCATTCCCACAAGCTTTACATCTGACTACCTGCCTGGATGAAAGTAAAAATGTCTTTTTTGTTGAGTCCCACATGCCTCTAGTCTCAACCAGATGCCCTTACATACATATATACATGTACTATATGTATGTCACTAAGTATGAAAGTGATTTAACTTGCTTATGTAAAGCAGTGATTTATCAGGTGGAACACTCAGGCTAAATGGGGTGTGTGTAGTTTGGTAATGCACACATGTTGGAGAGAGAGAGAGATAGTGTGAGAGAGAGAGAGAGAGAGATGGGTCGTATTTGCATACTTCCTTGTTAATGGAGAGCTAGAAAGAATTAATCAAGTCCCACAGCTGGTGAAAGAGAAGGGACTTTGGGCTGGAGGGATGGTGAGGGGGATCAGACAGCCAGTAGCAATTAGAGCTGATCAAGTGGAGAGCATCCTCTGAGGGGAGGGGAGCAGTAGGAGAGACAGCAGAGAAAGATGGTAGTAGAGAGAGAAGGAAAGAGCGGATTGGCAAAGGGAGGGAGGAATGAATCAGTGTGAAGACCTGCTGGTAGGCGGAAGAGAAGTGTCAGATGAGTTTAAATCTCTCTGGTTGAGTTTGACTCTCTTCTGAAGAGACTGACAGAAGGAGGAGTGTGAACGGTAGAGGGGAGGGCGGGAAGACTGAGAGTGTGGACGCACCTCAGGGTTTTCACACAGTCAAGGAGGCAGAGAGGGGAAGCCGGCTCACTGTGGCTCTTACTGTAATAGCAACGGCATCAGGGGAAACACTGACACAATCCAGCTGCTAGGCTCCAAGTTTGGCTCAGGTCTCCAAAACGGGGCCAAAGTTTGATCACGGGTCAGAGGTGAAGAAGTCAGGGTCATTGGCGTGCTGGCTTGCGGGGGCGACGGGCGGGTACCGGGTGAACAGCGCTATGCCCGCTGTTCAGGTGGAAGTGATCAGATGATGAGCGAGATGTCGCTCAGTGGCCGAGACAGCATCGGCCAGGAGGGGGCGCAAAGTAGCAGAGTTAAAAGGGCAGTGCGCATATCCAGCATCGTTGCTCAGGAGGTGAGTGGAAGATTATTTAACCGATGTGTGTAGCATGTGCTGAAGTTCTCGATGAACCTGGTTGTGCTGATGTGATATAGCTAATGTACACTTAATGCATATTTTCTAATGCAAATGGCAGTGCTAACTGTTTATTTGAGAAGTAAGGGAAACTAATACTTTAAGTTAGATACAATGCTAAAGTTCTTCTTTCCCATTATTGCTTCATATTATAGCCTGATTATTTCACTCAAGAGCATTTCACTGCGAAGTGAAACTGAGAAATGTTTCTAGAGCAAAGTGCTCCAGGAAACAATGAGTTGATTTTCCTTCTTTGGAGAGATTTGCCTTTGCCATTTCAGTAGCTCAGCTCTAAAACTCATTACTTGTCCATTTCCTTTGGTTCAATTGCATTAACTCTGTGATGGGCCTCAAAATTGTGAGCATTACTCACAACCTGCCCCTCACCCAAAAACAGAGGCCTTAAGGGACAGCAGGACATAACTAGAAAGAGATATTGTTACAGCAGCCACTGTTTGTATTGTATCTTGTGTGTCAGTATTTGAAAGTCATTTCATATATCATTTGACTCATTATAGATTATCCTTTGCATATCTGTGTTTGTGAATCCTATCTTTGCCTGGTCACACACAGTGTCACACTTAAGATGTTTATGGATTAAGTCGTGTTTGAGGAACATCTGTTTAGATATACTTTTGTAGGTCTCATTGCTTCTTAGAAACTCTCTCTTACTCTCACATGATGTGTGCCTGCATTTAGTCAAATCTTGTCATTTTCTCAGACAAGAGTGTGTGCTGATGGAAAACATCTGTGTGTGTGTGTGTGTGTGTGTGTGTGTGTGTGTGTGTGTGTGTGTGTGGAGAAGCCGCATAAATAGTGATTGAACAGGGCTGCCGGGGTTTACTGAGGTTAAGGTTAGAGTAGGTATAGCATTAATTAGCTGCCTTAATAATTATGTCAATAGAAGAGCCAGACAAGGAAAGTAATTATTGTGCAGTGTGTGTGTGTGTACAATAGGTGCTACTTTATTTATTGCTCTGACATTTATTGGGCGATTAAGCAGTTTATTGATGCATAATACACTTAATTTGTGTGTGGTCTAGGAAAGGTGACTTTATGAAGAGTAGATTCCTCATGAGAACTATCCTGAATGCTCTTCTGTCAGCAATGACATGTACAGTAGAGACACTCAGTTTAAAAAGACTCGTGATTTTAATCGGTTTTAAAAAAAAATAACACAGTGACAACGTGTTGATTTCTGCAGAGTGTAATGCTGTTTGATTGTGAATTCATGTTTTGAGAGCTTGAAAATCTGATCATAAATTCAACTTTTGGGTGAATAACCGTGACCCGAATTGAGTAGTTGAGATTCTTAACTCAAAGCAAATCACAGGTTTATTATTAAAGCGTTCATTCTAATATGTACTCTTTTCTATGGTAGCAACAGGGACTTGCACAGTGGATGCTCCACACGAACGGATTTTAAAATGTGTGTATTTGTTGACGCTTTCTGTGAGGAGATGTTTATTTAGCATGTTAAGAAGGTGTCTCTAGTGTCAGTGCTCTGTAATAGTCAGAGGTAAAGCTGTGCTTTTTATACCATGGTGAAGTTTTCAGGATGACGTGCTTTCCTATAATACTAAACTATAATAGTATGATGTGATGTTCTTTAATAAATTTAAAATTGATCGTTTTGGCAACGTGCTGTGGTGTAAGAGGAATAAAATACTTCTAGGCATGCTCTTATTGAATAATAATCAACTTCAGGGTGGTAACAGTAACCTCTGCGTTGCACTGATCCACATCAACACCCTGTTGTTGATTATTGTTCTATAACAGCATGCCCTCTCTTGTTTTATTTCATACATACACTGTAAAACCGGATAAGTTCATTTAACTCAAAAGATTTGAGGAAACTAATTACCTCAAAAATTTTAAGTTAATAAATCAATTTCTTTAAGCCAAATACACCTAAATATAGCAAGTTTGAATTAAATTTTTGTTATATTTAAGTGTATTTGGCTTAAAGAAATTGATTCATCAACTTTAAATTTTGAGGTAATTAGTTTCCTCAGATTTTTTGAGTTAAATGAACCATCAGGGTTTACAGTGTATAAAGCAGGTTAACTGCTTTGATTATCATTTTAATTACTTTAATTTTGATTGCTAATTATCCAGGGTTTCTGACCTTTTTTGTCTATGGTAGCAGGTCATTTATAAAACACATTTATTAGGTTGATTTGTTTGACTTCTTTGAACAGCTGCGTATCGACTGCATAAAGTTAAGTTTTGAACTGTTGCACTCTGCCTCAGTGTTTTGAAATGTTCGTCATGCTTGAAGTGACCTATTCGGCTACCTTATTGCATCTGCATGCCTGTATAATATCTCTCAGTGTCTCTCACTCTTTTCGGACTCTCGTGTTCGTGTACATTCAGTTCTTATTAAAAGCCCTCATCTGTTCTGGTCAACAGTCAGTCATGGCTAAACAATGACCATAATGGGGAATATTCAGAGCCTGGGATCATCTCTGAGACAAATTGTTTTTTTTTTTATGGCCGCCCCTTTTTCCTCGAGGAAAAGTTATGTTGACAATTTCTAGGGAGGTGGTTGGTCTTGCTACACAAGTCACCAAGGGGAGATCAGAGAGAAGAAGAGAGAGATAGAGAGCATGTGTGAGAGAGAGATCACAAAAGGGCAAGGAGCCATCATCCATCACTTTTATAAACAGTGCCCTTATGCCCTTGAACACAGCAACCAGTGACTGTGGACAAATAAATCAAGACATTGTCCCCTCCTACAATTTAAATAGTGTCCCCTCCCACCACAGAAGCCTGCAATGCTGCTATTGGATAGAGTGGTCCTGACAGAGAACATCTGTGACCAGGACCATCCATTAAAGGGTTCAGTCACATGATTGTCATATCTGGGACAGAATTTCTTGCTTTGCTGTACAATGCAAATGTGACTAGAGGTAACAAGTGGTTTATCAACACAATGGCAGCAAACTTACCATATATATGTCTTCCTGATATATGTACAGTATCTGTGACTTGTGAGACTTTTGCTAATGTTTGCACTACTTGCTTTTGAGATCTAATTTTCAGTCCACCAGTTTGATTGGTCGAGCAGTGTTTCAGGAGTACCTATATTTACTATAGCCACAGTGAGATGTTTCCCTGTGTATATCACTCTGTTCATCTATGTTTGCCATGTAAAATTCTACTTCCTAGAGTTAGTAACATCATCAGTGGACATGGCAAACTATACTTTTGACTTAAAGTATGAAAGCTCTTCAGATGAAGATGAAAAGGAAAAAGGGCCACTAATTTTACCAGAAGCACCTTTAACAGGAATGTACGAATCAATGTGAGCGCCGCAGCCCGGGTTCGATTCCTGGGCAGGGAAACAACCAAGACACTAAGTTGCACTCAGTGCCGGTCCTAAGCCCAAGCTTAAAACCTGTACCAAATTAAATCTGTGTACCAGTGATACGCTGTGCGAAACCTAACGGGAGCAGCCGAAAGAACAACAACAACAACAACAATCAATCAATGTGAGCTAGTTAGCCAGCTTGCCGACATGCTATAAAGTGAGTGTAGCTCCTTCAGGACCAATTTCAGTTAGCAGAGTAAATTAAACAAAACATTTGGCCAGATTGTGTCCGAAATGTCACCTACTCAATATGAATTTCTTGTTTATAGTTCTGTTGTATAAAAGCAATATCAATATACTTCCGAATATACTATATCAGAATAATGAAAATAAAACTTCTTAGTGAAGCACAGACTCAGTGACCTTAATGCAGTCTTCAAAGTGGCAGTGATTATACAGTGTGACGTCACATGTGTCCAGTGCTTCTCAGTGTGTCTGTCTACTGTGTCTGTACATATTGTTATATTTTTAGTGCTATTATAGTTGGGCTGACGCACTCCTATATGTACAAGTACACAAATAATAATTGTGTAATGCTCCTGACTCTTGCACTAGATGATAATTTCATTATCTCTCTCTCTCTCTCTCTCTCTCTCTTTTTTTTGGCTCTCCTTGAAGCTCTGCATCTCACTTGGCACTTGTTTGCGTAATCTTTCTCTTTCATTTTAAATGGACTGTCCTAATGGGCGAGACACTGATTAGTGTACTGCTATACCTGGAACACCTAATGGAGGAGCTTTAAATACATGGAAATGAATGAGAATGAAGTGACGGACTACTATTGTGGAATGTTTACATCACTTTCTTCAGGACAGCAGCAGTGTTAAATTGCAGTCAGTCATTAGTTATGCCATAATTTTCACAATATCTAATCTTGTACATTTGTTTTGCATAGATTTCCTCCAGGTATTTCACAGTATCCCAGGAACACTGGACGCGAGGCAGGAATTTACCCTGGATGGGATGCCATCACAAGCACACACACATAGACACACTCATCGTCATTTAGGGGCAATTTAGAGTAGCCAGTCTACCTACTGGCATGTTTTATGGAGGTGAGAGGAAACAGGAGAACCTGGAGAAATGTATTTCATAATAAGTAAAAGACTTTTCAGATAAAAATGAAATAGAGGCTGTCTTGTATTATCTGCAGAAACAGATTCAAGTGAAACAGACAAAGTCTACGGAAGAACTATGACGGGTTCTCCAAGATGCTTGCATCAAAAGTGCAACAGTGTAGATGCTGTTTTAAAGGCAAACTGTGGTTTAGTTATACTAAACTAAAATTAAATGCTAATATAAGGTAGAGGCTTTAGTTTGGTGGGAAAGCAAGTCATAGGGAATAGGGTTCCGTTGTTTTTTGAACAGAGAACTGGAGGTGCAAAATATACAGTACTGTGCAAAAGTTTTAGGCACCCTGTTTTTTTTAGTACCAACTTTGTTATAGATTTGTTTATTTTATGACTTCTACATTATCGAGTCAGTACACAAAACATTTTACTTTCCCAAATATTAGTTTTCTAACACCAAATGAAATGTTACAGAAAAATATTTGTATGTCATTAAAGAAAGCAGCATATTACTTAAGAGACACTTTTCAGACAAAAAACACAATGAAGGCTGCTGGATTTTGCTGCAAAAATAAGAAGCAAGTGTGACAGTCAAAATCTCCAGAAGAACCGTGGTTCTGCAAGATGCTCAATAAAACTTACAGCTCATTTCCTTATAAAACTGCACACGTTGTACCGGAGACTATTATTTTTATTTTATTTTTTTATTTTGTCACACCAGATATCAACTTTGTTTCATTTACTACTGTTTACTGCTCTTTATGGTATTTTTCTAAAATGTAGAAACATTTAATTTAATTTATTTATTTGGAAGGCATCTTTGCTCTACAGCATTTCTTTGCATGGGCCTTAGATTTTTGCACAGTGCTTTATATCCATCCATTTTCCATACCACTTATCCTACACAGGGTTGTTGGGGAGCCTGGAGCCTATCCTGGAGGACACCCTGGGTGCCAACCTATTCACACACTACGGACAATTTGGAAATGCCGATCAGCCTACAATGCATGTTTTCGGACTCAGGGAGGAAACCCCCACAGCATAGGGAGAGCAGACAAGCTTTGTGCACACATGGGATTCAAACCCCCAACCCTGGAGGTGCAAGGCAAATGTGCTAACCACTAAGCCACCATGTATATTGGAAGTGAGCAAGGAGTAGTGTAGTATTTCTTTGTGATGTGTTCTACCTTCCAGATCTGTTTAGCCCTCATTATAATAGTCAAGACCAGGGGCGTTTCTAGAGTTTGCTTAGTATTGAAGAAATGTACAAAATTACTTAAAAATTAAATACTCAGGGGTCCAGACGCAAGCACCCCAACACCCTAGCAGTTCTGGTGCGTAGTAGTAGTATTAATTAATTATTTGTTTGTTTGTTTGTTTTCTTTAATCATATTGTGTAACAAACATTAATATAAGTATGTACTGCAGATCATTTCATTAGTTAAATTTTACATTTTAATTACTGTAACAGGCTTAGCTAAAATTACCTATGTAAACTTTTTTAGGTATCAAAACTGGTTACTGTTTGGTTGATGTCAAACTCCTTGGAACTTATACCTTGGAACTCTGTTTTACCATGGTAATTTTTAAACAATTACTAACAACATTAACTTTGTCAATGCAAGTGTACATTTTATTTGATACTTGACCATATCTACTTTCTATTAAAATTCCTGAAATAAATACACATGGGTATAGCAACACCCCTGGTCAAGACATGGATAAGGTTCTCAGAGTGGGAAAGGGAGCAATAAAATCTGGCACTGTTCACAAGCTGAAATAAAATTGTCTGAGCTGTGTTATTAATATGAAAAATGACAGAAATCTAAATTGAGTCCAGGATTTCTGATCTGCGTTGAACAGAATGTAATAAAATAATAATAGCCCGTGAGGAGGGGTGCCTGTGGAGACAATCATTATTGCCTTAGTTTTTTTTATTTTATTTGTTGGGCTTGGGGCATCCAGGTTTTTTAATTAGTCAAGTGATAAGACCAGAGCAGATAGGTGCAACCTGTGTGTGTATGATACTGACACTAAAACCTATATTCTGACTATTGACTGAATTCCATTCTCCAATGTCCTCTACTGATATTACAGTAGTTCCTTCCTGACGACATCTGAATCTCAGTGAATAGCAGTGAAAGGGTAGGAATTTTAGTGACTCATAATGAGTCACGACATATTTCTCACTGTATTTTCTCAGATTAATCATCCCCAAACGAGATTTTAAATGTTATTTTAGTCCATGATAAATGATGTATAGTGACTTTTAATAACTCACACATTCACTTACTAAATTTGTAGTTCTTCTACCCGTTTAATTAAAATACTACATATAAGTCTAAGAGAAGATTAGGAATTGGGAGAGATTGAACGATCACTTTGGCACAAATGTGTGTTTGACGCAAGTGTGTATTAAGGTGATTCTCAAGTGACACACAACCATCAACATGACATTGATCATCTGCTCTCTTCAGCAAACATTACACTGATGTACTTACTTCCGTCTTCCTACATATCCTATGACTTGCCTAAGCAAAAAAAAAAGAAAGAAAGAAAGAAAGAAAGAAAGAAAGAAAGAAAGAAAGAAAATGGAATATTAAAGGAGCCGTTTGTATTTTTTTTTTTTTTTTTATCTGACTGCTGTGTGTGAGGAGAAAAAAACATTGACATGGCTTTTTTCATTCCTCCAAAGAACCCCAAAGCCAATATTGGGGTTACTATGTATTCCCTGTGAGCTGCCTTTTAAGGAATAGGGGTGGAGCTGAGCAGCTGTGTTCCGGCATGCAGCAGGACAGATTTTCCGGGCCAGAAAAATGTAAACCTGAAATGACAAAACTAGACCTGACAATATTGTCAGTCAGTGTTTCAGAGGTATCTTTAAATGATAAGATTAATGGTCTAATAAGAATATAATCAAAGTGCTTCTTTAAGAACATGATAAAAAAATGATATACTACTATATCTGGGGTGTGTGTAGGAGTATAAACTATATATTTGTGTCTGTGTGTGCAGAGACAAACTCTGTGTTTCTGAGATGAGCATAGATTAGATTGTAATAGTGCCACCCATGAGTTTCTCTGCCCCTGGGACACACAATTCTGATAGAATGCAATATACAAGACCGGTCTAAACAGCTGTGGAGATTGGGTTAGAGACAAAATAAATGTAGAGACCAATTGTAGTGTATTGCTCTGTGGGTTTTTTGGGTTGTTTGCTTTTTGCTAGCTGGCTCACCAAGAAGTGACATTATAGTGTACAGTATGATGTTTTTGCAAAGCATGTACTGTTGTAATGTTGCAGAAAATACCATAGAAAAAGAACTGTTAAATGTTAATGAATATATGTAGTTTTAATAATTAGTTTATAATTACGTATAATGAGGCCGAGAGTCTCAGTAAATAAATTCCCACCAACAAAGTCAAAATGTGAGTGCAGACAGTGATGTACAGAACAGAACCATTATTATTATCAAATATATTTCAAAGATTGCAAGAGGGTAAGGGAAAGGAAAATGTCCATACAGCAGAAATGTGATGGCTGAGAAAAGGAAGGAAAATGTGTCTCCCTTTTCTAATGGCTGAATTTTTGGTGATAGTTTTAGGTTGTTTGTCTTTTCTTTGAGATGTAGCTGGGCTGGAAATTTGGCTGAAACCTGGCAACCCTGGTTAATAATATTAGTTCTTCTGTTTGCACCTCGATGGGAAACACACCTGCTGTATAGAGTGCTGTAACACAGTTGAGCAAAGTAAGTTGTAAAACTGCTCAAATCAAGTTGCTAGACTATATGTTGTCAAATCTCAATGAATTATTACAGGGTTACCCAAACTTCACTAGAAGTCAAGTGTGACAGCCTCTTGGCTTCATTTTTTTTGTTTGAGGCTCTGTCATTATTAATGTCATCCTGCCTCAGCAAAATCTATGGACATGAGCCATGCTGTGTGCTACTAAATACTGTGTCTATAGTACTATGTCTATAATATATGGTGGCATGGTTTGGGTACACTCCTGTTAGAGGAAAATGTTAGTGTAAATCAATACAACATTCTTCTGCCTGATCACCTTTATGCCTTCACTACAGTGCCAGAGAGGTGTAGAATATACGAGGTGCATTGAAGCTGTTTTTGCAGCTTGTGGTGGACCAACACCTTACTAAGATACTTTATGCTGTTTTTTTCCTTTATCTGTATGTATGATGTGTAT
>JANDJT010000001.1:27052423-27080470 GCA_024331685.1 Stegophilus panzeri | reverse complement strand
ATGTATGTATGTATGTATGTATATATAATATATGTATGTATGTATGTATATATGCCATATAACTGAGGAAACGCAGGCTGTATAGAAAGACAGACAGTATAATCCAGGCTGGCATATGCAGTGTAGTTTCTGCACTGAACACATTTCCCACAGTGCACTGCAAAACACCCTGCTATGAATAAATCTGGTTCAGCTTTAGCACAGAATTGATCATTTTGGTCTCCATTTCTCCTATTTTGCTCAGGGGAGCATGCAGGAAGATAAGATTGTTTTTTCCTTTAGTCACCCACCTGCTGTATAGAGTGCTGTAACACAGTTGAACAAAGGTATATGGAAAAAGCTCAAATTGAGCTACTAAACAGTATGTCGTCGAATTGCCTATTACAGGGTCACCCAAACAATTCGCTAGAAGTCAAGTGTGATAGCTTTGTGGCTTCATTTTGTATGAGGCTCTATTATTGTTAATTTCGACTTGTCTTGCCAAAATCTATGGACACGAGCCATGCTGGTTGCTACTGAATACTATATGCCATGAAAAATAACACATTAAATGCTAGTTTTATGCTGGAACACTCCTATAATTTCAAACAAACATGTTGTTCTGACAAGTCACCAGTCTGTGAGTCTCATTTATGCTACCAAGTCTTTTTCCAAAACGTGCATCTCCCTTATGTCTTTAGGAGTCTTCCAAATATCTTGTTATGCCTCATTACAGACCAATACTTATGAATATATGAATGTGCAAACTTTCACTGGCACCTGAGCTGTAATTTCAGAAAATATTTTAAAGTATATAACTTTACTGTACAGTAGTAGGCAAATGTAATGAAATGAAGCAAAGATGTTTTCAAAAACCAATTCATTGAAAGGTCTCTAAATGTAAAAAAAAAATAATAATAATAATAATAATAATAAATAGATAAATACTCTAAATAGCAGTAAATAGGTAAAACTAAATTAAATCAATGTGCTGCAACCAAGCACATCTACACACATACAAAGTTCTTTGCCCAGACATAGAGGCAATTCAACACATAGCCTACTGCACAATTTCTTAGTGATGTTTTGATACAAATATACTCTGCCTCCCCCTAGTCAACATTTGAAAGCATTGCAAAGGACGTAGTATGATGATCTTCATACATCTTCATAATAAATATGATAACTGGACGTGTGGATGTTTAAAACGTGGCACACGCTTCAGCTTGGAAAGAGTGAAATGTAATGAAACTGACAGTAGGACTTTTTTTTTTTGTGTATTATTATTACTTTATAGCTATTCTATATTAATATTTACTCTTATGCTGTTATAAAATCATTTGTAAGTCATCACTGATTTATACCTGCATGGGTGCATTTTAATCAGAACTGTTCAGATTGGCTTTTTTTTTTTAATATCATTCATCTTTTTGTGTTTTTCTCTGACTTCTCTTTTATTGATGGCACCTCCTGTATCCTATCTTCCTGCATACTCCTCTGAGCAAAATAGGGTAAATTAAAACCAAGATGATCGATTCTGAGCTAAAGTCAATTTATTTGTAGCAGGATGTTTTGCAAGGCATTGTGAGAAATATGAAACTACAGTATATGCCAGCCTGGGTCATACAGTATGTCTTTCTAAACATCCCGCTTTTGCTGTCTATATGGCTTCTGATGGTTATATTTCAAATACAGTTGAGTGACAAATTAAAGGACAATAAGGAAAGCTTTGGACAAGCTGCAAGAAAAGCTTCACTGTGCCATGGCATTGATTGTACAGTATAAGTCTCTGGAACTGTATTGGAGGGATGAACATCTTTCTACCAAAAGATATAACTGGTGTTTTGATAATGGTACAGTGGTAGACAGAGAGCGCTGTCTAACACATCACTGCACATAGATGTGAAGGTCGTAGCATAGGATTTCATTTTTATCATTATCAAACCATTCAGCGAGCCCTCTTGCCCCTTGGATGGGGACATTGTCATCCCATCAGTATACAAATGTTTCCTCATTTAATAAAGGTGATGAGTCAGAATGACTTAGTATTGATTGGCAGTGACACTCTCCTGTAAAGGTCAAGTGAACCCAGACCATCCAGTAAAATGCCCCTCACAGCATAACAGTGTTCAAACTGAACAAAAGTCAATTTTAGAGTCCGACCCATGTACTTCCATTAGAGCCCTCCTGCTCTCTATACAGTCATTGAGATAGCCCAGAGGTCAGTGCAGTCCTTGCGACCAGCTCAGAGATGGGCTACATCCTATAGCTCAGTTTGTCACCCTGAGAGACAGAAATCGAATTGGCTTGCAAAGTCCACTGATATCCATCCCATCCATCACAGTGACAAATCGCTATCAGAAGGGTGGCCTTATCCATCAGTGTGAGTCATCCCCTTCGGTGATCGAGAGCCCAACAAGCTCTGACGGCTCTTTGTCATGAATCAGTGTGTTTGTGTCAGCTGCAGCCGGTTACAGTGATGGGGGGACAACGGGGCATCATCTTCTCCTGCTGTGAGTCAGTGATCTGTCATTTCCTGTAACGGCTACAGTACCGGTGCAGTGAAGATCAGAATGTCTGAGTAATCATGTTTCATTTCTCCAGTGGCATGATGTCTTTTCCTTCCAGCCACCACCTTGATCTGCAGTATTGTTCTTTTATGAACTCAATATGGAGGGACTGTTGTTGGTGGAAGGAATTGATTTGACTAGAAACGTTCATTCATCTTCAGATTATCCTGGTTATGGTTACAGTAGATCAAATCCAGGGCTCAGTGGGTGCATTGTGAGAGAATTCTCCCCAGATGAGCACAGGACTGTTTGTATAATTACAGCATTAGTTAGTAGAAGGTACAGTACATGTCTACAGTATTCATGTAAGATTATCTACTGAAGCGGGAAGGTGAGTCTTAACCATCAAGTGTTTTTGTAAGTTTTGTAAGTTTCTAAGTGGTAGTGTCTTCAATTATTCATAACAAGTTTGCTGTCTAATGTTTGCTTCTTTAAGCTACCAGGCTAATCTAGCGAATATAAGTAATACGACAAATGTTAATATATAAATATAATACATAATATAACTCTTTTTAAGCAACATAAACCACATAACAATTCTCTTTTTGTGAAATAACCGTACATTATCCTTTTATCACCAGTGCAAAACTAACGAATCAATCATGTCTTAGCAGATTGATATGATGTGCATTGTTGGTAGATGTATTACAAATTAAAGACTGATCTACACGACATAACGATTTCTGAGGACTAGCAAGTACTTTTGCTTTATGTGAGGACTCCTGTCATGTGTAAATTTCAGTGATAATCAATTTTTATTTGATTAATACCAACAACTAATACAGTACTGTAATTAAGCCTGTTTAAAAAGGAATCCATTTTGCTGAATCAGAATGAATCATGGCACACTTGATTCTTTCAGATTAATCATCAATGAAAAGGTTTTTAAAGATCACCCAGCAATCAGACCTATTATAATACATTAATCATGTGAAGTCTGGAAAGCTCTAAAAAGAATTAAAACACCATAATTGGTTCTTCAATTTTTCAAATTGACATGCAAATTAGATAAAAGATATAGATATAGATATACAGGTGCATCTCAAACACTTAGAATATTGTGTAAAAGTTCATTTTTTTCCGTTATTTAATTCAAAAAGTGGAACTTTCATATATTCCAGATTCATTACACATAAAGTGAAATGTTTCAAGCTTTTTCTTGATGATTACAGCTTACAGCTCATGAAATAAAATACCCAGTATCTCAGATTGTTTTGTTGCATGACCAGTATCTCATATTGAAAATTGTTGTTCATCAATGTTCTCCATCTAATTTGGGAGAAAATGCCAAAATCAAAATGTGCAAAGCTCATAGACACATCCAAGACAACAAGCTTAATGCACTAAGTATTGACTCAGGAGTGATTACATCAACATTTATCCATTAAGCAGTGTTTCGATTTTTTTATTTTTAAATAATTTTGAGGGCATCTAAATCATTTATTTAATTTTAAAAGTGACTTCAAAAGGAATAGAAAAAAATCACATTCTAATATATGTAAATTTGATGTTGCAACATAGCAACGAAAGAAATAATCATTACGGGGTGAATACTTTCTGGACATAGTGTAAATAATTAGATGGGAGTTTAAAGTGTTAAGCCATCCAGACTATTTAATCAGTATACATGCTATTTTCTGTTTTCTAATTCTGACAGATAATACTAACAAATATGCCATGCACTTTCTACTCAAAAACTCTGTAGCATTTTTTTTTTTTTTTTTTTTTTTGAATTTGATTCTGTTTGTTTCCTTGGTGTTATTTTGAGCCATTGGTCTTTATTATTATTATTATTATTATTATTATTATTATTATTATTATTAATATTATTATTATTATTATTTTAGGCTTGTTAGAAATATTGGATTGAGGCCTTTCTTCACCCTAAGTAATGCTGACAAAGCAAGAAACAAAGGCGTGCGTGCATGCGCGTGCGTGTCCGTGTGCGTGTGCATGCGCGTGTGCGTGCGCGTATTCACTGAACTCTAATTAGTCCAGGCTTTTATATTTTTAACCTGCAGGTGTCACTCTCTACAAATGTTCGCTTCCTCAGTGTAGGCCTACAAAAACAAAACCCAGTGAAATGTAACTTGCACCTGCAAGCTGTTCCTGAGGTACACACTGTTCTACACACGCACGCGCACACACACACACACACACACACACACACACACGCACTGTGCATAAACTCACACTCTGATGATGAAATTAGAGCTATTTGTCAGACATGAGGGCTGAAGCACAGACTCATTTGCGTTGGAAGAAGGCAGGGGGCAGGCTTTTCATTTAACAGGTACCCACTGTGTTCTGTATAAGGGTGAGCATTATCTAAGTGTGTGTATGTGTGTGTGTGTGGTGTTTAAACATGAGAGAAAGTTAGAGATGAATTTGACCAGCATGCTGTGGGGAACGCCAACTCCATATGCTCATCCTATATCTCCGGAATATTTATAGCTTGACTTTCTGTGTTGCCAGATGACTTTTTTTTCCCCTGAACTGTGATATTTTTATCCTGGCAAGCCTTAGGAATCTCTAGCTGTAATATCTGTGATATAAAAAAATAAAGAAAAAAAAACAACCTTATTTAAACTGTCTAGTTGTTTCCCTCCAGCACTTTATTCACATGCTTTTGCTTCATGCAGAATCTCATTTTGACAATTCCACTGTAACGCTCACTTTCACTGTTCTTCAGTGAAAATCTTCAATTGGATAAAATAACATCATCTGGTTTTTGGACCACAAGCATTATGATTTTCCCATTAATCAGATATTAGAGCGTTGTGCCATGTCTTATCGGTCTGTTCTGTTTATGGATTGTAGTTTCTTGTGACATTTGGGGAGTTAAAAAAAACTGTAGCCTCCTTAAACAGATGGGGCAGTGTTTAGACGGAGAGCTCCCAGGTGTTCGAAGAAACATGGACTAATCAGAAATGTGCCAAATAAGATGATGTTCATGCCTCACTTTGCCTTTTCACATGTCTGATCATCTGCACTTCATTTTTATTGCTGTTCTACAGCCCTATCAACAGACCAGAACTTCAATCATGTCTTGCAATCTGAGCCATTCATTGGTTTTACCACAGTCTTAGTCATTTTAGTATACATCTCCTATATGTGCTGTTGTATTTTTCTCATTATATATTATTTATACTATTATATCAGATCATTGTAATTGTTATTATTGGTAAATTGCAGTGATATACAAGGAATAAAGCACTTTATGCTATTATTGGGAAATAATCAAATTCAAGGTGGTAAGAGTAACTCTTCTTTGCATCAGCCCACATCACACTACCCCATCATTGATTATTTTTATAAGGGTGTATTATTTTTTATTTGGTAAACTCCTTGCACACCTTAATATAATTAAAGTGTATAATTACAGACTTCAGTCATTAATACTAGTCCTCTCTACCTTAACCGCTGTGTGACGGATGCTCTGCAACAGACAAAAAAAAAAGTATAATTGTTGGTGTGAGTTTTTTGTGAGAAGACCAGCACGAGAAAAGTCTTCAGATGGAGGACTATGTGTTTTCTCAGTTACATGAGAAGCTGCATTTACCGTCATATCAACTTGAAGAGAGAGAGAGAAAATCGAGTCTGCTGAGAGAAAGATAGTTTATAGCTGCTATAGTATGAGTTATAACAGGAATGAACCTTTTTCACAGACGTTCCAAAAGATTAAACAGTACATGTATAAAAAAAATATCAATGTGTTGTTTTAAATTGCTGTGGTTTAAGAGGAATAAAACACTCTGGAACATGCTATTACTGTATTTATTCCCTTCAGAATGAACAGAAAATCAAGGCAACTGCACAATATTCGCAGAAGCTTGCAATTTTTCAAAATTACCACAGATTTTCTGCAAATTTCAGTCTAGATGCATCATGTGACATCACAATGCACATTCAACCAAAGCCCCTTCAATTTATGTGCGTCAAACATGAGTACAGCTAAAATGTCTCAGTTACCAACAAACATCACTGCGAAACAATATTGCGCAATTGCACTTTTGCCAATTTGAGTAGTTTTCTGCAAAAAAGTACAAAAAACTCTGCAAATTGCATTGGTACTTTGAAAAAAGCCGCAGCAGAATCAAGCATTTTTGGATGCAACAATCACAAAAATGCTCCTCGAAATCCTGTACGGACTGTGTTATTGGAAAATAATCAACTTGAAGGTGGTAACTGTAACTACTTCACGTCGCCACACCAACAATTGATTATTTTCCTAGTAATGCATGTCCAGAAGTGTTTTAATCATTTCTTAGTAAACTGCAGAATGGAGAGGCACTATATGTTAGTATTTGTGTCTTTTTGTAGAACATTTTTCATAATAACCTCTCCCTGTACATTTCTTCAAATGTGAGAATGTGTCTTGGTCTCATCCCACATCCTTTTGGACCATATATAGTCATTTTATTTTGCTGGGACAGTGTGTAGTATGTTTGTGTATATCAGTATCTTTGTGTGAACAGGAATGAAAACAGTAGATAATTCAGCCTTCAACTGCCGCAGTGCTCTCCTGTTCCTGCCTCGCTGAGAGTTCAGAGGCCAAGCCTGCCCATTCATTAAAATTGAAGTATTAATTAAACATGCAGCCTGGTACACTAATGGAGTCTGTCACAGTGTACCTAATTCTGTCACTGAAGCACTCTGGTACTGTCTCTACTGCAAGTTTGCGCCATTACTTTTTCCATTATATCTCCTGCATTTTCCATTTTCAATACAATATCTCTTTTAAACCTACATGGCAAATTTTATAAGAGTTTAGAAATCGTAATAAATGCACTATTTCTGAGATGAAACAGAGTGAGAGCAGTGAACCCGGTCATTATCATCTTTATATCGAGTCCTCATCTCTCCTCCTCACTATTTTCATGCTATTCATCAGTGTTTCTCTGTCAGACTAAATGACAGGGGTATAAATATTGCTGTGCTTTCTGGCGTGTCAGTGAGAAGTGCTGAGTTGCGTACCGCTCTGCAGTCTCTTGCCCTTGCCCCGGGCGTTTTGGGGCCTGTCGTCAGGTGTCATAATGACTGTACTGTTTCAAGCTTGACCTTTCCTGTTCTGAAATGTGTCTCATAATGGAGATGGATTTTTGATATGTCAGACATTTTTAATGAGGAATTCTTCACTTATCCTGATTGACGTGTATGTTCTGTGCTTAAAATGCTATCAATTTCATTCATAATACTTTCATAATACAGTGCTTGACACAATAGCTTTACAGTGCAGCAAGACGTTAGATGTCTTTTCAAGAAAAAGGCTAGATAAATGAGTTTCTCTAGTTCTCTTATTCTTTAGTTCTCACTGTTGCCCAGAAACTACAGTTAATATTACATATACATGTAAAAGGTATAAATGTCAAGTCAAGTCAAATTTTATTTATAAAGCACATTTAGAGACAACAGTAGTTGATCCAAAGTGCTATAGAAAACATCACATAACATCTCATTAAATAACATCATAAGATAAAGAATAAACATACATTTTAAGAGAAGGATTAAAAATGGCTAATGGTGGTGCAGACCTCACGTGAAGACGTGAAGGGGAGACTGTTCCAGAGCATGGGACCAACAACAGTAAAGGCTCGATCAATCTTTGTCTTAGTACAACAACAGGAGACAGATAAAAGCATATGATTACAGGATATTAGTGTTCTGGTAGGAGAGTGAGTGTGAAGAAGGTCAGAAATGTACTGTGGAGCAAGACCAGAAAGAGTTTTATGTACATAAGTAAGAATTTTAAAATCAATTTTGAACTTAACAGGAAACCAGTGAAGAGATGTCAAAACCGGGGAAATATGATGCCTGTTTTTAGCTCCTGTAAAAATCTAGCTGCTGCATTTTGCACAAGCTGCAGGCGAGATAAGGCAGATTGAGGATGGCCAACATACACAAAATGACAGTAGTCCAACCATGTAATAAGAGCATGAATCACAGTTTGCAGGTCTTTTATAGAGAGAAACTGTTTTAACTTTGTAATAGACCTTAAATGTAAGAAGCTTCCCTTAACAACAGCACTAATTTGTTTATCAAACTGTAAATTTGAGTCAAAAATAACTCCAAGAGTTTTGACATGTTCATGCCTATTAGAGGAAAAAGGACCTACAGTAACTGGGCATCAAGGACAGAGAAAAGAGTGGGAGAGCCTAAAATAGTGACTTTGATTTTATTTTCATTTAATTGCAGAAAAATTGTAGGCCATCCAACATTTTATGTCCTCAAGACATTTAAAGAGGGACCCAAAAGGGCTGCTGCTATTTGACCTAACTGGCAAATATAATTGGGTATCATCAGCATAGCAGTGATAGGAAATATTATATTTCCAATAAATAGTACCCAGGGAAAGCCTATAAAAGGAAAACAACAAGGACCCAAGATGGAACCTTGAGGAAAACCACAAGATAAGGTGTTTGGAGAAGAAAAATCCCAGATGTTTACTGAAAAAGTCCTAAGAAGCAAAGAACAGCAAAGCCAGACCCTGGATGCCAACCACAGATTCTAGGCAAGTTAAAAGAATACTATGGTCAATAGTATGAAAAGCAGCGCTAAGATCCAATAAAACTTCAGCATATATTAGCTAACTGATCATATGCCTTTGTACTTCCTGTACTAACAAAAAGACAGACAATATTCTGAAACCATGTCTTAAGAACATTGTTCGGAAATTGTCTTGTTAGCTAGTATAATATATGGTAGCTAAGGTAATTGTAGTACACATTGTGTTTTTGTGTGTATGTGTGGGTGGGGGGGGGGGGGGTGTCAGGTGTGTAAAGGAAGACTCGGGACGAATTCTAGACAGAATTCTATTGAGGAAATGTTTACTTTTAGACTATGTTGTACTTCTTTCGGCTGCTCCAGTTAGGGGTCATTGCAGCGGATCATTGATCCGCATGTTTGATTTGGCACAGGTTTGACACAACTCTCCTATTTTATCCGGGCTTGGGACTGGCATTTAGAGTGCACTGGCTTGTGCGACCTCCTGTTCCTTGCCCGGGAATCGGACCACCAGGCAATGTTTACTTTTAGGCTACATTTTCTTGACGTTACTCTGAAACAGAAAACGTTATTAACCAGTTGAGCACATTAAAAATAAAAATAAAAATCACTCTGGAACAACTCAGAGTGATTTTGTTGTTCATTTTCATTTTTGATCCCTGTAACATTTCTAATCACTGGTTTCAAATACTTAATAGATCAAACCCTTTATTTGGAGAAAATGACTAAAATGTGATGCCACAGCAGTTTGATTATATCAGTGAATCTGGTGTTTGCCAGTGCTTTCTGCTTGACTGAGTAAATACACCTATATGAAAAATCATTATTGTGTAATTGTATTAAAATGGTTTCAATCTGATCAAATAATCATGATTAAATAACTGCAGTTAGGCAATTATAACTGTGACAGGCATAACTAAAGTCACAAATGCCAGACAGGTCACAGTAGGTGATTAATGGTTTAACATGAATGATCTGAGCAATGAGATATTTGCTTCCTTATGACCTGTATCAGATTCTTTCAGGAATAATTCATGACTGTAATTTGGGAAAGCTCCAACAGTGCAAACACTTCTGCCCTTTTACCCTTTCTACCCTACTGTATTATGTATGCTTGTCTGTTAAGTCCTGAACATTCTTGCACTTACAAAAGAGCAGAAGTGCTGGTTCATAAGCCATTTCAGTATTCACCACTGATCTAATGGCTAGCCTATTTCTATTTCTGTTCATGCACAAATTGAATTTAAAATTCATAGCACGTTAATCTACGTCAACTCTTCATACACAAGATCAAATATCTAATATTAGCATATGAGTGTGAGTGTGTGGATCCCCTGGCTAAGTGTTAAAGCCTTTCTTTTTCCACTAGCACGACCACAGAAATCCCTCTCCACTTAAATTTAGTATCAGTTACAGAAGAGATCATAGTAAAGCATGCTAAAGGTTGAGCTTGTCTCCTGGGCTGAAGTGTGTGGAGCTGTAGAGAGGACCTGATGCTAACCCCAGGGATGCTAATCTGTAGCTGCAGCTGTGGTGGATGTTGCTAGCTACAGTTGATGTTATCAGTAATAGGCTAAACCAGGAATATAAATCTAAAGTTTTAAAAGGTCAACTAGATGAACAAAAAAGAAATGCATACTCCTCTTCCAGTAGTGTTTAGTGTTGACCTTTTTTTTTTTTAATCAAGACTTGTCGTTAATTTGCTAATCAGACCAGCGAAGATAAATGAAATAAAAACCCATGAAGATCTTTGGAAACTGTTCTCTTTCTTGACAAACTTCATTCCGGTAAATAATTCACATAAATGAATGTGATTAAATAAACTGCAAGAGAAGATCTGCTACAGAAGCCATGATGGGTTAATGATGGGTTAAAATAAGCCTGGGCCATATGAAGGTATAATGTCTGTATTGTGATAAATTACTGTACATCACAGTTTGCTTTTCTATTATACAGTGTCTTACATATTGTGATGTCTTTTTTTATTACATTTTGTCATTTTTTTAAATTACAATCTAACAGGAAGCAACTGATTCTGTTACTACACGTAACATAACTGCATATTTCTATTTTTTGCACATTCCTGTACAAATATTTCTTATTTCCTATTATTTCTTATTTCTTATTTCTACTTCAGTTATTTAAATGCACAGTCTAAGGAGAAGTAGGCTAGGTTTTCATTCCACTGCAAGTTATGTAATGTATATAACAATCTTGAATCTAAATTGTGTCTTTACAAGTGTATCTTCTTAAACATTTTAATCTCCTTTTCAGTGTTCAATATTTTTAAATAATTAACAAAAATTAATTAATATAATTAAATTAATAACTAAATTTTTAATAAATAATGTCAATATTGTTTTTAAACTATCAGCAATAAAAAATTTTTGTAGACAAAAAATAAACATTTTTGTAAAACAATAATAATAGTAATAATAATAATAATAATAATAATAATAATAATAATAATAATAATACTGTTTTGCTGAAAGTTTCTTTCTGTCTTACATTATTTCTGTCATATCGCTCACCCCTAGTTTGCTAAACTGGAGTTGCTGAAATACGGCCATTTTTTAAAAAATATGTTGCTCAGCACAGCTACAGTATTTTTCCAGTGCTTGGTTTAATCTGGACCATAGTCCACCAGATTACACCCCTGGTATTGGCTTTCTTGTGAACAGGTGACTGCAGAGGAAGATTTCACTGAGGCCATATTTGTTTAGATATTCCAATATTTCAGAACATGCTCACAGTTATGGGTCAATAAATTCAACATTAATGAAGGTTTCTAGTGTTCCTCTTGTGGAAAACCTCTCAGTAGCTTCTAGAGAAGTATTGTTTTGTCATTGTGATATGTCCTAAGATGCTGTGCTTTTTTCTTTTCTTTTTCTTTTTCTTTTTTATACCTTAGCACGTTGAGCATTAAAGTCTTCCTGTGTAGTCTCCTGCAGTCTCCCCCTCTCAGTTTCAGAGTTTAAATTTAGACAAGAGAGGTTATTCTTTCTCTCTGTCTCTCTCTCTCTCTGTCTCTCTCTGTCTCTCTCTCTCTCTCTTTCTCTCTCTCTCTCTCTGGTAACTAGGCAACCCAGTCCAGGCTATTGTGTAAGTGCTCCAGCAGGCTGTATTGCTCTTGTGTTCATGTCTGAAGAGAAGTCATAATTCTATACAAGCTTCTGTAAGAACAGAAAAGATGAAAAAAAAAAAAAATGCAATACAATGGATTAAAAAAGTAATAAAATAATCAGATACAAAGATGTTCTATTTTGATGCTGCAAGCAGAACGTACAGACTGGAGGACTCACAATCTGTCATATTTACCCCTCCAGACTTTGTTGTTCTGCTGATTATAGCAGCATTAATGGATGAATAGATGACCTGTGGCAGTCTGGCAGTGAAGAGGCCCAACACTCTGGACACGTTCAGCTGAACAGGACATGTCAGCTACTATTGAGGGCGAGCGATGCCTCAGCTAGGGTAGAGATAGTAAGAGTGAAAGATAGAGAAGAGAGAGAGAGAGAGAGTGAGAGAAGAGAGAGCAGGTGGCTCATCTTTACAGTTTCTCTGTAGGAAAGAGTAATTAAAGCTGCAGTCATCTCTGAGGCAATGAATTAATTGAAGAATTTGGAGAGTGCATAAGCTGTACAGTAAGAAAGTGTGCCTGCTTTACTCATGTACACCCTTGTATAATCTATATTTCAAATATATTTTGATTAATTTGCACGTTTAGCAAAATAATGCTGCCCCTAACATGAAACTCATACATTTTCATCATGTGTGGGGTTATACTGGATGCATAGAGAGAATACACCCTCTAAGCGGGACACTGGTCCACTATGCACACACATTCACATACTCATTCATGCCTAGGGACAATTAGCATAGCTAATCCACCTACCACCATCCACCAACCCAAGAACCCAGAGGAAACCCGTAAGTTCAAGTGAAAACGTGAAACTCATGAGCTGGATAAAAACAATTCATGCACCAACTAAGCACGAGTCAAATGAGATGACACATACACAACCATAGCACTCATGCACACAAATTAGCACATTTTCACATTTTTGAACAGTTGTACATTTGTGTACGAAACTGCACTCAAATACATCTGTATATTATTTCTGTTAGCAGCTTCTTTTATGAAAACCTTTTATTACATAACACAAGATATAAAGAAGTATTCATAGCAAGTCTTATGATATTGTTACTGCCTACATAAAACATACAGTGTAATTGCAACGCAAAGAAATTATTCATCCGATGACCTGCAGATAAAAGTACCTTGAATGTGATGCATAGACAGAACACCTTAGAGCATTTCGATGACATGAAGCAAACTATCCATCCATGTCCATGCATCCATGATGCTATGTGTCTGTTATTACAGTTCATGTCATGTTAGTTTGTCATTTTTGTAGCTCACAGATAGCTGGCTTATTCATTAGGGTTTTTTTCTGTTTTTGGTAATTAGTTTAATGTGTCCAATTTTCGCCTTTTCGCTGTGAAACTGTGATAATGGCGTGTCAGCAGTGGGTTAGTGAAACTGAACCAACATGACAAACTGCTTTCAGACAATCAGCCAAGGGCTTCATGAAGGGAGCAATAGCCAGTCGTGGGCATTGTGAGCACATGTATGAGGAAGAGGGCAGATAGCACTTTCCTCAGTGTGTGTTATTTTGCCCTTTGATGCAGTATAAGCAGCAGTTTGAAAAGGCGCAGTTCACATGTCTTGGAAGAAGACATAGGTCTCTGGACCTACCTGATCCATCCTGATGCCCTACATCTGGTTGGCGTTCTCATTGCTTGGAAATCACTCGCTGCTGCTGAGGATGGCCTGACATGGACAGACTAAAAATACATTTAGAAACCATGTAGATGGCTAATTGATATGAACAGTTTTATTACGATGGTTTAGGACTGCAATTGCCAGTTTTGCACTCAAGTGTCCATGAGTGAACAGTTGATAACGTCAACAAAATAGACCTCATGTTAAAACTGTAATGAATTTCCTGGTTACACAATTGCACTTTTTTGACTACATGCACACAATTACAGAAGGGAATTATTTACAATCGCAGTATCCGGTGTCACATGGATTTCCTTTTGAGTCTGGTGCCTCTCAAGGTTTCTTAATTAAATCGTCTCAGGGTGTTTTTCCTTGCCATCATCGCCTCTGGCGTGAGCATCATTGATAAATTTATATCCGGACTTTAGGTTTAGTGGTTAGCACGTTTGCCTCCCACCTCCGGGTTAGGGGTTTGATTCCGTTCTCTGCCCTGTGTGCGGAGTCTGCATGTTCTCCCCATGCTTCAAGGGCTTCCTCTGGGTACTCCAGTTTCCTCTCCTAGTCGGAAGACATGTGTTGTAGGCTGATTGACATCTCTAAATTGTCCATTGTGTGTGAATGGGTATGTGATTGTGCCTTGCGATGGGTTGGCACTAGGGCTCCTCACGACCCCGTGTAGGATAAGTAATACAGAAAATGGTGGATGGATGGATCTGGACTTTATATATTCCTGTAAAGCTGCATTGTGAAAATTTTGATTATTAAAAGTGATATACAAATTAAATTGAATTGAATTGAAATTGTATTGTTAACCTTCACCCTCCGCTGTTGGCATCTGTCATATGATAGGGGAGGGCAGGTGACCAAATTAGGGAGAAAATGGGAGAAATTTTTTTAATACAAATAAATACATACATACATAAACTCTGACTGATACAAAACACGTACACTGGAGACTCCTTCTATAAATGTCAAATAAATGCTTTACAGGAAACACCGGCTTATCAATGATTATATGTTTTTCTTTGGTAAATATCAACCCAATTTTTAATCCATTTATTATTAGTCTTAAATTATGTGGAGCATCCACTATACCAGTGCCTGTGACTTAGCTGTTACTATGGAAACATTAATATAGTTCTATGATTTGATTAAAGTCGACACTTCCTTCACAGCTTATAATTAATTGACACCTTCTGACCAATTGAGATTAGAGAATTCTTCAGTCTTATGATATAATGCCTTTTAAAGTTTTGTGCTGAATATCTGCAAAGCTTTGAAATGATTTGTTAGGTGTAACAACATAACATGTATAAACAGTGCAAGGTTAAAACAGAGGCTATTACTGGTGGTGGAATGATTAACCTATAGAATAGCATGGAAGGGTAAACATACTACAGCTGCATGGGCTATGAATATGTACATATGTACTAGTAGGTCCTGCTCTATATAGTTCTTTGCTGACCTTTACAGTGTGCATGTGTATATGTGTGTTAGCTTTCTGGGTCTGCTTCTGCCCACAGGCCTAGAGGGTAGACACAGTACCCTCTCTAAACCCCTCCGTCCTCCCTACCATCACCAAAGGCGCACACACCCACACACACAGAAACACACATACACACACATACACACACACACACACACACACACACACACACACACACACAGGCAGCTGTCACTGAGATTTCTCACTGAACCAGAGAAACCTCCCTCAAGCTCGACACATACACAGACGTCCCAAAGCATGCAACTATAGTTATAGCAGACACACCGTGCTGTGGATTACAAGCCTGGAGTTGACATAGGACCTGTTTTGTTTTTTTAATTAACTTATGTAATTAGTTTGTTTTTGACAGGATGCTTAGGATGGCCATGTTGTCAGACACTGACTTTAAAGTGTGAGTATAGATGTTACAATTTTAGTATTTGGGCAGCTGTGGCTCAGGTGGTAGAGCAGGTTATCCACTAATCATAGGGTTAGCGGTTCAATTCCTGGCCCACTTGACTCCACATGCTGAAGTGTCCTTGGGCAAGACACTGAACCCCAAGCTGCTCTGGATGGCAAGTTAGCACCTTGCATGGCAGCTCTGCTACTGTGTGTGTGTGTGAATGAGACACAGTGTAAAGTGCTTTGGATAAAAGTGCTATATAAGTATGTATTTACCATTTAGTATTAGTGAACACAAAAGGATATAAAATTTTAAACACACCTTGACAAACTCCGTCATTCTCTGTCTCTGTCTGTCTGTCTGGCTCTCTCTCTCTCTCTCTCTCTCTCTCTCTCTCTCTCTCACACACACACACACACACACACACAGCTAAACAATAAAGAAAGGTAATTGAAAAAGTTGGCACAAATCATGATTTGTGGCTACTGTGATTTTACCAGTGATGCATGTTTGTGACACTGGCCAGTGCTATTAATAGAGGCTTCTCCATTGATATTTCCAGTTGTGTGTGTGTGTGTGCGCGCGGTGGCACCCTGTACTCTGCTGCTCAAAGCACTGCCACTCTGAAACATGTGAAAAGCGACCAATCGATGCACAGACTGGAACACAGCCTGTGGAGACTAATTGGTGGACTGGGAATAAATGAAAGAAATGGGAACTATTTGACTCTCACTCCGGTCCAAAAAACATTTAATGATAGCATTTCTGCATTTAATCATGTACATTTTTATACTATTATGATCCTGATACATACTCAAAACATGCTCCTATTATTCCTTTATATTTTTCCTTTTGAGCTCTCTTTAACTTGTTTTTTTTTATGTATTTTCCCCTCACATGCTAACTGCCTCCCTCCTTTCCTCTTCCATTATTCTCAACGCAGCATGCCGCACTTGCAAGACTTTTTTTTTCAGTCTCAGTAATCACTTTGCAGAACATGCTCTCTCTTCCTCTCTCTCTCTTTCACACTCTCCATCGTTATCTCTCTCGCTCTCTCTCTTGCTCTCTCTCTCTGGCTGTAGCTGAAGCTCTCGTGAAGCGTCAACCCCCAACATCGTTTCACTAATGTGAAGAGGCTCCTGTTGCTGTCCAGCCGCTTCTCTGTATGTTGCTTCACATCCACGCGCTCGGCGCAGCTTAGCTCTCCTCCTCTCTGCTCGTGTGAATTATTTATGCCCAGCTTAGGGTAGAGAAAAATCACACGAAGATAGTCAATGAGAAAATCAAACAGATGAGCGCTAACTGGATCTCTGGAGCGTCTGCCAGGAGGGAGACGAGCTTCTGAGCTCTGAACAGATAAACATCAGCGTTTCGGAATAACAGTCTTCTGGAGCATTCACTCTCTCCAAGTCAGGAGAGAGTGCACGTTTGAGAAGGGTAGATACCCAGGGTATGGGTTGATCCCTATCTGAGGAGTGAGAGGGATGTGGTGGGCTTGGTCAGCTGTGGTGCTAGAGGTACCCCTTTGCCGAAGCACCTTTCTGGAGGGGTCGGTGGTGGTGGTGGTGAGCGCTGGAGAGCCGGAGAGCGGCGGTGGTGGCAGCTCGATGTGGTGCTGAGGATCATGGTCGTTTCTTTGGTGCTGAAGCTTCTGACCGAGCTGCTCCAGTGCTCTGCTCCCATGCCACTCTGCGAGCCTGGCACCACCAGCTGCCACTGCTGGGACCACAGCAATGCCCCGCAGCTGTCTTCCGAAGGGAGAGAGGTGTGTTATCTGTGTGTGTGTGTGTGTGTGTGTGTGTATGTGTGTGTGTTAGAGTTGCTGTTATCTGAGTCTGTCTGCTTGCGAATAGTGCTTCAAATTGTGATTATTTAGAACCATGGTACTTTGACGTCCGTGAGTAATTTTGACTTTTCATGATGATGATGATGATGATGTAAGATTACTCAAGAAAAAATACAGAGGAATATCCATTCCTATTTTTTACTTTTATTAAGCCTGAACTGGGTAAAAATAGTTCCTGGCTGAAGTCTCTTATTAAACCTTGTGCTATATTCCACAATCCTCGGCTGAGATCTTTGGCAGTGCAACTTAATATAGTTGCATGAATGTTTTACACACTCTAGAGATGAACTGCCCTTATTATATCTGTTAGGGCTTTTCTGTCGAGCTCCTGCTCTTTCGAAATATTTTCAGATTCTTCATCCACCCACTCCATACTCATACAGCGCTTTTCCACTGGACAGTGTGGTACATACAGCACGATAACAAATCTGTGATTACACATTTTGTTATCTTCATTGCCAAGTGGCCCACACTCTAACCAAGCAAGCATGTTAAATTTAACTTTATTTCTTGCCTGAAATGTGACATTTGGGTAGAACTAGAAAGACTGAAGACCAGTCAAATATTTATCGTCTCACAGTTAGAAAAAAAAAAATGCTAACACTTCTTCTCAAATTACAAACTACTGTACTAAACAATAGATCAGAATATTGCTACTATAGAATGGCATCGTGCCAATTGGTACTTTTTGTAGGATTTCCTACAGTAGCTGAAATTGTTTTTCTACAGGACTGACAGGACAGCTACTGTATATTCAGAATTCATTGAGTGCATTCATTAAGATTGCAGATTGCAAAGATGGTCTAGCACCAAAACGTTCTTAAGCTTGTCCTTCTGGGAGAACCTCTGGGCGGCTGTGGTTCAGGTGGTAGAGCAGGTTGTCCACTAATCATAGGGTTGGCGGTTCGAGTCCCGCCCACATGACCCCACATGACCCCACATGACTCCACATGACTCCACATGACTCCACATGACTCCACATGTCGAGGTGTCCTTGGGCAAGGCACTGAACCCCAAGTTAATGCCTTGCATGGCAGCTCTGCTACCACTGGTGTGTGTGAATGGGTGAATGAGAATCAGTATAAAGTGCTTTGGAACCGCTAAGGTTAAAAAAAAAAAAAAAGCACTATATAAGTGCAGACCATTTACCAACTTTATAGATTAATCCTACAACAGTGGATCCTTAATCTTTAATCCTACAAAGAGTCCTAAGTAGAACCTTTTGAGTAAATGTAGATCACATATATGATTATATACAGTAAAAAGCCATTGATGAACCATTTTTATGAGCATAGCATTATGCAAATGTAATCAGACAGAGGTACTTGACCAGAGTTCAGATAGTTCTGGATTCAGATAAATAACTCTACCATGCCTTACCACACTACCTGGTGCAAAAGCAAAAGTTTATAATAGTTCCAGGAGAGCGCAACTACAGCCTGTTGAAACTCAGAGAAAGAAAAGCCTGGGCAAACATGACCTGAAGGATGAGGATAAATGAGATACAGGGAGACATCTTGACTGCCACGCTGATGCTGCCAAAAATAAATTCCAACCAAGTTTCCGTGATTGTGCTAATTCTGCAGTCCAAGGTGGTATAGCCACCGCAGCAGGCGATGTTCCCGATGTCAATCCCAACCTCTCTGGAAAGAGCATGGCTGTCACACACTCACTGAGAATACTTGGGGTTTTTGTGTGTAACCTTTGTTCTGAGGGGCTTAGAGCTTATCACATGTTACATATTTATGAATGCTTTTATGCACACTCTGGCCACTTTAATAGGAACACCTGCACATTCTTGCAACTGTCCAGTCAGTCAATCATGTGGCAGCAGTGCAATGCATAAAATCATAGAGATACCGGTTAAGCGCTTCAGTTAATGTTCACATCAAACCAAAGAATGAGGAAAATATCTGATGTTAGTGACTTTGACCGTGGCTTTGGTATTGGTGCCAGATTGGCTCGTTTGAGTATTTCAGAAACTGCTGATCTGCTGGGATTTTCATGCACAACAGTCTCTGTATTGCGAAAAACATTGTTGAGAGAGGTCAGAGGAGAATGGCCAGACTGGTACAAGCTGACAGGAAGTCTACAGTAACTGTAACTAAACAAAATAACCACTCTTTATGACTGTGGTGAGCAGAAAAGCATATCAGAATGCATACATCAAACCTTAAGGCAGAAGAAAAGTAAGAAGATCAGTGAATTGAATTTACTTGTTTCAAATGTAAAACAATTTTGTTTATATATATTTATCCATTTACTTTAAGTAAATGTTGTGTTTTTTTCCAACATGACCATTCTTTGAACAAATATAACTGAACTAAAGAAATGATAAAATAAGTCAAAGCATAGACAGGAGAGGCAAAGAAAGAGGTTTGTTTTTATTTCTTACTTTTCTCATGACATTTAAAAGCAATACCTTGGACCAAAGAAGACATTCCAAACAGTAATTAAACTGCTGCAACATTATACTACATCACACAGAAAATGTCATTTACAAGTGGTTTGGACAGGAGGGTCACGGTAAATTATGTTAAGGGCAGATATTTGGCTCTCGGCCAGTATTCTTACTAGAGATATTGAGATCACGAGTCTCAAATAAGCACGTGGATTTTGATTTTTTTTCTTCTAGACTAAATACACCAGATATTTGTAGACACCTGATCATCACAGCTGTATGTGCATGTTGAACATCACAAAAAGCCTTCTGGGAACGCTTTTTGAAATGTGGCTGTGGGGATTTGTTCCTTCAGCCACAAAAGCATTAGTGAGGTCAGGCACTGATGCCGGATGAGGAGACCTGGCACGTAGTCTGCTTTACAATTTATCCCATAGGTGTTCAGTGAGGTTGAGGTCAGGGCTCTGTGCAGGCAACTCAGATTCGTCTGCTCCAACCTTGACAATGTCATGGAGTCCATGGAGGCAGGTGCAAATGCAGAAGTTCTTGATTTATTGGCAGACACTGGGAACAGACTCAGGAAAACAAACACACTAGGAACCGACATTATCATAAACATAGGAACTAAAAAATAAACTCTAAGAAATGGTACTAAGTAACCAAAATACAGTGCATTTAAAAAAAAACAAAAAAACAATAACAACCATGAACGACCCAAACACAAACATGACCTGACTTGAATTAATGCTTCAGCAACTGAGGAGGAAAAACAGGAAACTTAAACAGAGCACTAATCAATCAGGAAAATTAAAACAAATGAGAAGGTTGAGGTTAAGACATGAAATGGAAGGAGACAACAGAAGAAGTTCTGCAAAGGCAATCAGGGTGCCCTCTAGTGGCCACAATGGAATTGTCCCTGGGGGCCATGACAGGCAATCCATGTCTTCATAGACCTCACTTTGTGCACAGGGGCATTGTCATGCTGGAACAGGTTTGAGCTCATCCCCTTAGATTCAGTGAAGGTAAATTGTAATGCTACAGCATACAAAAACATTCTAGACAATTGCCATAACAGGGAAGAACCACATATGGTAAATGGTCTGCACTTATATAGCGCTTTTATCCAAAGCGCTTTACACTGTGTCTCATTCACCCATTCACACACACACTCACACACCAATGGAGCTGCCATGCAAGGCACTAACTTGCTATCAGGAGCAACTTCGGTATGTGGAGTCATGTGGGCTGGTTATCAAACCGCCATACCTACGATTAGTGGATGACCCGCTCTACCACCAGAGCCACAGCCGCCCACATATGAGTGCACATATGAGTCAGGTGTCATACCTTTGGCAATATAGTGTAAGTGAAGAACAGCAAAACTGATGTCACCTGGGTTCTATCTGTATTTTGTGTCTTTTAATATAATGTTTAGGTGGTTTTGAATAATTCTGTTCAACTTTTTTTTTTTTTTCCTGCTGACCTTTGGAAGTAGAGGAAAAACCCAAATTGATTTGATGTTTTTGTGAAAGTAGTTTTTGTATTAAAGTGTAATGCCATCTTCTCACCTGAAATGACATTTAACATTTTCTCAGACTCTCGCTGATGCTCTTTATACCTGGCAGGATGACTTTAAATGTCATGCGAGGAACATATTGACTAAAATTAATGGTTGTCTGTTAAAGTGGACATCGGCTAATGTTGACCTGATTGTGCCTTGGAGATTTCCACGTGGCTGGCCTCAGTAGAGAGGAATCCACGTGTTCCGAGGGCACATGTTTTCAACAGACCACGGCCTCCTGCTTCAGAGGTAGCTGTCTCAGTCCCCACGGGAGTTGAGATTATACATAAATGCATGCGTACACATGCAAAGGCATAAGAATTGGTCCAAGTAGTAATTGTGGGAACCTTCTTCCTGATTCATACACGCACAAATACCAATCTCTCTCAAGCTTCTTCAGACAGCTGTCCCACATATGTGGTGGCCTGGGAAAAAAATGCATTTAATGATATTTTTTATTAATGAGTTTCATTGTTTTATGAAAAAAAGTTATTTTAAAGAATTATAAATTTACAATAGGAAATGTATTCTCACTTATTGAGCATCATCCTTACCAGTCTCAGTCTCATCACCTGAGATAAAAGTCACTTAGGCCTTATCATTAAGTATTCACTTGAGCGATCATTTACAGTCTTTTATTGGTGGGGAAATAATCACAGATTTATCTATGCAATTCTGTTTGGTTGGAAATTATTTGTAATCAATATCTTTTTATTAGGTTATTTAAACATTTTTGACTTTGTCCGCTGTCATCTGTACAGAGTGTGTAAGCACTGTTCTCTGTTTTGATGATGATATGGTGCTATAGGATTATCATGACAGCCAGAATCTGATCACAAAATCAATTGATGAGGCTCATGTCGAATCAAATTGTGAGAAGAGCTAGCACTGTTCAAACAGTGCTCTGAACAGCACTGTTCAAACAGTTCAGACATCTTTAAGCAGACTATTTTTACTGCTGCATTTGTTAAATTGGCTTCTTACCTGCCATGAACTTTGCAGGCAGACAGCCAAGGCAGGTCTATCAAGTGGCCTAAGTAAAAACATTTTCACATCGTTTTGGTGGAATATGGTCAGGTTTTCTTAAAATAGAGATGTGAAAGTACAGTCATGTGAAAAAATTAAGTACACCCCATGGAAAGTGTTGGCATTTTTGACATATTTGAACAAGCAAAGATTTGATCCTCTTTGAAATAGTGCCTATTAATAAAGTTGATGCACGCTATCAAATGACACAGAAAATTGACATTTTGTAGTAATTTGTAGATCAGTCACATGGAAAAAGTAAGTACATCCCTACATTTATTACACCTTCAAATCCATAAAATTAGAATCAGGTGTTGAAGATTGGGTTCCAGTGATTAGAACCTGCTTAGGGAGTGCAGGTGGAACCTGTCTTATTTATACCACTCTCATATCTAGTGTCTGGTGTTCCTTTTTGTTATTGAGGTGTGTAGTGTCATCATGCTAAGATCTAAAAGAGTTCTATAAGTCCTTCAGAAAAAAAGGTTGTGGATGCCTATGAGTCTGGCAAGGGATTTAAAAAGATCACCAAATTATTTGAAATACATCATTCCACTGTAATAATCTACAAATGGTGCAGATTTCAAATGACTGCCAATTTGTCCAGGACTGACAGTCCCAGCAAATTCAGCCCAAGAGCAAACAGTCTGATGCAAAAAGAGGTCTCCAAGAGCCCCAAACTTTCTCACAGGATCTGCTAGTAAGTCTTGCAACTGTTGGTGTCAAAGTACATGCTTCTACAATCAGAAAGAAATTACACAAATTTGACCTGCAAGTGAGGCGTGCCAGGAAAAAGCCTGTGCAAGGATACAGTTTGCCAATGAGCATATAGACAAAGACCAGACCTTTTGGAATAATGTGCTCTGGACAGATAAATCAAAGATAGACTTGTTTGGCCACAGTAACAGCAGACATGTTTGGTGCAGACCAAAGACAGCTTTTCAGGAGAAGCACCTCATACCAACTGTGACGCATGGTGGTGGAAATGTTAGAGTTTGGGGTTGCTTCGCTGCCTCAGGGACTGAACAGCTTACTGTCATTGATTCAACTATGAATTCTCCATCATATCAAAGAGTGTTTGAAGATAATGTGAGCTCATCTGTCCAAAAGTTGAAGTTTAAATGAAAGTGGACCTTTCAACAAGTTAGTGATCCTAAGCACACTAGCGAATCTTCCAAGGAATGGCTCAAAACGAATAAATGGAGGGTTTGGAATGGCCTAGTCAAAACCTGGATTTGAATCCCATTGAAATGTTGTGGGGGGATTTGAAATGGGCAGTACATGCAAGAAAACCCTCAAACATCTTACAATTGAAAGAATATTCCATGGAATAGTGGTCAAGCCTGGTGGACATTTCTGCTAAAGTACTAGCTTCTGAGGTCAAGGGTGTACTTACTTTTTCCACAGAATAATATCTATTGATATTTCTGTTGAATAAATGATTGAAAAAGCTAATTTCAACTTTATAAGATATAATTTAAGTATATCAACTTTATTAATAGGCACTGTTTCAAAGAGGATCAAATGTTTGCTTTTCCGAATATGTTAAAAAAGACAACAATTTGTATACAGTATTATTCATAGAAAAACTACATTTTGATCAAAACCTAATTTTTCATCCTTTTCAGAATTTCACCATCGTGACATCCAGTAGTCTTTTTCTGGGCTGCCTTATATACAGTATAACACATTTGATAGACCATATTACGGCATATTTCAGTGTTGTGGTGATGAAAGCAGGCAAGCAGTTTACAGTGGATTATATGTTATCATACCACACTGTCAGCCATTATACTTTTTACCGGTATTCATGCTGCCATGGCCAAGCAACTATTTTACACATTATTGAAATGTAGTCACGAATTAAAGAAAAATATCAAAAATGATGTCTGTGATCTCTTAAAAGAGATAGAAAGCCTTTATTTGTCACATATACATTTATAGTACATTGAATTTTTTTTCACATATCCCAGATTGTCATGGTTAAAGTGCACATGGAGCAGATAGGGTTATGGGCAACACATTGCCAGCTTATTCCTCAACCATCTGATCAGTAACCAATAGCCATAAGCACTTAGCCACCACTGAGTATACCAAAATGTGCTTTGTTAACTGTATCCTTATATTTTTAGACAAGGAGTTGGCTTTATTTCTAGTTTCTCACTTTACAGCCAACACGCTTCCTTTAAATAACAACTTTTCCGAGCTCAGTGAGTGTCACCCTATAAAAGAAAATGCTTAGGAGTACAGTACAATACATGAAGTGATGGTTGTGCAAAGAACAAAGAGCATAAAAAATGTGTTAAAACAGTAAAGTTGTAGCAGAGCAATCTCTGTCTGTCAGTGGTAGCTACAAAAGCACATACAAAAGAAGCAATAATGGTGACATAAATGGATTTAATTTTGTGAAATGAAAGTAAATGTGCTTTCAGAACAGACACTGCACTGATGTATAAGTGAAATCATTCATGTATATTCAACATTACTGTCAAAGGGACAAATGGCGCACTTTGAAATTAAGCCACACATTCTGAAATCCTCCTTGAACATAGCCATAAAATGTTGGGAAAATGCTTCCTGATAGATTTTGCTTGCTTAGTGAAATCCATGCTTAGTAACGGGCTCTTACGTTTTCCTGAATGTTTTTTATGTTTATCATGAAATCCTGATTCTTTGCAAGTTTGCGTTTTATTCAAAATTCCAATCACTATATGTAAATGCAGCTCCCAAAGGAGATCAGAAACATATGCAGAAAGCTGTCTCTAAGGAGACAAAGTCCACCCCACTGAATATTAAGTAAGTAATTGATTAATGAATTCCTTAATATTTTTAACAGATTTGTGTCAGTAATTTTATTCACATTCCTGACTAGCATTTACTTGTGCCGCTCTGTTGTTTATATTTTAAATTGCCTCTGTGGCAGATAGATAGACAGAGCAGATAGATAGAGAGACGTGAAAGAGAGAAAAAGAGAGAGAGGCGGTTTCTGAAGCTACAACACTGATGTAAATGTAAGGAGAAGGCTGTAGTGGGGGTAAGAAGTAGAGATTAATGAAGGACTCCATAGCAAAGATATGCTCTTTTGTTTTGTTTTCATTAGAAGCGTCTGTGGCATAAAAGAAAAGCTCACTCAATGTCAACAACAATGATAATATTTTTTTTTTTTAATTATAATAATAATAACATATAATAATAATGTAAGCGGTACAGAAAATGGATGGATGTATGGTAATAATAATAATAAGTAGTAGTAGTAGTAGTAGTAGTAGTATCTATGTTAAACATAGATACTTCATTGAGCATTTATAACACATTCATAGACATTGCATTCATTTTTTTTTATAACTCTGTGCTGCAGGATTTATGAAAAGGTTAGTTTACAATTTGTGAGGTGCCATTTAAAATTTTCTGTAGTATGACTTTGTACATGAACGAGATCATTATTTTATGGGTAAATGGTGCAAAACTGTTTGACAGTAACAATTTAAACAATCGACCCACAATAATAATTGGGGGGGTAATAATCTGATAATAATCTGAATGTGAGTTCATGAATTTTGGCATAAGCCTTTTGTGAATCTTTCAGCGTATATATTTGATACATATATTTGACATACATGTGCAATGCTCCTGTGCCATCATTGTCATCAAAACAGAGAGGAGCGCTTACGCTGTACAGCGGACAGCAGCCAAAGTTTAAAAAATAAAATGCAGGAATTACCTGCCAAAAAGACCAAATTGATTCAACAGAAGTGATTGAATTAATCACCAATTTTTCACCAATGTTGACGTGAACAGAGATCAGATAAGTGAAGAGTTGATGATGAGACTCGTGTTTCAATGCTGCGAGTGATTTTTACCTCAGGTGATGAGACGGAGACTGATGTCGATCATGCTGATAATCAAATTGATGACCCTTTTCCCATTGTAAATTTGTAAAACGTTTTTAAAATCTGCCAGTAATGTTGCTTTTAATATGTATGTAGATTATGTTATAGATGCAGAGGTATTTGGGTCTTTTGGAATGAAATCTTTAACTGTGATTTTCTCCATTTTCACTTTAACTCTACCTTTCTTCTGGTTCTACTTCTGGTTGACTTACATACACAAGAGCGTGTGGGCGGCTGTGGTTCAGGTGGTAGAGTAGGTTGTCCACCAATCGTAGGGTTGGCGGTTCGATTCCCGGCCCGCATGACTCCACATACCGAAGTGTCTTTGGGCAAGGCACTGAACACCAAGCTTCCCGATGGCAAGCTAGCGCCTTGCATGGCAGCTCTGCTACCATTGGGGTGTGTGTGTGTGTGTGAATGGGTGGAAAGCGGTGTGGAACTGCTAAAGTTAAAAAAGCATTATAGAAGTGCAGACCATTTACAAGAGAATAAACTTGACTTATTTTATTTATCTATTTTAGGGATCTCTGGGTAAACAGGAAAGTTTGGTGAACCACAACTGTGTTTGTTTTTTGGGGGGTTTTTTTGTGAAAAGAATTTGATATTTTGAATATTGATTCAAGCAAACTAAATAAAAAGGGCATTGGTCTATTGCTCAGAAGGTCATGAGTTCAAACCCCAGCACCGCCAAGCTGCCACTGTTGGGTCCTTGAGCAAGGCTCTTCACCCTCAATTGCTTAGATGTATGAATGAGATAAACGGAAGTCGCTTTGGATAAGGGTGTCTGCCAAATACCATAAATGTAAATGTAAATTATTTATCATGGTATCAAAGCTAGAGCTTCCAAAATAACCAGCTATCCAGACCTTGTATAATATGGACAGATCCTAGGCTTCAGTCCCAGACATTGTTTACAGTAGAAATAGCTGCCTCTGAAATTTTTATGCGTCCCATTACTGTGAAATTGATCTCTTGGGAAACTTTGGCTCTTTTGCACAATATGTACATCTGTGCACATGGGGCCCATGAAATATTGAGTCTGTGGATAGAGGCTCTGTACTGCCATTGCTTTCGGTTTAAACAGCTGAATTAAATAGTTGTGGTCTGCACACTGGACAGATTGTGTTCTTAAGATGGATTTTGCAATAATGCTTTTCTAGAAATGTATTTTTGGCATATAGTCCAATAGTCTTGGGGTGTACATTACTAGAAATAATACACAATATATAAATATTGCTATCTTTAACATAATTCTCATGGTCCCCAAAGTTAAACTATAATATTATAGCATTTATCTACCAGCATAAATATTTCTGGAGAAAGCAAATAAACAGATATACAGTGCCCTCCACCAATATTGGCACCCTTGGTAAATATGAGCAATGAAGGTTATGAAAAATTGTTTTTATTGTTTAACCTTTTGATCTTTTGTTAAAAAAAATTCATAAAAATACTCTGCTCTCACAGATATCAAACACAACACAGGTTTATAATTTTTTTTTTTTTTTTTTTAAGTGTGTGTGTATACAGTATCTCACAAAAGTGAGTACACCCCTCACATTTTTGTAAATATTTGATTATATCTTTTCATGTGACAA
>JANDJT010000001.1:26973063-26993878 GCA_024331685.1 Stegophilus panzeri | reverse complement strand
GAGTTAATTAGCTGATTAGAGCTCTTCTCAGGTCGACATTTCTGTATTATAAATTCTTTATTCTAATATTCTGAGATGCTGAATTTTTGATTTCTGTGAGCTGTAATCAAGATTAAAACAAAACAAAAAAAAAAGCTTGAAATATTTCACTTTGTGTAATGAATCCAGAATATATGAACGTTCCACTTTTGAATTAAATTATGGAAAAAAATGAACTTTTCCACAATATTGTGATTTTTTTTTTTTTTTTTTGAGATGCACCTGTATCTGTGCACATTTTTGATGTTGTATAGTGATTTTAATTAGCTGAAGGAGTGTGATAAATCCGTGGTAAAGAACGTCTTAAATTTCCTGATGCACATATCGTACATAATAAATGTATACATTAACGTGGAAGTAATAAACATAAATGAGTCCGAATGCTCTTCATATGTAGGCAGACCCAATATCAGTACATCAATAGAATATTTTTGAAACACAGTAAGAGAAAGTATTATGAAATGGCTTTTTTTTCATATTAAAAAGGATATTATTATTATTATTATTATTATTATTATTATTATTAAATATAAATATGTAGAGTAAAAAGAGGACCAAAACAGTTTTTTGTTGCACAGCTAAGCTTGCAAGGCAGCATCACTTTTAAATTAGTGGAATCCTCCCAAGCTGCTTGAAATTTCTCCTTGAAGGCCTGAGCGTTCTCCAAAAATACACCCTGTGGTTGTGCTTCGGCATCCAGGAGGGAGCCTTCTCACCAGCCAGGCCCCAGAACAAGGTCGTTCCACAAATGTCTGTAGCTTGTGCCAAATACAGTACTTCTATAAAGCACCAAGTCTTTAGCTATGCAAAGCTTAAGTAAGGTAACTTTTATCAATATTCTTTTTTAGTTCTTCCACAAGCTGTTGCCTGGAGCAGTGTGGTGATGATAAAATAGGCAGCCTGTTTACCAGCAAAATCAATCTTCTCTGTGAGGATGATACAGGGATTTTAGTGAAACTGTCCATTTTTCAATCAAACAAAAGTAGTTAGACAAGTTTTTTTAGAACTTTACTTTTTATAGATGAGAAATATTAGAATAAAAAAACATTTGCAGAATTCTATGCATTGGATTTCAGTTGTATTTTTTACTACTTCTTGGTTTTACCCCATTTCCATTCTGGCAGCAATGCAACCAAGTGGCTAGAAGCCATCGTTATGGTTAGGCAAAGTGTGTGGGGTGAGTTTAAATCTTTGATTTCAAAGTTGTTCTGTACTGCAGTGTGTTCCCTCATGGTGTTGCCAATATGCCCATTAAAAAATAACCTGTGCCAGTATGTGCAGAACAGACATGTGGCTTTTTTGGCTGTGTGATTATAACAGCATCAAACTAGCACTAGCAGCGGAAGCTACTGGTCCACAAGCGTTGTGAGGGTGAGACGCAGGAGAGTGTACTAAGGTCGGACACGGTAGCTGGGCTCCTACATGTGGTTATCCAATTGAATGAACAAAGTCTATGAGCTTGGGACTTAAAAATGATTGATTGAAAGATAACGAGCTTCATGGCAGCACCCGAGGTGTCATTTTTAGTGACGATAAAGCTCTGAAATGCTTCTTCCATGCCCTTTTCTTGCTCTTTTTAACAGTTTTTAACAATCCAGAGCTAGCAGGCTGTAGGGCATTTCACAAACGCAGACGAATCCTATTTTGGCAATGGTGACAGGCGGACCAGGAAAGAACGTGATCATGTGATCAGTGCGCCTTATCTAACTTTATGCAAATGTAAGGGATGGTGGCATTTTTGACCATCTTTTGTTTCCACATGCAGTCTTTGTTCAGCTCCTGAGCTAGTTGTTGAGACTCGCGAGGCTGCTACGGGCCTAAAATGGTGGCTGGTGTTTTCCTCGTTCTAGTTTGCATAATCAATCGATTTTGTGAAGGCGTGGCAACCGTCAGTACGTTAAAGATAGGAACACCCATTAGCGAGCAGGGTGGATCGATTCGAATGACGTGAGGTGAAAAATTGCTGCCGTACTGAATTATATCCACTATGTACCGGATGTTGTAGCACGCACGCGCCGACGACAGACACGGTACGTCGCTAAGTAATTTATCTCTGGTTCTGGTTAGAGTTAGAACATGCAGTACGTCCTGGATCTAATCCAATACGTCATCGCGCTACAAGCTGCCGTGAGGACACACTCGGTCAGTTGGGAAAGGGTAAGGCTTTTATTATGCAGATGCAGCACTGAAAACTACACACCAAGGAAAAATGCATCGTGAGCTGATTGAATAAACATCAAAGATGCTGGTCAGGCTTCCTTTTTTCATTTCTAGTCATAGGAATATTCTAGTCATATTGATTTGTCTTGAATGCCCTGAAAAGTTAGGGCTTCAGCAAATAATTCTGTATCCTCTGCGAGAGGGCAAACAGCTGTGTGCTATCTGTCCTGTGTTTTTTTTTTTTTTTTTAAACATTTTTTTCTAAGAGTTATTGTGATGAACTGTAGACAGACAGGATTTTGAAATAGGAAAAGATTCTGGAAATAGAAGGGAGAAACTGCAGACAAAAAAACCAAACAAACAGTGAGTTACATTTTCAGATTAAATGAAGAGTTACCTTGCGTAGACAGGAGTGGACACATCACTAGCCCTGGCACATGGGACAAGCAGCTTTCATGTCTGGGCTATCATAAGGCATGTTTAAAATGATATTTGTTTACTAAATTGGTGTAAAAAGTATTACCCATTACCACTTTTGACATTTACATACAAAGACAATCCTATACATACTGGATATAACACGTATTATGCTCGACATTTTAACTAAAGGCACAAGCATGATATGAGAGATTCGAGACATCATGGCTACGCAATTCCTTACCCCCTGGGGAGGATGGAGGGTGATGCATGCTTACAATGAGACACCTGAAGCAAGCTGGCAACGGAGCGTCACAGGGCAGTCGAAAACACTCGGAGGAAAGTGCTATCGGCCCACTTCCACAGACATGAGCTCAGATTTGGCTAGTGTTGCTGTGATTGACAGGAGGAGAAAGTATGGCATCCCTCCCACCCAGAATGCATGGACAGTATTGCTCTCTTGGCTCCCAGTCATGGTTGGTTGTGGCATTGTCGGGATTCATACTTTTGAGGTTAATTACATTAGATAGCCAAGTTTATTAAGTTTTTGGGTAACCAAAACCTTGTGTTTGGCAATGGACGTATTACATAGAGTATGTTGTGCGTTTGACACACACCCTCATTTGTTCACCCCCTTGGTGTTTAGTCAGGTGTGCACACAGTGCTCATCTCTGCTGTAGACTATAATCACCTGTGGGAGGTGGTTTCTGTCCACTTCCAAACCGTGTCATTTAATTTCACTGAGATTAACCCTGACTTGACCCAACTCCAGGAACTGGACACGAATTGCCATTCCTTGACATGCAAATCACCAAATGAGCACTAGAGGAAGGCTGTAGAAGTATAATATATTTTTGTACATTTCTACGCAACATATGCCAGAGAACACAAAAAACTATGCAGTTAAAACAATCCTGATGTTTTGAAATGATTGAATCGTATCATTTAATAATTTGTCATGTTTCTGAATGAGGTTTATGAGTAAAACTCTGAACCTAATAATCAAATATTTATATATTAGTAATTAGATCTGCAACGACTAATCGATAATAATCGATTATGAAAATCGTTGTCAAAGAATCTCATTATGGATTAGTTGGTCTGTGCGCAGCATGTTTATTCATTACATTACTTCTGTTCCGAAAACATGCTTCGGAGAGTAAATACTAAAGTTGTGTCCCAAATGATGTACTACACACTTACACTATGCACTGTGTACTCTACAGTCTAGTGTATGAATTTTAGAAAGGTAATATCATCTCAAATATATCACTAGCGGTTTTTTTACTAACTGGACGTATAAGCTGCTTCCTAATCGACGGCGCATGACGTCATACGAACGTAACGTGACGCCGCAAGCTTTAGCGGATACCCAGAGTCACTTACAATGACCTTCTTCAGTTTACTGTTTGTCAACGTTACCTTTTATAAAAAGTAATGCATAAATACTATTATATAATATAAATTTATATATTAGTATTTATGCATTATTTTTTATGGATGCACAAAAAGCACCGAATTAAACTACAGTCCTAAATGAATAATATATATTCTGGTATTTGTCTGTGTTTATTGGGTTCTTTTCAGTCTTATATAATTGGACAAACAGTTGTGTAAAGTTTTAGTCTGAAGTTTATTTTTGTAACACTCAGTTTGTGGACAACTAATCGATTATGAAAATAATCGTTATATAAAAACTTTCACTCTGGTTGGGACTAGGCAAACCTCGGTGAGAAAGCAGCCTTAGTTTAATCTTTGATATGTGGTATTGATGGTTGTGGGAGCAGTCGATCGAGTCATTCTTTGCACGTTCCAGAGCGATGTGTTAAGCCATATGCCGCACCAATGGAGCACAGTTTACCCTGCTGGCAAACGTTATCGCTGTGAACACTAACAAAGTGCTTCATGTACAAGTGAGGAATGTGTGTTTGTCGAGTTGGGGTGTTCATGTTTGTGGAATGCATTCGTAGGCTGTTTGCATGCGATTCAAATGTTTTTAACTTTCCCTTTTTTTTTTTTTTTTCTTTTTTTTTTTGTACCCTCCACACCCTGCAGATACCAGACAGACCTGTTGCATAAGCAGGAGTGAAACCTGTGTGGACGATGCTATCTAAATCTTCCTTTTTTTTCTCTTTTCTTTTTTTATTTTTTTATTTTTTTAAACCTAAGCTTAGGTTTAAAAAAACAAAAACCTTTCAGATTAAATGTTGTGCAGTGAGTGAGTGAGGAGAAGGAATCATTGAGTGGATGCACACGCTTCAGTGCTGAGAGACTAAACCTCTACAGCTCAGCCTAATGACCAGCAGCAAGGCCTCAATTACTCTGAAATGTGCTCCTTATTCTGTGATTTATTTAATCACACGTGCATGCACGCAGCAGCGGCAGTGTCTTCTGTCCTGCCAAGTCAGCCTACAGCCTCAGTCTGGAGTGGATATACAAATTAAATGGGGAACTCTTTAACGAAGACCTATTCACCAACAAGTGTTTATGTTAAAGTGTGTGCGCTGTGCTCAATCTTTTTATTCTTCAGAGGACACTGACACACACACACACACACACATAGAGCATGACAGGAAATGTCTGAAGCCCCCAACCACCATTCTGCGCAGTGATTGGCCAGTAAAGACATGCGAATAAATGGGGGTGGAAAGGAGGGTGGCTGTTAGCATGCAGCTGTTATGCGAGCTTGTGTATTTTATGTACATCTGGGTGATTTAAATGGGACGTTTGCTAGCTGGCACATCAGAGCCAAAACATCCCGCTCCATCTGATTTTCAAGTCAAAGTGTAACATTTAGCGATTTCATGCACAGCGATGTTAAAAACACTGATGAGCTCCATATCTCTTTAAAACTTTCTGCCATCAGTGTGATTGTTGTGACGATCTGCATCTCAAATCATAAACCCTCACTGTACATTCAAGAATTTTTCCTAATCTATAAACTCGAGAAAACCGGTACTCAGACCAGACCTTTCGGTAGGTTTACCCTCCAGAATTTCACGTATCGACATACAGTTGGTCTTCGTTATGGAACCGTATACAGTTTCGGGCGTTTCATTTTTAATTTTACGAAAGCTTCAAGTGCAGTTAATTATTCGTCATGCTGTACGTGCAAATAGACGACTGCTTGAAGCCATGGGCTGCGTCCCAAACCGCGTACTTACCTACTATATAGTAGCCAAAATACATGCATTTCACTTCCTACTATATAGTAGGTAAGTACGCGGTTTCGGACGCAGCTGTGCTCTCTTGTTTGCCGTAAAACGGTTGAGCACTGCTGTGTGTGTACGTGTCCTGTCACAAAATGCGGTGAAAACTCCCACATGACGTTAATAGTGTGATTAAGGTGTGTTCATGTCTGTAATGCACTTCCATAATAGGACTAAAACAGGAATACTCCACACGTCTTAATTCCATTTGTGTTTACTTCGAGTATGACTTTAATCGGATTAAGGTCATCAATAATCGCTGTTTACATGCTAGTTTCTTAATCAGAGTATCGTCTTAATCTGGTTAATATCGGATTATTGTTGTCCATGTAAACGTACTAAGTGACTAAGTGATTTAAAACGCTGTTTGCTCTCCTGTATCAGTGCAGATGCATTGAAGTGCAGTCAAACAGTGTAGTAAAAACTGGTTTTTTGGTATGCAGCCAGCATTTATTAACATTTACACAATGTTTTTGACCTAAATGAAGAAAATGTTGTTGTTTATCTCAGCTACTCGATCATTATAATAGTTTAACAGGTTTGTTGATTGGCTCCTTGTCCCCTCCCCAAGACTTTTTCAAGTTATTTGATATAGAAACACCATTTCAATAACAAACTTTTAACTTAAGGGGAAATTTTACCTTAACGTAATTAACTATTAAATTAGCTTGAGCATTCGTGTTTGATTTGTAATAGGGGACAAATTTGAGAAGAGTCATACAAGCTTTCTGCTTTAGCAAGCTCTGAGTAAAATTCAAAAGCCTCATGCTTTTAAAAAAAAATATAAATAATGCATATTTTTATGTTTTTCCTGCTCCCAATACACCTGGTGCAATGAATCAAGTTAATTAACAGCCTTTCTCTGTGAGGTGAAGTATGTGTTAGAGCAGGGAAAGCACTCATATGTTCTGGGCAGGGAGTACTCTAGAACGAGGATTATGAAAAATGGCAACATCGTCATCTCAGTCGAAGCACACGACCATTTTTCTTGTTCTCTTTTGACTACGCACTTGCACATGCCACGACTTCTCTTTACTGCCCGCCCTCGTGTTTGATGGACAGCTGTGATCCTCCAACAGTTCATATCAGATGCTTCTTGGCAGCAGGAAGCAGTTCGAAAGCATTACCCAGGCTTCACAGCTTGCACCCTCAGAGCCTCTACAACAGAACAGGAAGTAGGCCTCGAGCACAACACTATTATATTGTTTGTGAGCAGCGTTCATTATTTTCACTGACATTTGATCTGCATTGTTTCCTCGTGGGGAAGAATGACCCACCTGTGAACACTGCAGTTTTGTCCGAGGTTTACATGCTGTCGTCAGGGCTGTGAAAATACACGAAGGCAGCTCATAACTTGTACTTTTAGCATTTGGATATGTTAGTAAAACACCACTCTCAGTGTTTTCTTCCTGATTTTCGGCGTCTTAGACGACGTGATGTGTTTGGACTGGTCAACGAGTCATTAATTAGGAGCTTATGTTATTGCGTTTCTCTTCAAATACTTGATTTACTTGTTGGTGTCTTTTATTATGCTACCACCATATGCACCTCAACTGACATCTGATCCCTTGGCATAGAGTTTCACCTCTGGTTTAACCACTCTCACTCTACTTTCACTTGTTGTAGTTTAATCACCATTGTGCCATGACCTAAACCAACCTTTCTGAGTTAGATAAAAGATGCATTGATTTGACTTGATTTACATAAGTCCTGCTTCCGTATGAGGGGTGTAACCGTACACACCGGTCACGAATTGTTTCGATTCGCCAGTACCGGCTTCACCGTTTTGATTCGATTCTCAGAATTTTTTGAACAAGGTTTGAACGAAGAAAAACGATTCCTTTTTTAAAATTTTTTACAAAAGTAAAAAAAAACAAAACAATGCAAAACAACCTGCATTAATATTGTAAACAAAACGCACTTTGATCGTTAGTTTGACACGTTCCCCGACAGACGATTAACGGCCGTTGCGATCAAATGTTCGTGTGCATGTGGGTGAGACGTGGGTGCTTACAGAAGAACGAATGCAAGAGGGTGTGGGTTTACTATACCTTCATTTCAGATTAAGGTGTATTGAAACTTAATTGTATTCTCAGTCACCTTCCGAGGCTAAATCCTATAATGATACTTCAACATAAAGACGACGCTGACAGCTAATGCCCCGAGTACCATCTGTAAGTACTCTTCATGGTAAAGTCAGGAAAGTGTGTGAGAGAACTAACTGTCGTAGCTGTCTTTCTATTTAAGCCTTTCAGTAAAGTTAATCCTCACTGTTTGTACCTGAAGATCCACTGACAAATCAGTAGCTCCTTTCTGTGAGCACTGATGGCTGTTTATTGAGGCTCTGAAGTGTCTGCAGTGAGAGTAAAGAGTAATCCTATGCAGCTCTTTGTGGTAGTGTGACAGTGAGTCATGTCTGAGTCATCACCCTAAACCTGGAAACCCCACACAATTCCAGGCATCTCGGACACAGCCTCGCATGCACACAGTTAGTAATAAAAGCCGAAGCCCTTATTCAGTAAACGTATACCGCTTGGTACAAAGTTACACTGCTCTGGAAAAAGCTATACAGTAAAGAAGTATTTTAGCAGCTTAAAAAGTCTTCCTCTTTTCTCTGTTCTGGTTTTCTAACAAGCTTTCTGCTCTTGGCTGAGCTCCATTGGAAAGCACCTGCCTGTAATTTTCATAGACTGAGTCATGGGTTGAGCTGGGATTTGAAGTCTGGACGAGAGCAAAACGTAAAAACAACTTGCTGGATGAGAATAAAGTCCGCATGAGCAAAAGCTTGCGTCAGCTATTTGGGCATATTCGCATATGTGTAAACAGAAGTGAGAAAGAGAAAAGGGAAGCGGAGAAAAATGGCCCAGTTGGCTGTGTGGTAGGCCCTGTTTTAGTCGGGAACTGAGATCAGGAAGCCGTAAGGCACGTAATGGTATTGGGCCTCATTTATCAGTCTTTCAGTAATGTTGATTTTCTTCATACTCAAATGAGTGGTACTTGTCATGATAATCAGTTGTAAATTACCAAGCATGTTCGAAAAACTGCTGATTTGCATTTAAAGCTACAGTACTGAATTTTTGCCTCTCTATCGCCATCTCTGTTTGAAACACAAAATTGCAAGTTATTTGGGAGGTTTTTTTTTTTTTTTTTTAGAAACCTCGTGGGTTGTGCTTCGGCACTGCTCCTCTTTGTGGCTGAATCTGATGGTTGGAGGCGTACGTATGGGTTGTATATTAGCTCTTGACAACGGAGGTGGTGGTGGATACGGTTTTCTTGGAGTAGAGGAGAATTGCGCTTTCTCTCATAGCTAGCAGAAAATAAGTGCAATTTACCTCACTGACCATAGCAAAACAAAAACAAACCATAGGAACCTCGTTACCTTGCTGAATCAAGCGAACAAGTGCGTTTTGTTAGCTAGCTACCTATTGAGCCACTGAAATGTCATATCTGTTCAGCAGTAAAAAAAAAAAAAAAAAAAAAAAAAAGCCATCTCTTCATCAGTCTTCAATCCCTTCAGATCTCAGAGTTATCGCCACCTCTCCAAAACCAAAACCACCTTTCCAAAACTCTGTCGCTTTCCCTTTTTGACTGCAGACTCTCTGGAGTTCAAGGCATCTTGGTTTTGACAACAGCTGATTCCACAGATGATGATTCAACAATGATTGCATTTAGAATGATCCAGATTAAAAGCAGCCATCTAGATGGCAAGTTTAAATTCTAAGTAACTGTTGTAAGAGCAAGTTACAAACACTCCACCATTCTCAGCACCCACATATGCGACATAGTACCCGGCTCGTCTTCTTTCTGTTTACGGACTTGACGTAACCACACAAAGATGAATTACGTCAAACTGACGTTTCCCTTGCAAACCGACCCGACAGCTCAGATTGTAAATCATTATAAGCTTACCGTCGTGAAACGGGGTAAGTTAAGGAGACAGTTTGGAACACTTTTTTTTTTTTTTTTTTTTTTTTTTTTTTATGTACTTGCACAATAATTGATTTGTTTCAGTACTGCAGCTTTTATGATGGCCACAAAACTCCATAAATGGTAAAGCTCACAGTGAGCTGAACATCACACAATGATGAATAAACAGCAGATGAACACCTTGTGCACTAAATCTTCTGAAACGAGTTTCACAGAATTGTCATTGAATTTATGTATTTGTGCAGTTGAAATAAATAAGCGACCCGACACCGTAACCCGTATCTAAAATTGCAGTGTCTCAGGCCAGTTATATGACTTAAAAGCCAATATATTGAGGTTCACATTCATGAGTCTCAAACTCAGGAGCTCTCATAGGATATGGATGTATTTTGGAACTAACCGGGTTTTCATTAATACTAAGTTTCTTGTGCAAATGATCCTGTGAACGATTTATTAATAAATCAGCTTGTATCCTCGATTCAATGTAATTTGAGCAAAAAGAATGAATTCATACTGCTCTAGCACAAGGACTTCCCAAGATGGCGTCCTCAGCCCTGATCCCGATACTCCTAATGCCGCCATTGGACACTATGCTGTGCTGTTGCTAGTTGCCAACAGTAAATTATAGGTTCCCTATGCTATAATAAATGCTATTAAGATGGCCACCACTGTGCAGATTTTCTCCTAAGGACACAGATGACATCATTATGAATAGTGTTATTGAATATGAGGTAAATGCTTGGTTAAATCATGGGCATTCATTGTGTCAGCTTGTTTTGGAAGCTGGATCCAGCATCAGCCTCCTGCATTATGGGAGAATGTATACTCTAAATGGTTTATCAATGCATCATGGGAAATGTTCACAAGAATAGTCAGGTTTGCTTTGCCCCACTTGACCTCTTCAAGGTAAGAGTCTCTGCCAATCAATACACCATTATTCTGACTGATCAGTCAGAAGCATTTCTATCCTGTTGGACGTGGTCTCTTCCAGGATGTCTCCGTCCCCATATACAGAGCATGACAGCTTAGTGAATGGTTGCATGAGGATGAAAATAATGCTGTAGCCTTCACAGTCACCAGATCTCAACCTAACTGAACACCCATGAGAGATTTTAGAGTGGCGCATTAGACAGTACTCTCCACAACCATCATCAAAACACCAGCTGAAGGAATATCTTTGGAAAGAAGGGCGTTCGTCTTTTCAGTACAGATCCAGAAACTTGTAGAATTGATGCCAAAGCACACTGAAGCTGTTCTGGCTCCTCATTGTCGCACAACACCTTTCTATTGGTTTTTCCTTTAATTTGTCACCCTTTTGTATGTGGACATTGGCAACTATTCAACTATGCAGAATTGTGCCTCCTTGCTCTGTCTGGATGAACTGATTTACAGTCAGATCTTTATTCCCTTCCCCCATCATACCATCATAGACATCAATTACACTGCATATAGATTTATTGAATCACAAATACTACTTTGTACATTAGTTTATTGACTTTTACTTTCAACATCTGTGAAGTTCTGTCGCAGCTTTTGTACTGACAACTATAATATACCCGACTTAATGTGTGGCCTGCAGTGATGTCTTTCTGTTTACACACATTGGTGCACTGTTGTAAAGCTGCAGATTGAAAAGGTTTTAACTCATCAGTGGACTTGGCACAGGGAAAGAACACACACAATGATTAATGCCAACCACAAAATTACTACCGCCACAGACGTCAAAACAAACACTGTAGTGAAAATCCATTGTTTCTTTCCTTTAATGAAACACAATGGCTTCCTGTATGCCAAGCCAGGTTTTATTGATTACCTGTATGGGCAAAGAAAACAGGCTAAATCATAGCCTACTATTAAATCCATGCTCACGTGGGCCTAACTGGAGATGTGGAAACTGACTAAACCGAGCTGTCGTATAACTCTCCTGCGAGTAAAATGTGATGTTACCTTGTCGAGAGAAAATAAAGACACTAGCCAGACTTTATGTGCAATATCATAAAATATCTTTTATGTGCAATATCAGCAGAAACGTTGGCTGAAAATGTGCTGACGAGATGTTGCACAAGAAAATGAACCTGTTATCATAGAAGAGGTTCATAGTCAGATGATGTGCTATGCTTCGGATCATGAGCCTTCTCCATACTTTTTTCTTCCCATCATTCTGGTACAGGTTGATCTTAATTTCATCTGTCCAAAAAATGCTTTTCCAGAACTGGGCTGTCTTTTAGCAAAGTATAATCTGGCCTTTCTATTCTTGAGGCTTATGAATGGTTTGCACCTTGTGGTGAATCCTCTGTATTTGCTCTTGTGAAGTCTTTTCTTTATGGTAGAGTTGGATAATGATATGCCTACCTCCTGGAGAGTGTTCATCACTTGGCTGTATATTGTGAAGGGGTGTTCCACCCCCCCCCCCCCCCCCCCCCCAATCTGTTGATTTGACCACTCCTAAAGTTCCTGCTATCTCTCTGATGGATTAAAAAAAAAATTGCAGCCTAAGGATGGCCTTTTTCATTTGCATTGAGAGCTCCTCTGACCGCATGCTGTGGGGTTCACAGCAACAGCTTCCAAATGCGAATGCCACTCCTAGAATCAATTTCAGACCTTTTACTTGCTTAACTGATTACGAAATAACAAAGGAATAGCCCACACCTGTCCATAAAACAGCTTTGGAGTCAAATGTCCAATTACTTTTGGTCCCTTGAAAAAGAGGGACCTACATAAAGCGCTGTAATTCCTAACCCCTTCCTCCAACGTGGATGTGAATACATTCAAATTAAAGATGCGAGACTGCACTTTAATCCATGTTTATTATTTAACTGTAACTTGAATATGTTTTGGTAAACAGCCAAAATAACAAAACTTGTGTCAGTGTCCAAATATATATGGACCTAACTGTTGGAGCTAGTGGGATACCTAATAAATACATGATGCATGATAAACGGGCATGTTTTTAAAGCAAGTACAAGTTAGACTTGGTGTACCAGCACTCTTTTTGACTGTTGCTAAACTGCAAACCTCAATCCCAGCACACAATGTCTACTACTTCTCTGTTTAAAATGAATGTATTTAAATGAGGTGCGCTATGTATATACTACATAGATCACTATGTTCTTAAAAATCATATTTTAAACACAGCAGAGGTGGAAACTCGAGTCTGCGACTTGGACTCGAGTCGCACTTAAGTCACAAAAAAAAGACTTGCGACTTGACTTGGACTCGTGAACAACTGACTCGAGATTTGACTTGATTTGGACTTGTGGTATCAGTTTCTGTGTTCCAGATGGTATAAATCACCCTCCGAAGGGCACTTTGAAGCGAGAGTAATCAAGCTAGTCGTAAGATTGCTTCAAGCTGAATTTCCCATAAAAATTACTTAATTGAGTTCTGAGTGACCATTTTTAATAGTTTGAAAGTAGTAGTTTTTTTTGATTGTGTATAAAAATGAATGATTTAAGTAAAACCTTGTATGCTTTATTAGATAAATTTGAGTAAATGAACATGAAATTCTGTAGAAGTAATCAGTTTTACTATTTCAAAATTAATTTAGCCTCATACACTGTTAATTACAATAACTAGGTGAAAGAACTATTGCTAAAAATAAAACAAAGACTTGGGACTTGATTTGGGCTCTACCTCAGAGACTTGACTTGGATTTGGACCTCAGGGACTTGACATGGATCTCAGGGACTTGTGAACATGTCTGAAACCCAGCATTAATCTCTGAGGCATACTTTAATGGATTGTGATGGCTTCAGCTCCTCTAGGACCCTTTTTTATTTGGTTGATTTCATATGAAATGATTTTTAGCAAAATAAACTGTAAAAACTTTTGAGAATTCTTCATATTTGGCCACATTTTCACCTGTTTCTCGCCATGAAAACAGCCAGGGTGGCTGGCATAGTGTGAAATCACAAACAAACAAACAAATACAATATTATGTGAGCTAAACTCTTAGATACTTTTCCTTATAGAACTTCTACTATTTTTATTTTGAATTGTTAGCCATGCATACTCAACTTATTTATTTATTAAAACATTTAAAACAGTGGGTCTGAATGTTGGGACATAACTGCTTGTGAAGGTAATAATTCACTATATTATGGTTATTGTATTGTTACCTCTCCGTGTTTCACTTTCACTTAAAATTTGTATCTTTGTAAATAAGACTTTTTGCCATAAGATAATACTTTATTAATCCCAAAATGGTGAAATTAGGGACATACACATACACCTAGTTATAACTTTATAGAGGTTTAGAGGATCTCCTGAATAAGGAATTACCCTGTAATTATCTAATTACTTATACATATATACTTTTGTTTGGAGCTCTAGTTCCTGAGTCAGATACAGAGTTGTGTAATCCAAGTGTTTCAGTAAATCATTTAGGTGTTGAGTTATTCGAGCTTAATCTTGGGCAAAGGTTTTTATAAATCATTTGTATTTCATCAGGGGAGGAGACTTCCAGAATAAATTCAGGGGTAGGTTACTGGGTGATTTGTTTAGTATGAAAATGATCTAAGCCGTATGCAGCTGCCCTCTTTTTCACAAAAACCCAACTAAAATCATCAAGAATGTCAGTTGGGATAACACACACGGGCTGAAATTCCCAGAATACAGGTTAAAGCCGTTAATCATGTAACTGAATTAATCTTGGCTGTTTTGCAGTTGAGGGATTTACAACAGCTTTTGCATGCTGATTTTGTTGTGCCTGTTTTCCGTTCGTCATCAGCAGGAAAAAGAAAAGAAAAAACAAATCTATCTTTGAGTCCATCTTTTCCACAAGTTCATGACGTGAATCTAGTTTTCTTTTTCTGCGCACTTGCAGCTGAAGCTCTTGCCATCTCGCCCATTTGAGTCAAATTAGCAAGCACGATTTGATTTGCCTGTAGGCAGAATACAATGGCCGATTTATTGTTCACCTGTTCAGCATCAAAAGTATTAACCGGTATAGAATCAGATAATTTGCCACACAGTAGTGTTGAAATGTATCCAACTTTTGATATGTTGTGTGTAGAGCTGCAATAACTAATCGATAATCTCGATAATAATCGATTATGAAAATCGTTGTCAACCAATCTCCGAAAACACTAGTACGCCATCTGATTGGTCTCCCCTCCGTTCACTGAAGAGATAAAATTACAACACCGCCGTCTTCTTTCACTGACTTTCAGTTACATAGCGACAAACCGCTCCAAGTGGAGAATTATTTGTGGCTAAAGAAAAAATCTTCGAATGCCCAGGCCCGGTTACACCCCTGGCAGCCGCGCAAAACGTGATTTATCTTAAAAAATGCTTTTTACTTAATATTGTTTTCTTAAAAATAACTTTGCAATGCAAGTAACGTCATTTTTATTGACATCAATAACTGTAATCAACTTACATACATTTAAAATGTAACGCGTTACATTACTGCGTTACCAGAAAAAGAAATTAGATGAACGTTACTTTGTAACACGTTCTACCCAATTCTGAATATAATACAGTACATTATACAGAATGTCTGCATAGTCAGTTTACCTGCTGTGACACTTTTCTACCACCAGGGGTTGTTATATACACATGGTCAGTAGGGTGTGGAGATGTACGTGCATCCTCTCGCATAAGCAAAACTTGATAAATACCATCCAGTCCCATCACACACAACTGTGCATGCATACACAGTGATAAATGAGGCCGCTGGTGACGGTGAAGGCCATAACACATTTATTTATTTCATTTTCATCCGTAACAAACCGTTCAGTGAGACCTCGTGCACTGTGGACGTGGACGAGGTCATCCTGGACGAGACTACTCTCATCAGGATCGACGTGCATCTTGATTTGCAGCGATTCTTCCCTCTGAGAGGACATGTAGACTCAAAACATGAGTCATGAGTCAAAACAAAGCCATGGTTGTTCCTTTCTCACCCGTCTACACCGGACAGGTTTTTTTTGTTTGTCTGTTTGTTTCCATAACTTCATCAGTTCCTTGTAGGTTTACTCATGAGTATATTACTTCAGTGAACACGTTTATTGGTATTCTGACTTGCTTAGGTGTGTAATAGCAGGTTATGAGGGAAAAGCAGGTCTTCAGACTGCTTAGCTTCATCTCTGTTGATTGATTTTAAACATGGTTTAGACTTTCTTAGTAGTATTTATGTTTACTGAGGTCATGGAGTTTGAGTTTAGATGTGGTGTAGTAATGGTGTGGCTAAATGCAAGGTTTAGACCAATTATTATCTTATTTGCCTGCTGCCTTACAGAAGAGGCCGTGTGAGTCTTTTAAGAGGACTTTCAGTTCTATGATTTGTAACTAGTCCTGTTTTTAATCCGTTTTAATGTTGGCTACGTTTCTCATTTCTGCAAGTGAGTGAGAGAGAGAGATTCAGAGTTGGGTAAAGTATGTGAGATTAATAAAACTAGACCTCTGTGAGCCTGCATGGTGTCTCTTGTCATCCTTAATCCTCTCTCTGATGCAGCACTGGTACTTAATTTTAGATTGAATGCTGGGGAATGGATTGGGGTATAAAAAGAAAGAATAGTATGGTCTAAGAAAGAACGACTGTGAAAAGCATGACGATTTTTTTTCTGTCTCTCTCGCTCCCTAGTTTATATTCTGTTTTCAGTTTTCTGTCTAACATGAAGGAATGCATGATGTTTGAGAAAAGATCCTTCTGGTTTTACCTGCAAATACTGCCCTCTAGTGGCTCCAACTTTGAGCAAAGGCCGTTTGTTTGTTGGAGCACTGGAATGATGCACCACATGTCAAAGGCTGTACCTGTTGCTCCAAAGAGAACCATAGGAATGTTGAATTAAGGAAGAAAGGCGATACGATTTGTTTTAAGTTTATATGTAGTGATGTATGCGTCTTGTTCCTTTATCTAACACACACTGTGTTCTCCAGCAGAAGGATGGCAGACCTGAGGCTGAGCGATGCTCTGAATGACAGTGTGTCCCCGCCTGTTGAGGAGAACGTAGTGCAGAGGGACTTCGTGGCCACACTCGAGGCAGAGACCTTTGAGGACAAGGTCGGGGAGACAGTGGGCAAGACTGATTACATCCCACTACTAGACGACGATGAAAAGGGTAAGTTACAGACACAACTATGACTCGGGGAAAAGATTCTGTCAAAATATTCATATGTAAATCCCTTTAAATTGCACGCTGTTTGATCATAGTGATTTAATATGAGATTGAAATACTTAAATGTTCCTAAATGTGCTTTTATCATATCTTTCATCATTTTTTGCCATCGCAGATGTACCTGATATGTTTTCATAATAATGCGCATAAGAAACTCGTTCTGAAATTCCTACTTAGCATTTGGATGTGACTAGAGTTTATTCATCATCATATCACCGTGTGACCCTTTTCCCTGTGGACTGAGTGTATTTGAGGACTTGGCATGGATGCCCTTGGCTCTTTGTGAATGAGAAGTTTGAAGGTGTTTGGGGAAAACTCATTTTTTACTGCGAATAAAGCACAATTTTAGCTGGATTAGATTTTTTTGAGAAGCTTTGGCAATTAGATATCACTGGCTGATATAAAGTACGTGTGCCCAAATGACCATAAATAACCTGGATTAACATGCAATTTTTCCACACACACACTTGTCAGCATTACAGTGGTGCTTGAAGGTTTGTGAACCCTTTAGAATTTTCTACATTTCTGCATAAATAAGACCTAAAACACCACCAGATTTTGACACAAGTCTTAAAAGTAGATAAAGAGAACCCAATTAAACAAATGAGACAAAAATATTATTCTTGGTCACTTATTTATTGAGGAAAATGATCCAATATTACATATCTGTGAGTGGCAAAAGTATGTGAACCATTGCTTTCAGTATCTGGTCTGACCCTCTTGTGCAGCAATAACTGGAAATAAACCGGTAACTGTACAAAAGTCCTGCACATCGGCTTGGAGGAATTTTAGCCCATTCCTCAGTACAGAACAGTTTCAACTCTGCGATGTTGGTGGGCTTCCTCACATGAACTGCTGGATTAAGGTCTGGGCTTTGACTTCTTTGGTAGATCGACTTTTGTGCTTAGGGTTATTGTCTTGAAGCATGACCCACTTTCTCTTGAGAGTCAGTTCATGGACAGATGTTCTGATATTGTCCAGTAGAATTGACTGGTATAATTCAGAATTCATTGTTCCATCAATGATGGCAAGTTGTCCTGGCCCAGATGCAGCAAAACAGACCCAAACCATGATACCACCACCACCACCATGTTTCACAGTTGGATAAGGTTTTTATGCTGGAATGCAGTGTTTTCCTTTCTCCAAACATAATGCTTCTCATATAAACAAACAAAAATTTTTTTATTTTGGTCTCATCCATCCACAAAACATTTTCCTAGTAGCCTTCTGGCTTGTCCACGTGATCTTTAGCAAACTGTGGACAGGCAGTAATGTTCTTTTTTTTTCGAGAGCAGAGGCTTTCTCCTTGCAGCCCTGCCATGCTCACCATTGTTTTTCAGTGTTCTCATGATGGTGGACTCATGAACGTTAACATTAGCCAATGTAAGAGAGGCCTTTTACACGTTAGCGGACCCTTACACGTCTTGCTCTTGAAGTGAGCTTTGTATGTAGACCGTTCCTGGGGAGGGTAATATTGGTCTGAAATTTCCTCCATTTGTACACAATCCATCTGATTGTGGATTGGTGGAGTCCAAACTCTTTGGAGATAGTTTTGTAACCTTTTCCAGCCTGGTGAGCAACATCAATTCTTTTTCTGAAGTGCTCAGAAATCTCCTTTGTTCATGCCATGATACACTTCCACAAACATGTGTGCCGCCCACACAGCAACCCTTTTCAGCAGTTTGTGCTACAGTAGCCCTTCTGTGGCATCGGATCCGATGGGCTACTCTTCGCTCCCCACATGCATCAATGAACCTTGGGTGCCCATGACCGGTTGTCCTTCCTTGGACTGCTTTTGGTAGGTACTAACCACTGCATAACGGGAACACCCCACAGGACGTGCCGTTTTGGAGATGCTCTGACCCAGTCCTCTAGCCATCACAGGTTGGCTCGTGACAAAGTCACTCAGATCCTTTCACTTGCCCATTTTTCCTGCACTCAACACATCAACTTTGAGAACTGACCGTTCACTTGCTGCCTAATATATCCCACCCCTTGACGGGTACCATTGTAATAACATAATGCTATTTACTTCACCTGTCAGTGGTTTTGACGTTATGGCCGATGGGTGTAAAGTGGACACCTTAACATAACGGCTGCAGTTATTGTTTTTGTATTCCTCACATGTTTAAGCATATTAGTGGTGTAATTTGTGCAGACACACTATATTGACGAAAGGTTGTGGACACCTGACCATCACAGTCACATGTGCTTTTTTGAAGTCCTTCTTTACTGTTACAATAACCTCCACTCTTTTGGGAAGTATTTCCACTAGATTTCAGAGCATGGCTGTGAGGATCCATCCATTCAGCCACAGGAACATTAGTGAGGTTTAGGCACTGATGTTGGGGGAGGAGGCCTGGGGTGCAGTCAGTGTTCCAGTTCATCCCAAAGGTGTTCAGTGGGTTTGAGATCAGGGCTCTGTGCAGGTCTTCAAGTTCTTGAACCTTGGCAAACCATGTCTTCATGGAGCTTGCTTTGTGCACAGGGGTATTGTCATGCTGGGTGTTTGGGTCTCTTAGTTCCAGTGAAGGGAAATTGTAATGCTGGTGGTGGCCAGTCAAATTGGCATTATGAGTCACGCCCATCCACGTTGGCAAGCTGAAGCTTTGAGATCAGTGCAGTGCAAAATGGAAACACAAGGAAAGTTCGGACACAAATCAAACCCACAACTTGCCATGCACTTTACTGTGGACAGCTAAACTTGTTATTAGTGATACACCCACGAAGTGAGATTCTCGTTCTTTTCCACATGAGCATATCCTCCAAATCATTACTGATGTCTGCTAGAGCTTTTTTGCCATGGACACTGCCATGCTCTGATACGTTTGTGCCCAGGAGTGTTTGCTGTATTAGGCTTCCTGTTAATCATAGTAAAGAGCAGAGCAGTGATGCTTGATAGCGGACATTTTGTTGAAATGTGAAATGGCCTAGTGGATGAGTCTCTATTTCTGTACAGATCTAAGAGCTATATCTAGACTCGTGATTCTTTAGCTATGTCAATGTCCAGTCTGAAGCTGCAGTGGTTGAGCAGTGTGTGTGTCGGACGACTGAGATTGAATATTTTCATTTAGAGGCTTTTGAGGGCTCGATAGTGTTGTCAGTGATGCACTCGTGTGTGTGTGTGTGTGTGTGTGTGTATGTGTGTGTGTGTGTGTGTGTGTGTATGTGTATGTGTGTGTGTGTGTGTATGTATGTATGTATGTATGTATGTATGTATGTATGTATGTATGTGTGTGTAAGCAGAAACAGGTGCCGTGTCGGAGAATGGAGAACAGAATGCCCAAGGGGCACCCAAAACTGGTAAGAGGCACCCATAATATCCCCTAATATCCCTGGATACACTTGCCGTTTCTCTTTAGTTGTATTATTTCTTCATAGTGTCACATCTGGTCCATATTTTGCTGAAGTTAACATTGCTGTCTACAGTTTAACTTATGGCAACAATAAATGGTGGTTGCATGCATTCACAGTGCCATGTGGTTTATGTTGTCTTACTCGGTTGTATTTCTTGTAACAGTCAGTCCGTCATAATGGGTTCAGTGTATTTCACTATCTTTTTTTTTCTCGCGTAGTATATCTCCTACTTTCTTATGTGAGACTTGATTTTTATTATTATTATTATTATTATTATTATTATTATTATTTTTTTTATTTTTATTTTATTTATTTATTTAATATATATACATGTTCTCTCACTAGGGCTGCCCTATTTCCTAGACTCCCTCTAACGTCCATTCCATCTTCATGACCAAGAAGTGAAATGTACAACCCCAATTCCAAAAAAAGTTGGGACACTGTGTAAAATGTAAATAAAAACTGAATGCAATGATTTGTAAATCTCATAAACCCATATGTTGTTCATAATAGAACATAGAAAACATATCAAATGTTTAAACTGAGGAAATGTACCATTTTAAGGAAAAAATAAGGTAATTTTGA
>JANDJT010000001.1:26955886-26972198 GCA_024331685.1 Stegophilus panzeri | reverse complement strand
TACTTCTGAAAGACTCTGCCTCTCTAAGATACTCTTTTTATACCCAATCATGTTACTGACCTGTTGCCAGTTAACCTGTTTCTTTTTAGTAACACTTACTTTTCCAGCCTTTTGTTGTGTTGCCCCCGTCCCAACTTTTCAAAATTACATTATTATTTTTTTCTTAAAATGGTAAATTTCCTCAGTTTAAACATTTGATGTTTTCTATGTTCTGTTGTGAATAACATGGTTTTACGAGTTCTGCAAATTATTGCATTCTGTTTTTCGTTCCATTTTTCACAGCATTTTTGGAATTGGGGTTGTAATTCAACTTTCGTTGTGTTTATAATCCATTTTTTGTAATAGGAATCGTTGCACCTTACAGGCTGTATACATTACAGGCCAAAACTATGGAAGTAACACACTTTTTCGCAATTTTTCAAAATTCCTGCAGATTTTCCCCAGATTTGGACCACTGTGACATCATCACAACGCTCATTCAGCCAAAGCACTCTTCGATTCACATGTGTTGAACATGAGTACAGCTAAAAGGTCTTGTTTACCAACAAACATCACTGTGAAAGATCGCGCAAAACAATTTTATGCAACTGCAATTCCGCTATTTTTATAAAAAAAAAAAAGAAAAAAGAAAAAAAAAAAAGCACAAAACAATCTGAAATCCTGTACGGATTGATTAATACAGCAGTAGCATGATAGTTATTGTTTGGTTTCTAGTCAAGGTCAAAAAAATGCTACAGAAAATAGTCCATTTGTCACCAGTTGTACTCCAGCAGCTGTCTTAACCCCTTAGTCAAACAAATGCTATGCTAGTAAGTTACCTGCTCAAAGGTTTTGAAAGGAGGCTGGTTGTTTTTGAACTTTTAAAGTTAAACTCATTCAATTCAAGTGGCAAGTTAGGTAGGCTAAAACAAATAAGGCTAATCATAAACATAATAAATTTGAGAATGGTGGCTTATGATTTCCCCCCACTGTAACAATTCAATTTCAAATGTCATTTCACAAGCTTAGTGTTTATTCCAAATGTTTGGCCTGTTGTGTAACTGTTACTGACTGCAAGCTCCTGCACTTGCCCTGTCAAAACTTTTTTGCTTAGTCGGGCTTGGCATTTTTCGTAATCGAATGCAGCTACTGTATATTCCACCTTGTGACACGTACAGGAATAACTCAGCTGCCCTCCAAACCCAAATCCAATCTGGCACACAGGAGTGAAAAGTTTTAGACAGGGTGAGTCAGAAGTGCAACACTGCCAGCACGACTGCCCATGCCACATTACGTTATTAGGACGAGGCCCCCACTTGTCTGCTCTGGTCTGTCCTGTCTGTATGCTGAGGTCAGTATATAAATCAGGCAGCACTGAGAGCGCAGGCGTCAGACTAGCTGCTAATTCTCCTTGTTCAGATGTCAGCGTTTGCATTAGTCAGTTAAGACTAAAATGCAGTTAACAGAACTATTACGCTTCATGTTTTAGATTCAGTCTCCTTGAGGTGGCACTGTTGTGCCTTTTACGTTTCTCCACCCTAGCACAGGATGTGCTTTGTAAAACCATGTTTTTATGAGTCTTTTTAAGGCTTGCGGTATCTAGGACAGAGAATTTAGTGTGCACTGTAAGTAAGCAGCTCCTCCCTGTTTGGCGCTTCTGGGTCTCTCTGCTGTGCTCTGCATGCTTTTGTTTGTTAAAGAAGAGGTTCTGCATGGCTATGCATGCTGCATGAGAAGATGCATGGGGAACTGAAGGGAAGGGAAGATGGTTTGGATTGATTGATGCCTGATCCTGTTGTGATCAAGTACTAACCAGCACTTTTATTCTCTTCCCATTGCCTCTCTCACTGGACCCTCTTCATTAAACTCATTATGCCATTCTTTTCTTCCTCTGTTTACCAATTTCTTTTTATCCTTCACACACCTGCCTTGGTTGCTCATTTATCACCGCCGTCTTCGGACTGCATCCTGCTCCATTCTTGTCCCCAATTCCACTTCTCCGCCTTGCTCTACTCCTCATCATGTGCTCCAGAGGATTAGCTTTGCTGCTGCTGCTGTTGCTGTCAATGACTTAGACCTGCCTCTGCCTCTGCCTCTGCCTACCAGCCCAGCGCCTCCTTTCCTGTCTTCACCACACACAGCCACCTCACCATGCGACTACGCAGCAAGTGCACCAGAGAGACGACGTTTAGGAAGCCTGTGGGATTACCACTACTTCTCCCATCTTACTAGACTCCCATGATGGACTTGTGCGCTACAGGAAGAGCCAAGTCATAGGACGCTACCATAAGGAAATTAGACATCAAACTAAACACACACACGCACGCACACAAAATGGGCCTCATTTATCAATATGAATGAATGAATGAATGAATGAATGAATGAATTTACATTCACAAGTAAGGTAGTGTTGATAAAAAGCCAAGCCAAAAGTTTGTATCCTGAGTTTGGGATAATTTAGATATAAGGAGACTCACGAAGGTGAACCTTGATTGATTGGCTTCAAATCCTGTAATTGAGTTACGGATTACACGGTGAAGTTTAAATCACCTAATTATTTCAATTGCACACACGAGTTTAGTGTTTTAAAAAAAAATAATAATAATTTTTTAAAAAATAGTTGTTTTATATTAATGACTTGAAAGAAAGCGATCCAAATTAAATCTGTAAATGAAGTCATGTAAGACAAAAGTTAAATTAAGACAAAAGAAATGGAGTGCTGCAGGAATGAGTCCTAACACCCGGAGCTGAGTTAGCACTTCTGGTTCCATTGTCCCGAAGTCGATGGTTTTTTAAAAAAAATATTTTTTAATTTTATGGGTTTTTGGTTAAATGCCTGAAATAAGGTCTGTGGTTAACACAAGCCCAAGATATTTTCACGATTTATTCTAGGACATAAAATACATCAGTAATACCCCGCTCATGATTGTGAAAAGCTTTTACATTCCTTGAAAAAGGCGGCTGCTAATGAGTAGCTAAATGGTACTACAGAGGTTTCCGGGGACATTAAACGTCATCACGCCGAACAGGAAAACTCCTCTACTACAACCTCGTTGTGTTTATACTCGCGCTCATGTAAACTATTCTGACGTAGCTTGATCAATTTATAGTTTTTTCCAGTGGTAGTGGTTGTTTTTTTTTTTTTTTTTTTAAATAAAGAAAGAGTTGTCGGAAGCGTAGTGGTGTTGACGTTGAAGACATGCGACCGTGGTGTAGTTCATTTATAGCCTAACTTTAGCTTTTTACATCCGGTGATAATATTTAGGTTTCAAGATTCATAAAAATTGTGTTCATTTGTGAAGATTATCTTGATGAACAGTCAAGATAAAAAAAAAATATATATAAAAACAACTAAAAGCCAATGGAGAAATCCTATTGGATTTTTATTGAGGGTTCCAGGGTGATACTAATTTCCGGTTGGCCTACAAACGTATGTCATCCCTGCAGCACTCCATGGCACCCTTAGAGTTGGCGTGTGTCTGCGGTAGCTTGTGCCCTGCAATGGCTGAGCTGCATTATTGGAAGATTTAGTGAGCAGCGCATTTACGAGGCAATCTTTCCCTGTTTAGTCGTCATGTCGTCATTTCAGCTCTTTGTGAGCTTTGTCTTTTACGGGGTTCGGTGTGGCTTAGAGAAAATATTTACACACTACTTCACTAAAAGATTGGTAAAAGAGGCCCAGTATATGAGACAGACTTCAATACAGCCCAAATAGTTTTGATTCTCCACCATATATATATATACACACACGTCATAGTACTCACCGTGAATGAACAAATGAAAAGCCAACGAAAAAATAAATAAATACAAATGCATCTCTAGTCACCACAGTGGCTGCAAGTCCAGCATGGCCTTTACTGTTGTGTGTTTATAGGATAGACAGAATACTGGGCAAGTCATGTGGAATAGGATTTTTCTAGGGCATTGTAGCTGAGGGTAAAATCTGATATGTCTGGCAGTGACAGACTACTGTCACACACACACACACACACACACACACACACACACACACACACACACGACTACTGTCACATGTGTCCTCCTTTGCCCAGCCTGCAGGATCCTCCTCACCCTCACTATTTATCAAAATGGTGTTGGTCGAGTGCAGTCTGGTACCGATCCGATTTCCTCCCATTCAGCTAATTAGTTGTCCCACAAACATATTTATACACTCCTTTCCTTTCATATACTGCAAATATGTAGCACAATGTCGAGACAGCTTTTCTTTTGCCTCACATGTTCTTGTCATTCATTACCCATAGCGCAAAGTGTAAATCGATATAATGATGATTAGAAATAGCTAAAATCAGAACAAATGTGTGTGCGCTTATATTAAAACAGCCTTCTGTATCTCTGCCTGGCTTTGCTCTCTTCTTTCTAATCTCCATATAAAACTCCTTTATCAAAACACGCGAACGTTATCCATGCCTCGGTCCACTCCCTGTCTCTGCAGCTTTTACATAAACAGCTGCTTGTCTAACACTGCAGTCTGATGCCTTTAGGATTAATATGCTGTTTTCTTGTATGTAACATTGCTCTCTGACTCTTCAGCTCCTGTGCTGGTTTTTTGAGGCTTGATATCTGATCTCTTCTCTCTTCCTTTTCTCTCATGTACCTCTTTTGCACTTACTTATGTGATGCAACTCTTGTGGTTTTAACAGCAAACAGCTTGCCAATTAACACTGGGTTTGTAATTTTGCTCACAATTATATTTTTAAAATAGCTTTAATTTAGGGACGGTATCCATCTGATACCTCGTATTTTTATATATATATATATATACACACACACACACACAACGTAATGGTAATGCTGCGATGCATCCCAGTTCACCTTCTTATACTATGCGCTAAATCTATGTACTCTTTTTGTGAAGGGGGGGGAGAAGTAGCAAAAGAGTATGTGAGTACAGGGACATACTAACACCTGTACGCACGCCGTCACTGTAAACTCCTCGTTGCGTTTTCTGCTTTTCTTCATTCATCATTCCTTATATAATTTCTACTATATAATTGAATTTTATCATTCCCATGAGTTTATATTTCCACATTTCATTTATACCTCTCTATAATGCTTCGAGAAGCAAACAGTCAAAAAACTCCTCCCTCGCACAAGGAGGTTGAAAAAGTTTCCACGGACCCACACTCCGATAATCTGCCAGAGGTAGTAGACCATCCGGGTACCTTTGGGATACTCATTTCAATATACTGCGATTTGGGACACGTATTCTAATCTCAGACACTATTTAGGACGGATAGTAGGCGAATTGAGACGCAGAATAAGCCTAGTGAATGAAACCCACTTTACCTACAGCTGTTCAGAAGTGTTTTTCTGATTAAAACCCACCCCTTCTCTATTGCAAACCTACTCGATCCAAGGTAACTCATGTAGCTAGCGACTGCACTTTAAATCTGGCCACTGCGTAAACTGGGGGAAAATAAACAGAGCTGAATGATATGTTCCGTGATGCCCCTTAGTGCTTAATAGTGAGTAGGTTACTCAGAATCAGTATCAACGAGTAACCCTATTACTGGTAATAAATGGTATCAATGTACACTACTGGTCAAAGGTTTAGACACGCTCATTCTTTATTTTTATTTTTTTCACATTTTAGAATAATAATAAAGTCATCAAAACTCCGTAGTAACACAAATGGACCTATGGGAATTAGGTTGTGATTAAAAAAAAAAAAAAAAATCCAAAATAATTTAGTATTTTAGCATCTTGAAAGTAGATGCCCTTTTTTGCCTAGAATTTCAAGAAATGTATTCTTGGCATTTTCTCAGTGAATTTCTTGAGGAATCCCCCTGAGATGCTTTTTAAACAGTATTAAAGGAGTTCCCTCCTACACTGGACACTTATCGGCTGCCTTTCGGAATATTTCGCTCCAAGTCATGCATTTAAAATAAAATAAAATAACATTTTTGTAAATGAACAAATAAGTTTTCTAATGAATATGTTTGCACAATTATATTTTTGTCTACAACACCGATTTCGAACATTTAATCATACACCTTCAGATCAAAAGCTTTTTAAGTTCATGAGAAACATTTCAGTCGAGTGTCCACAAACTTTTGACCGGTAGAGTATCTCAGGTGTTTTATATATATATTTTTAAATTTAAGCCACTGTTTCACACCTGCTGATGTAGTGCCCCCTACACTCCACACTTTCATGTTTTTCCTGCTTTAGAAAACCTGATTGAGTTCATGAAGGTCTTGAGAGCTAACCAGTGATATGACATAGCTGTGTTTGAGTGGGCAAATCACCAAATCCTCTCCAAACTGGAAATATCTGTTCACCCCATAATGCTTCTTGACAGAAAATGCTTTGAACAATTTGTCTGACTTTGCTTCTTAAATTTGTGTACATTATTAATTCATTATTTAATTCATGTGTTTACTTAATTTAAAAAAAAATAAAAAATTTAACCCTAGTTGACTTGGCAAGACAGCTGGCTTCTGTAATGCATTTGAATAAACTTTATTAAAAGCTCACAGCACTAAACCTGGCTTTCCTGCTATTTTAGTGTCTGTACTGTTTGAGAAGACTTATTTACTAATCATTCTGATCAATAAAATCTAATCTCAGTGATTTTACTCTGTTCTACTCTGCTGTTCTATTCTTCAGTACCCTCTATTTTATCGGAGGACCGAGATAAAATATAGACCTTGCACTCATGCTCTGTTCTGTGGCATCTCCTTGAAAGCTTAAACTCTTTTTGCACAACAATTGTTTGAGACGACTGCACGTTCATCTCTCTTTCTGTAGGTGCGTTATTGGATATCTCCGTGGCAGCTCGCGCTGAATTTCTGACATGGCTCGAGGATTAACACAGTGAACGTTTTTTTTTTTTTTTTTTTAAGTCTCTTTCACACACATTTCAGCTTTTCTGCAGGCTCACTAGTGTTGGTGCTGCAGCGTAAGCCTCAGTAAGCTTTTCTTCCTGCTGCTATTCAGCATCTTCTAGAAATCCTCGAAGACTAACTTCAGTTAGTTCTTAAAACTGGCTGATTTTTCTTTCGGTTTTGAATATGCAATTAGAAAAGGTTCACTAATTGCACAGATTTTACAAAGAAGTGACAACATTTACAATTTTTGACCCCTTGCTATGCCAGTAAAAGGGACTTTTTTTTACTTATTTTTTCCCCTGCTTTTTCAGCTAACCGCAGCAGTCAGTAAGCAGTCACAAGTAAAACTCGCCAGCAGAAAAGTCTACATTGAAAGGGAAAAGACACGGACATGAATAATGCTTATTTGCTTTGGGGAGCAGTTACTTTCACTTCGCACCAACTTTATCTAGGTGAACTTTGACCTGTGAATTCATTAGCTTCAGACTTGAGCCAATATAAACCAAGTGGTAGGGACTGTGATCTCTTTGGTCTGTGTTTTTAAAAAAAAAAAAAAAAAAAAAAAAATTGAAGAGTGGCTTTTTTTTCTTCTTCATAGTTTGTAATGCAACTTTTTTTTTAAAAACTACTTGAATTGGGAAAATGTCTTTTGCAGTGATTGTTAGTAAATGGGACTTTTAACTCTACTCATGTCCAGCACACGTGACTCGATTAGGGCTTTGGCTGAATGCGCATTGTGATGTCACACGACGCTTCTTGGTGCAAATCTGCGGAAAATCTACTGTAATTTTGCGAAATTGTAAGCTCGTCCGAGTTTGCTTGATTTCGCGTTCATTTCTGCGATCACAAAGTCGTGAAATCCTGGAGGGATTATTAATTGCCGTCACACTGGACTTTTACCTTACTGATTTAAAAAAAAAAAAAAAAAAAATTTAACTGCTGCTTTCCGCACATCTGAAAAAGAAATTGCCGTCTCCTCCACGCTAGAGTTTTTGTGATTAAAATTTTGTTTTCTCTCTGCCTGTAAGGATGTTCTTGTTCCTGTGTTTGTACCTTTGCTGTTGTGACATGTGTTGCGTTGTTCTCCTCAGCGTGATCACCTGCTTGCAGTCCACCGTACACAGTATCTGTGAGAACTTCCGCTCGCTCATTAAACCAGTTGCGTGACTGAAATACCTATTAGAGGCACATTTTCATTCTTGAGATTGACATTCGTGCACTGTTCCACTTGTGAATGTTCTCAATTTTTAAAATTTCTGACTAATGACCTTCCCTACGTTTTTTTTCTCCTCCTCATGCTGATGGCGTGAACGTGGCCGCTCCAGTAAGGAAGCAGGCAGCAAAGTGAGGTGATGTGATGCAGCTCCGTCTCACGAGGGAGCTGCAAATGGGTCAGCCTCTCCTACTTTTACTCTACTTTAAGCACAAGCTAGACAGTCCTACTGCAGATGTTGTGCATCTGCAGCCTCGGTGTGAGCGGGAGCAGCGCAGTGCATTAAATCATGCAGATACAGGGCAAGATCTTCAGTTAATGTTCACAACAAACATGAGGAAAAATGTGATCTCCGTGACTTTGACTTTGACGGCATGGTTGTTGGTGCCAAATGGACTTGTTTGAGTATTTCAGAAACTGCTGATCTCTTGGGATTTTCACACACAACAATCTCTAGAGTTTACACAGAATGGTGCGAGGGGTAAAAAATAAATAAAAAAACATTCAGTACTGTGGGCGGAAACGCCTTGTTAATGAGACAGTTCAGAGGAAAATGGCCAGCCTGATTACAGCAGACATGAAGGCTACGGAAAATCAAATAAGCACTCTTTTACAGTCGTGGTGAGCAGAAAAGCATCTCCGCATGCGCAACACACAGTACAACAGCAGAAGACCACATCAGGGTACACTCCTGTCAGCCAAAAACACACGACTCTGAGGCTACAGTGGGGAGCTGAAGACCGGATAAAATTGTTCCAGTTACACTGAATAGTCACGGTCTCATTTTTTCCCCCTATTTTAATGTTTGAGGTGAACATGAACTGAAGCTCTTGGCCTGTATCTGAATGATTTATGCATTGCCTTGTCGCCACATGATTGGCTGATTTGATAATGGTGTGAATGTACAGGTGTGCAGGTGTTCCTAATAAAGTGGTGCATTTTGGGTGACTTTTTCCATTTGATTGGTGAAAGAGTAAAAGTAAATGTGTATCAGGAATTCCACAGGATTTTATACAGTTATACATACAGTTGCTAGTTGGGGATTTATACATACAGTTGCTAGTTGGGGATTTTTAACAGTATTAATCATGCAGCTGAGGGTTTATTTATTTACTTATTTATTTATTTTTTGGTGCTGATAAGGACAAGAACATTAAATGAGCTGGAGGAAGACTTTGAATTCCTACTGTGATTTGTGTGTGTGTGTGTGTGTCTGTGTCTGTGTGTGTGTGGTCACAATATGCAAAACACGCATTTCTATTCAGTTGCAAACAAATAAAGATTTGTTCCGAGAGCGCAGGCAGCTGCCGAGAGACGGCGTGAAACAGAACAATAAATCTGTTTTCCAGAAAGTGTTGATTTAATAAGTTTAGGGTTTGCTGCAAAAGAAGGATTCTGTTATTGTAGTAATAACTTAGTCAAGTCTAAGTTTATTTATAGAGCACTTTTTAAAAAAAAAAAAAAAAAACAAAAAAAAAAAAAAAACACCGTGTTTACCGAAGTGCCGTACAAGCATAATCTGAATAAAACAGTAAACGCGTACAACAAAACATAAAACAAAGAACAAAATCATAAAAACAGCTCTCGCACCGAGTTAAACTCCAGACTTAGTATAGAATAGAATATAAACCATGTTTTTGTAGAATTAAAAACAAACCGATAAACTGCAGTGTTTTATCTGTAGATAAATATTCTGTCGCATTACATCATCAGAGTTGCCTGTTCTGTTATTCACGTCTTTTATCTATTCACAAGTGAACTTCATTTGAATAGCGTTGTCACAATACAGTAACGATTTCTTTTCTGCTAGAGAGGTTAAAGAATTGTATTGTAAGATTCTTAGAAAACATAACCGCCGGAAACTAGGGACGGGCGATTTCTTATCGTTTGATATATACCGGTAGAAATTCTCCCCACGATAAGAATTAGTCTTTCTGCGATAATAACGATAAATCCTAGTTGATGACGTATTTGTGTGCGACCCGTTCACAGCTCACGTGCAGAGGAAACGAGTACGGCGGAAGGCGGACGTGAAGCTGAGGAGGAGTTTATCGCTAAACCAGGAGCTACGTCTACAATCAGCCGTCACTTGTAGCTAAAAACAGTGGTGAATGGTACTATATTTATATTGTCACTGATATTGTTATCGCGATAAATACTAGAAAATATCGTGATGTAGTTTTAAGTCCATATCGCCCTTTCCTACCTGAAACCTACCTTTTATGATGTGGCAAATATTTGTCACGCTGCACTTTTTGAAAACAACGCATTATGGGTACATTCTGTCTTTCAGATTATGGGTACATTCTGTCTTTCAGATTCAAATTGAGTTGACACAACCGCAATGTTTATCCTGTAGTGTGTTTAAAAGCTCAGTGAAGCTGTTTAGGTCATGAGTTGAGTCTGATATGAGTGGCCTAGTTTGAAGTTGGTCTGCCTGAGAGTGTCAGCTGGGGAGTGAATGGATGCGGGTCAGATAGAGGACATATCTTCTTCCTCCTCTCCTCCTCTCCTTTCAGCTGTGATTTATTCAGCCTCGATCATATACGCTTTGTGAGTTTACTGCATAAACTGGCTGTTTCCTTGTAACGGTGCCTCTGAATGTAAGTGGTGTAATTGTGCTTCATGCATGATCTATTTCTGTTCTAGTTGTGAAAGTGTTCATTCTATAATAAAGCAGTGAAAATGCAGAGATTTGAAGGTCAGCTCCCGAAAGCGTCATCGGGTATGGACGGTTTGGCAGGGCGGCTTTGCGGAGTGCTGCGTGTCCTCAACCACTGCGTGTCGATGTTAAAAAATAGTCTGAGTCCCAGGAGGGTTTGAGAGAATCAGTGTTGACAAAAAAGTACAGCAGCATGAATAAACCGGGTCAGGCAAAACCAAACACTGAAGTGCAAGATGGAGAGGGAAGAAGACTGTGGAAGAAAAGCCCATTGCTCAGACTCTAGACAACTGCATTATAACATTCAGTCATCACGCTCTGCCAAACTCTAGTGCACTCTCGTCTCTCACTCTTGCCAATGCTTCACAAAACCCAGTCTTTCTACAGCACTTCCCCTCTCTCTCTCTCTCTCTCTCTCTCTCTCTCTCTCTATCTCTATCTCTATTTAATTTTATTTATTTATTTATTTAAGAGAACCCCCAACAAATAAGAGTGCACTTGGTTGGAAATATTAGCTTATTTGTCATGAATTTTTTGGTTGACCGAACTCCAGGAGGGCACAGAGGCACTCTGGGTAAAGTTCACTCAGGGATAACCACATGCTTTTTATTCTTTTTATATAAAACTGCACAAAATAGCCTCATTCATTCTCCAGCTGTTGCTCAGTCTTCATTTTCGCTCTAAGCGCTGAAGATAGCTTTATATAAAAGAAGCAAAGTGTTTCATATCTCTTCTTGACCTTGGGTTCTGCTGCTCAACATCATTCACTTCCAGTGTGTCTGCTACTCATTCACATCTCTAGTGTTTCCCTCCCTCGGAATTCACGTCTTATTCATAAAACCTGACTTTAAGCTTTCCTTTGTCTTTTTCTATGGTGCCGAGTTCAACTGAACTTGTAAGAGCATTTCAAGTAGGTACAGTAGTCAATAGGTGAGAAATGATCAAATCCACTCTGGTGCTTTGTCTTTAATGTAGATCAGGTCATCAGATTGTGATTGTGCATATAGCTGGGAAGTATGACTGGACAAGTTGCATGTGTAATTTCTTTCCTAGTACTTGCCTATGTCTCCCCTTGTCTTAGTAAAAAGCATCGGTCCCTGGCAGGTAAGAATGCCACTAGTGTCTCGATCACACTTCCACTAACTGAGTGCACAGTCCAGCTAGAGCTTGTTGGTGCCTGGTGTTTCAAGTGGTTCACCTACTGTTCCAAATAATCCCACACAGTTTCTTCACTGGATTGAGGTCCAGAGTGACTCTCACACAAATTTGGCTCTATACACTCTACATTTTCATCCTGCGTGTGTCAGTGTTGTGTTCTGTTTAGACACGAAGCACACAAAGCAACATCAGAGTCTGACCAACAATCTGGTTTCATGCTAAGTTACGTTCGTCCAGCTGCACAACCTATTCAAAGTTTATAATAAGGGCACTACTGTCTGTGGATGCAGCAAAATGTTTTGTTTAATTTTTTTAATATTATGCTATATTGATGTCATGATAAGGCCTTTATGTATAGAAAAGAGAAAACAACTTTTAATTGAAGAGAATGAATTTAAATGAAATGAATTCTAAAAGTAAAGAATAAAACATGACATTCCTGTTAGAACTTCTAACATTATAAGACCAAAAGTATGTGGACACCTGACCATTACACCTTTGTGGTTCGTCCCCAAATTGTTGTAGGATGTCCAACTGTACAGGATGTCTTTGTAGGCTGTATAATTACAATTTCCCTTTCACCTGAATTAAGAGGCCTGGACCTGTTCAAGCATGACAGTGCCCCTGTGCACAAAGCCAGCTCCATGAAGACATGGTTTGTGAAGGTTGGAATGGAAGAACTCGAGTGTCCTGCACAGAGCCCTGACCTCAACCTCACTGAACATCTTTGGGATGAACTGGAGCGCCGACTGCACCCCAGACCTCCTCACCTAACATCAGTGTCTGATCTCACTAATGCTCTTGAAACTGAATGATCACAAATCCCCACAGCCATGCTCCAAAATCTAATGGAAAGCCTTCCCAGAAGAGTGGAGGTTATTATAACAAACGAGGGACTAAATTTGGAGTGGGATGTTCAAAAAGTACCTATGGGTGTGGTGATCAGGTGTCCACAAACTTTTGGCCATATAGTGTGATATAACAGCCATAAACAGTTATCCCTGCAGTCCTGAAGACTCCCATGTGTGGAAAACTTAGTGACTGCAAATAAAAATAAAAAAAAATATGCTGACACCGGAGACTCCTTCCATGAATGTTAAATATCTAAACATCTCCATGTGAATAATTATATATTTTCTACGGTAAATAACAATAATCTGTTCATTATTAATTTTTAAGTATATGGCACATCTACAGTATGTCTGTGTGTTATCTGTTACTATAGAATAATCAATACAGTCAGCATGAAGAATGCAACCGTGCTGCAGCAGAAGCAGAAACTGACTTTGTTCATTTTTTTGCTGCTGTAGGTTTTTAGTTAGAAATGTTAGTTTGTCCCGGTCTCTGACAAACATTGCAAAATATGCTGCTCGTCACTGCAGAGACCCTTTTTCACTACAGTGTCCTCTTATCCTGGAGCAGTTTTCTACACTATAGACCCAAACTAGTTGGCTAACCTAGTACACCTGTATCTAAACACTCATCTGCTTAGTCTGTTCTGGCTGGATTTCTTCTCCTGCTCTATCTGTGTCAATAAAAAATTTTTAAAAAGTGGTTGTTACACCACTAGCCACTAGAGTACAGAACGGCATAATAGTTATCAAAAATGCCTAATATGGGAATTGTTGAAAAACAAAAACAAACATGGCTGCCTGAATCTAATTGAACACTTGGGGGGCTTCCATGCTAGCAGTTTAGTCTGAAACTGTATGGAAAAACTGGTAACGTGAAAGCTGTCATGTGGAGCGGGAAGCGCACCATGCTACCAAAACTGAGACTACCTGCAGGAGGCGGTCTGAGTCCGGTTGCACCGGAACTGTGCCACGATTCCCCGTGAATGTGAATGCAACTCGAACTCCAGTCCGTACTTATTCAGGAAGTTACGCGCATGTGCGTTAGCTGATGACAACGGCATTAATTTCCACAACACACGTGTACAATGAGTGGCAGGAGAGCATTGTGTGACACAGAAGAGGTCCACTGCAATGCATAATATCTGCTGCACATAATAGCACCAAATAATAAAAAAATATGGGAGAACACAACGCGACTCGCAATGTGCGTTTGCGATGAAGTAAGATGAACGCAAATGCACCGGAGTTCGATAGAATCGAGTGAGTCTGAAACCAGACCAACGTCATAGGGGGGCACCGGGAACAACTGCGCTCAGATTCGGACCGCAGCAAACGTGCCCAGTGTGAAAACCACCTAAGAGTGTGCTTTTCCTGACTTCCTCTCAGTAATTCTTACTGCTTGTACACATCACATCACCCAAATGGGTTTTGACACTCCGTCCACCTAGCAGGCATCAGATTTGTGGGTTGGAGTGTTGTTGCCTCCAATCTGGTGGTCATGTCTTCATATCCTTTGTAGACTTGAATACATTTGGCACTAATGCATTGCCATAATTCATGAACTCTTGCTGTACTGCTGAGATGAGCAGGCTGTCAAATCCTGGTGGTAAGCAGCTCTTTTACACGCATGAAATTGCCTGCATATGCCTGAATGCTCTTCTTTCAGTGCTTTCTATCCGTCATCCTCTGAGAGATGACTTATTCTATCGCATATACCAGATTGCTGGTAAACATACTGGCTTAGTCACTACTCCCTAAAACTTTTTTGAAGCAAAGCTCAGCATGACTTCAGGCATCTCTGCTTGGGATTAGCTAGGTTCTTTTTCTAGGATTGTTTTTGCATTAAACCATTTACTGTTAAAAAAAAAATAAAAAAATAAAAAATTGGCAAGCAGGTAGTGTTGCCTTTTCACAGCTTCAGAGCTCAGGATCCTGTGCTTTTTGAATTATTATATGTGTGGTATATGTATTAGTGAATTATGAATATGAATTAGTATATGTATTATATGTCCTATGTCCCATGTCGGTGTGGGTTTCCTCTTGGTTCTCCAGTTTTCTCCCACTACCCAAAAACAAGCCAGGAGGTGGATTGGCTTGAACAATCTTGCCCCTAGGCATGAAGGCGTGTGTAAATGTGTCTGTGCATGGAGCCCTGTGATGGACTGCCGTCCAACCAGGATTTGCCTATTGTTCCTGGGATCGGCTCGGCTACACGGTGACCCTGACCAGGATAAGGCACTTACTGAAAATGATTGAATGAATTACGAAGAAACAAAGATGTGATGAACAAAAATAAAAGCTCTTGCTCTTCAGAGGATGGCCAAGTATCAGGAGAACCTTCTCTTCAGGGAGATCTCAGATTGATTTTAGTGTACTGTGTGTGTGGCTCATTCGGCCGTGAGAGCAGACAGAGCTGGAAGGGTAGAACAGAGGAGGTCAAGTCAGCAAAACTCAAAGTGACAGGGGGATATGAGCTTTTCAGCGAGCATGCAGCATGGGGGCTGATTTACTTCTACTTTTTTAATACTTGAATTTCAACCAAATTAGTAGTTTCGCACAGCCATAAGAGATCTTTTTATGTGTTACCTCTTCCAATTTCCCTGACACAGCACCAGACAGGCTATCCAATGACTGCGCCGAGCTTGTTTTAATAAACAGTAGGTGGCCTAAGCGAATGCCCCAGGAGCTCTGTTTGGGTTTTTCAGGACCTGTGGTGGTTGTAGTCACTGTGGGTGTTGTTCTGTCAAGTCTTCTCACTGTCACCCTTGAAAAGCTACCAGGCCGCCATGGGAGAGAGTAATGAGGGGGTGAGGGAGAGAGTGGGCGAGGGAGGGTGCTTTACCCCTGCTGTGATCAGAACAAGCACTTCAGATCAGGAGGCAGGCCTGCAAAGAGTCAAGAGGTTCCCGGTCGAGACGGGACCGCGGGCTCACACTGTGCCAGTCACACACACACACACACACACACACACACACACACACACACACATACACACACACACAAACAGATGCCTCTCAGGCCTGCTCCACTGCACACACTCTGAACAGGCTCTGTATCTAACATCGTCCCACTGATGCATATCAAACTGTATTTGTTGACCTAAAGGATACAAGTTATTCGACTGTGGTTGGGATAAAGGTGAGTTTATGAAATGGTTTCTGTAATGTTGCGAGGTTAGGCGCGTATGAAAAATTGTTCATGCATGTTATTTCCAGGTCATGTTATTTTTCTGCATCTTTGTTGCAGGCACTGTAGGTCTATCAGGGAAACCAGGGGAACAGATTTCAGTGTCGCACCAGGAGCTGCAGAAGGAAGTGCAGCCACATGTAATAGATCAGCAGGCCTTGGTGTCGGACTTTCTGCCAGGTGAGAACCGATATTTGATGTGCTGCGTAATAAAGCCATTTGCTTGCAGGCTACATGTGAGAGAGTAAACTTACCTGTGATGTTGCAGTGATTTTAGGCACTAATTTATCTGAACAAAATTGACCAGAGTATTTAAAATGGCACCAGTCTGCCAAAAAGCATGTCATGGCCTCAAAAACAGTGCATTTTCCCATTTTATAGTATCACCGTCTTGATTGAAAATACCCCC
>JANDJT010000001.1:26933107-26946730 GCA_024331685.1 Stegophilus panzeri | reverse complement strand
ATATATATATATATATATATATATATATATATATATATATGACTGTAAAGAATAAAATATTTATACTTACAGTTGGGCTATATTGGGTTAGCATTTGGCTCCTATGAATAGCTTAGCGAAACACAGCCCCAGTAGGCACAGATCTATGATTAATGAACAGAGAGGATGAAGATACGGTCTACTTTCTCTGTGCTTATCTATCTTCATTTCCTTTTACACTCTGCAACCCCACAGGCATGTGGGTCATGGTTTCTTTTTTTTCCCATCCTACTTGGTTAACAAAAGCAGACTCTCAAGCTCCTGATTGTTTAACAGGGTTTATAATGATGCAATTTTTGTTTTAGACTGCCTTCTTCAAAATGATTTATATTATGAATAGGGATACATCAAAACAGATACTGGTATCACTCGTGCCCCCCAAACAATGCTCAGATACCGACGTCCGATACCAGGTTATACTATGGTTATTTTCCTGACATAAGCCTACTATACGGCACAAAGTGTCGGCGATCTGGATGTCTTTCATGATTAATGATGGCAAGCAAAGCAATAAGATCAAGTGAACGCTGTCTCGCTGAGAAAAATTGTCAAGAGACATCACAGGGTGAATGAAAGTGATCCCTCTTACCTTGTATGTTCTTGTCGATCAGCCACTATTAGTCATTGACAACCAGGGATTCTGACTTCATAAAAGGAAAAATGTGCTGTACAGAAGCACTTTTCGGTGGAGAGCCTACAGGTCTTCGGTAACTAATGTAGCTAGCTCATGCACTGCATGTAAAATCAGCTAGTAACATTATAAAGAACGGGCCTCGTCGCTTAAGTGCATGGACACACATGTTCACTTTTTGTGGGCACTAAACAGAACTAAATAAAATGTACAATCACATCCTTGACTGATTAATACTATATAGGTAATAATTTTCAGTAAAAACTGGTGCATCCCTAATTGACTATGTAGATACTAGAAGGCTTGTGTCTTATTATTATTTTTTTAAATCTTAAAATATACCATAAGTTAAATTGCTATATCACTATGAATGCTTAGATAGATGCCAGAGAAAGTGCTTTGATTGAGGTTTATCTTTTGAGATGTGAATGAGGTATGTTTGTGTGTCAGCTGTGTGCCTTTTATGTGTGTGTGTGTGTGTGTGTGTGTGTCTGTGTAAGGGGGTGTGGCAGTATGACACAGCTGTCTCTGCTGCCTGTGTAATTTTCAGCTCCTTCTTTGCCGGGGAGGATCTGTGTCACTTGGGGTGCTATTTATCCGCAGGAGGAGGCAGGATACCAGGGTTCGGTGTCAGACAACCAACATGCAAATAAATATGCAATGGGATTTAAGATTAGGATTTAGGATCTACGTCAAGCAAAGATTTCATGTGGGGGAGGGTCGGTGCGAGTGTATCTGTGTAAGTGTGTGCGCACATGCATGTCAGTGTGTGAGTGTTCGTACACGTGTTTGCATTTCATTCATATGATTTGCCGTATGAATGAGACTTATTTATTACATTTTTTCCTAGTTATTATTATGACGATGTGAGCTGATCCTTTACCACTATGTAAATAAAATTTATTAGAAAAATTAAAAAAAAAAAAAAAAAAAAAAAAAAAAAACTGACAGGGCAGTATTTGTTTTTGTTGCTTGTGCACATTTTGTGCATTTTTACTATCACCATTTTGTCAGTGATAAATTTCCAAATTGATCATAGCATCAGTTTGCTATCTATATCTATGTCCAAAAAACTTCATGTGTAAAATATTCACTGAAGTTCTTAGGAATAACAGGGTTGTTAAGACCTTTATCAAACTAATCTCCAGTTTGAAGAAGGGCTGTCAGAATACCAAATCTTTGATACTGATACCAACTGGGCTCTGGGGTTAAGTTTAAATGACAACCATTTTCCTAAAAGCATGCAAAGTGATATTACATACAGCAGTATCTTGGTTGCCCTTGGACTGCATGACCCCAAACTGCACCTGCTGCTGAGTTAAAAGCCTATAACTGGCTATTATAAGCCTAAAATAGGAAATATTCTGTTTAAATATTCTGTTTGCTAATTAGCCTAGAAAAGTAGCTAACTAAAATAAATACAAATGTGTTTAAAATTCACACATTTGTTATTAAAATGTTAGTTTGCAAGTCATAGACAGGCATATCCCCATAATGGGAAGCAGAGTGCATGATGTGGTCAAGTGGTGAGTAAAGGTGCAGGGGTGAAGCGAGATATTTGTTCCATGTGCAGTTAGCATGTACTTTTAAACAGCATGATTTTATGATTTGAGATTTATACTCTCTGTTCAATTCCGATATACTGTAGGCTTGCTGCTATAATCGGTGTTACCGGTGTTACGCGGTGTTCGGCCACACCCCGATTACATCACTCACCCACCGCAGCACCGCCCCCACCGTTGTTTTGCTTTTTTTTATAGTATTAAAAATCATTTAGTTCAGTTAGAGAACGGATGCAATAATTAAAAAAAGGAATGCGTCTGCTCAGTTCAGCATGATGAACCCACCATTCAAGCAATTGCGGCAAATTCAAAAGCAAAACTGAAATGCGCACGGCCGGACGGGCATTCATAAGCGGTTTAAAAGCAGAAAAAGAGGGAAGAGCGCCAACGACCATTGTGTTGTCCCACGTCAATTAACCGGTGGGAAAATTTCCTCACCGTCACATCCCTAATGTACAGGTCTGTGATTTGAGATCACTTAACTCCTGATGCTTAGTGGTTAGCACGTTCGCCTCGCACCTCCAGGGTTGGGGGTTCGATTCCTGCCTCTGTCCTGCGTGCATGGAGTTTGCATGTTCTCCCCATGCTTCGGGGGTTTCTTCCGGGTATTCTGTTTTCCTCCCCCTGTCCAAAGACATGCATTGTAGGCTGATTGGCATCTTTAATTGTCCGTAGTGTGTGAATGGGTGTGTGCGATTGTGCCCTGTGATGGGTTGGCTCCCTGTCCATGGTGTCCCCAAGTCACCTGGGAGAGGCTCCAGCCTATCACTTATTTCTAAGTGGTACAGAAAATGGATGGATGGATGTTTGTTTCTGTTACTTCCTTTCACTTTCATAGACCTCACTGAAGTAAAACTATGCAATATAATATATGCCATATAATCATATTATATATTATTGTATTATTATTATTATTATTTTTCAAAATTGGTGTGGATTTATCTATCTATCTATTTATTTATTTGCTTACTTACTTACTTACTTACTTACTTGGTATAACTCCAACAAATAAAGCGAAGGACCGTTATTATCTTAAAGAATCTTTTTAATATTTATCTTGGGGACTCAGATACTGGCTCCCCTACAGAGATGACTTTCAGGTGTGGATATGTTCAGCAGAACTATTTTTAACGTCAGACCAAATGGCTGTGCTTTCACCCTCCCCAGCATTTTAGTCATCACCCAGGCATCTGTGTCAACTTTTGACGCAAATAGAATGCTTCAGTATAAACAGAGAGCAGTCTGTATGATTTATATTACTGTGTATAAATTGAAGTATGGGGATATTTGCGAATATAAGCTACTTAACTGGCTTGTCATTTATTTAGCCATTGTGCATCAGTGGTTCGAGTGAACTTCTGATAAGGATTATTTAGATGAGAACGAGTCCACGGAAAATAGCTGAGAAGGTCAGCTCCTTGTGTTGCTCGTCGGCAGGCTGACTTCCTTGGATAGGTGTGGCTTAGCTAGTTGCTATGGGAACTGAAGAACAGCTGATGTTTCCTTGGTAATGGGGACAGATGCTGAAGAACTAGGCTTGGGGTAAGCGAAGCTTCAGTTTGCCCTTGCGAAGTGAACACATGCATGGATGCAGACTATTTTGTGTAATAATGTTATAACACATCAATGCTCAAGAAATGATATAGTCTGTTAGAGCACTGTAGGTTTATATGTAATAGTGTCGCCTTAATCATACTCATTAATTGTCCAGCCCTGCTTGCATTCCGCAAAGCCGGCTTTGCAGTTTAATGTCATGGCATCTAGTTGATGGTGGGGGGTTCCACTCACTTGCCTCTTTGCAGAAAACAAATACAAAGAATCATAACAAGACTCATTACAGAAACGTATAGCTGTATTGAGAAGGACTATCAGTGTGTTGATTATGCGGATATGCAAATCAGCCAGCCTTGGACTTGTTTCTATAATCGGCACTAGAACTTGATGACTCCAAATCCGTGGGCGGTATAAGGGGGAAAATAAGAACAGTCTGTACTACGAGAAGGATCTTACTCTACTTCTTGATTCAATAATAAGAAATAATATTATTTATAAACACTCCATTCTCTATACTAATGCTTGAGAGGTAATTCAGAGTAGCCAGTCTGCTTACCAACATGTTTTTGGGTGCACCACCTGCTGCATCGCCTGTGACACTTTTTGTGATTGTTTTTATGTAAAAGGGCCTGTGATAAGAGGGCTAAGTCAGTGGGGTCATCTGGCAGTTGACTTTCAGTGTCAACAATGGATTGAATGCCACTCAGTAGGAGAAGGGCTATGTTTGACAACACGTAGGAAAACAACAGGAGGCAACATAGTCAACAAAATCCGTACAGCTGCGTAGATTTATTTTCACTGTCTGCTGCTTCCTGTTGTTGTCATCCCTATTCATTTTTTGTGTTCCTGAGATCAATATGTCTGAGCACAAGATCAGCCCTCCTCACACTCACTCCCCTAGTTGCAGCCACCATCATGACAAGACTCATGTTGTCATGGCAACAGGAGGCAGTTGCTTTGGAGACTTAATGAAAGAGGGCGACCAGGGAAATAATGGCAGCTCACTGGAGAGTTTATGGTGGGTGGGTTGTGGAGCTAAACATAGAACTTTAGCAGCCAGTACAAGTCCTTCAGGCTCTTGTTGTGTCTTGTGTCTCACTCTCACTTTTTCTTTTTTTTTTTCTTTTTTTTTTTTTTTTTTCTTCCTTTCTGTGACCACCTGCATTCCCCTACATTCACTATAACCAATGTCATTGACTGTATTGACTACTGATCTGCGTTGAGGATTAAGAACTGAGATTTATTTATTAAAATCAGCATTTGTTTTTGTGAACCTGCTCAAATATGCTCTTCAGTCACTGTCCAAGTCCAAGAGTTTTCTATGTGACATGCTGCAGACACAACCAAATTAAGGCAACCTCTTGATTGGAAGTTTTGCCTTCTATGCAGTACAATTGTGCAGTCCACTCTTAAACCGGCCCTTATAGTATCTTATCATATGATATCGGACTTTGTGTTTCTGTGTACTGTTCCTTGCCTGTGAATTGGGCAGCCTGTTACTAAAGATACATAGACCTGCTTCAAGAATGACCGTTTAAGAATAGGCTAAAATAGATTTCAGTTTTGGAAAACTACATCATCTGAGTGTATTTGTCCTTTTTGCTGCTGTTTTTAGTGGTTCACTGTTGTCATTTATCTTATGGTGGGTGTGAATTTTATGGCTCATAGGCATTTCCAGTGCTGTCACTCATCTACCCCAGGGAGTCTAGCAGCGGTCTCCATACGTGACTAGATCAGAGACAACAGACTTCAATTTTCGTTTTTCATGGTCCACTGTTTTTCTCTCAATTTGGCATACCTCCATCTTTGTTTATCCCTCTCCCCACACTACTTCTCTCTCTGACTGCAGTGTGCTCTACTCATTAGAAACTGTTTCACAATCGACGCACTCTAAAATGGTACTGATTTAATTGGCATCGGGTTAGGATTCTGACCCTGACAGCTTATGACTTCGGAGCACTGATGTGCAAAGCCCCCTGCTGGTAGCCTGAGAATGCACAGGTGCAGTTAAAACACTGAGATGGAGGGTTTACCATGGTAGATGTGTGAAGTAACAAATTATAAATCTGGAGCGGTGAAATGGAGACAGACATTGCTCTGATCAGTGCGTATTCATCAGTGCTATGATTAGTTGCATTTATAGACTGCATCTATAGTGGTCGAGTCGCAGGTGCAGTGGCTCTGCTGGGTAGTCTCACACATACATACTTCCTTTGGGAGGAAGGTAACAGTTTTGCTGAGGTTGATAAGCAAAGACTATATTATAGACCTTTTTTGCAGAGTTCGGAAGAGGAAGTAGAACAGGAGGGGAAGGATGGGCATAAAGCCGCCAGCGTGGAGAAAATGAGTGAGGCAAAAAGGATAGGCTGTCCATAAGAGGAGGGAGCTTATTTTTTCATGCAGCGAATAAGCTGCTACACAAAGAATCATGTGACATGAGCCAGGGAAATCGCCATCAAATGGGGAGGGCTGATGGGTGTCTGAGAGAGGGAGAGAGGGAGAGGGAGCACTGCTGCACACTCACAGATTCTTGGTGAATTGTGGAGCATATATACAGAGAGAGGGAGAGGTAACGGCTCACACACTCATCCATTGACAACTAGACCAAAGTCAGAAGGGATAATCTCAACTAATATATTGTAACACAGAAGAAAAAGAAGGAAATTTGAAAAGAAGACAAAGGCATATAAATATAAGGACTAAATAGCAATACCTAGAGGAGGAAAAGCATGTCCTCTCTCTCCAACCAACAGCCAGCATCTCCATTCTCGGAGTACAGTGAGCTATGCAAAGGTTCTTCTATGTCCACACCACCTGCCACGCAGGGATGGGATTGGGAGCATGGTGACATTGGGGCTCCAAGGAGCTTTGCTGGTACCCCACGAGCCCTGGGGCTGACTGATGAAGATAAGCTGTGTTTCTTTGACCCTCCAGCAGCAATGGGCAAGGAGTCAGAACTCCAGGTGCCTGGAAGAAGTGCAATACCTGAGAGCATGTCACTAAGCAGCGTAGGGGACAGTCTAGAGAGCACTCTGTCTTCATCTCCGTCACCTGCATCCCCTGGGAAATTTACATCTTTAGGATCTGCAGGTAACAGTGGGATGATGCCTCCTTCACAACTTTCAGGATCATCTTCACAGAACACCGATGTTCCTTCTCCTTTTGAATCACTGAATCCAGCCAGTGTAGCTGAATGGAACCCATCACCTTGTGGCCTCAGTCCAGAGACGAGCCCCAAGATGGGCTCTCCCCAAGCACCCCCTAACTACTGTGTCATTGGAGTCGTTAACGATAATTACCTTGAGGGTGGAGATGAAGGTGTTGGTGGAAGACCGGTAGCTGAGGGATCATCAAATGAAAGTGAGGATGAGAGTGAAGTTCCTGAGCCTTGTTTCATGGGACGAGCTGAGCAGCAGAGGAAGGCTATGAGGAGAGCCATGTCTGAGTGTTCCCATTTGTCTGTGCCAGCCAGCATTCAGCTACCAGACAAGTACCCTGGTGGAGGAATTCTGGATGAGCTGACCTCGCCAGTAGGAGGACCCCGTCGGCCTTACACCGGGGGCATGAAACGCTCACTCACCGTGGCAGACGATCAGCCACCAACACCTCCACCAACCCTCTATGCTACTGGAGCTCGTAATGACTTGAATCATGGAACTGGGACAACACTTCATCTCACCCCATTTCCACCACTCAAGAGTAACAGATGCTTTCCACTCTCACCCATGGAGGATGTTCCGGAGGGTTCAATTGTAGACAAGGACCAGGGTGTACTGGTGCCAGTGCCTGTCACAAGCCGAGCTCTCAATGGCAGCACCATTGGTACTGAAGGCAGCGTCAGTCTGTTCCCTGTACTCAAGGGTAGGTAATGCAAGCCTATAAGAAAGCTGTAAATAACACATTTATTGCAACAATATTAGTAAATAGCTAAGATTACATTCCTTTTTTGCCAAGTCAACCTCACAGTATGTAGGCATGTCTTGGTAAACATAAATTTAAGGTAAACATGGTCAGTGTGTGTGACAGTGGGAAAGTGAAGGATGGATAGAACGGTAGTTATAAGAATAGCATACTTGTTTATTCTGATTGCTGTGTTGGTTTTTATTAGTGTAGAATTAGAGTACAATTTTTTTTTGGCTTTGCAACTATTAAGACAAAAGGATACTGGAGTACCAAAAGTAGAGGGCATTAAATGACTAGACAGGGATAGTAGGTCACTCTGACAGCAGTCTCACCCTCAGACGCTCCGCCTCTGAAGTTGCATAGACTATTTGAATTTGAACTTACCATCTCTCATTATAGTAATTAATAGTAAGAGCTAGTAACTGCTATTATAATTACACTCATCTGTGTGTATGCACTTCTATGTGTATGCGTCAGTGTGCAGAGGTTTTATTAGTGTAGCATAATGCAAATATTTGTGTAAATGCTGGCTTGTGACCAGTAGCAGGCAGGTTGACAAAAATAAGTCTTTCTGAGCAAGGTATGAGCCGGTTGCTGAAGCAAGAAATAACAGCTCGTGGACACAGACCCATTACGTACCTTTTTTTCTCTTTCTCTCTCTCTCTCTCTCTCTCTCTCCATGTGTTGCTACACGCCTATGACCTGTAGATTTCTGTCTTACAAGACAATTTTTTAGAAGTAGTTTTACAATATGGGGCTTAGATCCAGACTGTCTGCTTGATTATTCTCTATGTATTTTGCATCGGTTCACAGTGACATGACTGATCACTGCCAATCACATAGAGAGACAGACAGACAGACACGGACTGACTTTAAAGTTCATGTTTTTAGGTGCACACTATGTTTCTTAGCCTTATAAATATTGCTTCAAAAAAAGTAGGAAATGTTATAATTTACTGTCATGTTCATGGAACACTGAAAATGTGTACAGTAGTATAGACAATAATGGTCTAAGGAGGTTATATGGGGTTGCTTGTCTTATTTGATGCTATTCTGTTAGTGGGGATTGAAGTGTTTAACTGCTCAGTGTACCTTTTTGCATTCTTAATTTTAGCCTTTTTTTTTTTTTTTTTTTTTAAACTACTCTCACTGTGGCTTATAATAAGAGGATTTGCTCTGACCTGCTTCAGTTTGCCTTTATTGATGCCAGTAACGATGGCTGTTGAGAGAGGTTTTGCTAGTCTGTTAGATATTTGAAGGTCAAAAGGTTAAGTTATTTCTTTACAACTATTTAATGACCAAAACTTTCAATCATTTTCAAATGCACCTTTTAGCCCACCATCCAAAGTCCATTGTAAAGCATAGAATATGGTGTGTGTTGTTTTTTCTTCTTCTCTAATTTGTTTAGTCACAGCACCGCACCACACGTAAATGCAATTTTCTTCTCATTTTAGATGGTAATCAAATGACTCATGACTGACTCAGTCCAAGCAAAGTCTTAATGTAATGATTTTGAAAGATTACTTTGTGATAAAGATTATAACTGAGTACAAATACAGACTGTACAGTTTCAGTGGTTGACCACAAACCATGCATTTAAAAAATGTCAGATTCAGTTAGAGAATATAGAATTAATATAGCCCTGCTTGCTGCTAAGCAAATTAATTAGATCATTAGTATCTTTCTCCGTGTATGTGTGTACCTCAGTGGTTCAAGCTGTAAATCAACATTTTAGCTACAATCAAATAAATTGTATAAACAAAAACAGACCTTAGGTGAATGATTTTGTTTCCAAATTGACTCAGACACTCATTTGGAAAATGCAGTGTCATTGTGTACACTGAAGACCTGAACAGCAGCAGGGCTTGGGAATTGTACCTCAGACCATTTTTTTGTTATACAGCTTGCATCAGTTCTTGTGTGTATTCAAGCACTCTGTTATGTTTAGGAAACACTTGCTTATCCACTGCTTAAGTAGTCTGTCTTGACTTTGTTTTAATTCATAATTATGAAGCAAACATTGTAATGCTGCACGATTAATCGTAATTTCTTCCTCCCACAATTAATTATGCAAAACCGGCCACGATACTGATGAGTTAGCACAAAAAAAAAACTTAAGCCCGGTAAGGTTGCAAATTGTTCGTGCTTCTTATAGGCTTAGTCTACGGAAAGATAAACCAAATCACAAGTCACAGTCAAGTTCTATTTTTACCTTGTGTGACCTATCGCGCTCTCTTTGGAAGTTTGCTACTGACCAATCAGTGTTTTGTTTTCAAGCACACTTTAAAATACGTTTTCGCAGAAGTTCACGGCTTTGCACGCACAGCAGCGGTAGATAACCATATTAACCCATGCAGTCATTCAGCTTGACTGAGCAAACAAAGTAGCAGAGCAACAAGAGGAAGGTGAGGGGCATAAATTAGTTCCTAAAAAGGAATCATCTTCCATTGTTTGGAAGTATTTCGGGTTTAGAGATTGTGATGTTGACCAGGTGTGACGTGTGCTTGAGTGTTGCATCAGCACCACAAGGTAACACCACAAACCTCATCAGCCATCTGAAAAGCCAGCATAAAGTGCAATATCATGAATGCCAAAGGTTGAAGACACAAAAAGCTTTAACCACACAAAATTCCCAGCCTTCCCCAACACACAACAATAACCGGGGACAACACAACGCCATATTCGCCTGGCGAGTACGAGCAGAACTAACAGGGGCAATCACATTTCATTTAGCCAAGGATATGTGCCCGATAAGCAACGAGGGGTTTTAAAAATGACAACCCATTTGACAAAAGATACAAGATACGTCCTATAAGATAAAGTTGCTCTGCCTGAGCTGTATGCAAAATGTAGACTGGAAATAGAGAGAGAAATTTGCACCGTTGAATATTTTTCTGTGATGTAGAACCATGGATCCGTACCTGAGGCTGACTATTCATTATATTGACAGTGAATTTGAAATGAAGAGCAAATGTGACTTACTGCATTTTTGTTCTGTTTATAACACGTTTTATTAATTTGGCTGTAAAAAGTGCAATAAATATGCTGAAGTGAAATTTGGAGAAAAAAAAATTCTTAATTGACAGAATAATCATGCTTAAAATTTTGAGTAAAATAATCATGATTATCATTTTAACCGTTATCGTGCAGTCCTAAAACATTGCAAACACATCACTGAGGGCAACCAAGCACTTTTGTTACCAATTCGTCCTGCATATTGAAGAGTCCAAAGTGTCTCAAATAAAAACACATTATGCAAGTAGTAATTTTCATAACAAATTATTAATATGGAGACTACAGTAAGATGAGCACCATTCTCCAAAATTGAGTCTCATGATTATGCTGATGTACAATATGGTTATTTGTGAGAATAGAAAAGAGCTCTGAGCTCGGTAGTTCTTATTATCCTTTGTTTTGTTAGTTGAGTTAAAGAGGCTGTCCTGTAGGCAAAACTACAGCTATAAAAACAGATTTTTCTTTTAAACTTCTATCTTAAAGATATGTTTAAACAAAGGAATGTGTGCAATTGATCAAATATGCATTGTAGTGTTTTTGTCAGTCTGCACGTAAGGTAGAGTGGTGACTATCATCTAGGATACTTATTCTACACAATAGACAAGAATAACTCGTTCAATTTGTTTAACATTTTTATACAGTCCAAACAGAGAAAATCCAGCCAGAGGTGGAAAAAATAGAGAGCCTGGAGAAGTCTGATGTGTTCAGCAAAGTGGACAAGATGGACAAAGTTGAGAAGCCTGACAAGCCTGAACAGATGGCCAAAGTTGAAGAGGCAGATATAAAAGACAAAAAGGAAAGCAAGGATAGTAGTGACAAGCAAGATGTATTTAACAAGGTGGCCAAAGTTGAAGAGGCAGATATGAAAGACAAAAAGGAAAACGAGGATAGTAGTGACAAGCAGGATGCATTTAACAAGGTGGCCAAAGTTGAAGAGACACCTGTAGCTGAAAAGTCAGTTAAACCAGACAAAACTGAGCAGCCTGACAAGACAGAAAAGATGCATGTACCTGAAAAAACAGATGCAAGTAAAAAGGCTGAAAATTTAGAGCAAGTTGAGAAAATTCCTGCTATAAAAGCTAGTGAAGGTAAGATGGATCTGTCTCCAGAGATGGACAAGGAGGTAAAGGTGGAAAAGGTAGAGTTGAAAGCAGAAACTACCAAAGTGGATGAAGACAAAACGGAAGAGGTTAAAAGTGAGAAAGAAAAGCTTGATCAGAAGCTAGATGAGAAAACAGAAAAGGACAAAGCTGAGAAAGACAAGCTTGGTGAGAAGCAAGAAAAAGACAAAGCTGAAAACAAGGTTATTGAGTCAGGCAAAGATGTAGCCCAAAAACCAGATGCTGTGGTAGAGACCAAGCTGTCTGAGAAGCTGATAAAACAGGAGAAAACAGAAAAAGCTAGAACAGAGGTGAAAATAGACCCATCCGTCAAAGTGGAGAAAGAAGACAAACCTGAAAAGGCCAAGAAAGCAGCACCTAAGCCTGTGGCAACTAATGGTGCCAGAACTGCATCAGGAAAAGACCTGCCTAGTCCAGAGAAGAAAACCAAGGTAAGTCGCATCCTTTTCCTGTCATCCCAATTCTCCATTGGTCATGCTGCTCTTGCTGCTGCTAATGCTAATTTTTGTTTGAGTCGTTTAACACGCACATCTGCGCACACACACACACAATCAAATCGAATTAAACACGATTAAGATCATTATATCTTTATTGCCAAAAAAAAGTATACCGTCAAACCCTGAAAGTAATGACCAAGAGCACCGGTGCTCCTCATTTGAGGAAAATGGGACCACAAAATATAAATTTGAAACACATATTATTCTTTTAGGCAGTTGGATATTTTTTTTTGTTCTGACCAGCTAACAGCTGTTAAAACATTCCGAGCTGGTCAACCTGTTGGGTTTGCCACCTGTTAATTTTTGACTTCCTTATTACTTGAGTAAATTTATCAGCTGTTTAGTTATTTTCTTGAAACAACTTGTTTACTGTGTTGCAATAGTAGTAGTCATAATTCCCCTTTTTGTCTACTAGCTCTTATAAGGTTGGCCCGTCTTTCAGCAGCTGGTAGGTGGTCAGACCATGCTGGATCTTTTCAGCAAGAAAAGTATTAATCTATTAATGAATGTTAACAGAGTCCCAATCACCTTGTGTACTGAAAATGCCAGATCTTTTGTCCAGCCAGAATCTTGCAACAACTTTATAAAGCTTGTTGTGCTTTGTAACCTTGACAAAACTTAAAGTCTTGAGAAAGTCTTTGGGTCCAGGGCACCAATCTGGCTCAACCCCAAGAAACCATGGCAAGCATACTGGAGACAAGCACACACCCCACTAAGAGTTCCCAAAAAACCTTAAGGACCAAATATAAGCAAACCACTTGCACTATGAAATCCTGGCTATTATAACATTACACTACAGGGTACATCAGGTGTCCTAACACTCCTCCAGCTGCTTGTGTCCTGCTGCGGTTATTTGTCCTTTTATGCTTTTGTTACTCCTTTGCTTTCCATTTTTTGGGTTTGCCGTCCATCCATGCAGCCTGCTACCACGACAACCAAACCGAGCATGGCCAAACCTCGGCCAAGCACCGTGTCCAGTACTGCGACTGCTCCTAAACGCCCAACCCCAGCCCCTACCTCCACAACCACCACCTTCACTACCCTCAACAAAAAAGCACCCATGCCCAAGGCACCCACACCCACGGCTGGCACCAAGCGTCCTGCTTCGGCTGCCAGCCGTCTCTACACCATGCCCACGGTGCCCAGTGAGGTCAAACCTAAGGTAAGTCCCTAAGATCTCTCTTAGAGAATTTTTAAGACGTACAGTTACAATCAGAATTATTGAACTCCCATTGCAAATCAGGTTTATTGTCAAAATTTACAGACTTTCAGCTGTTTGCAATGAACAAATCAAACAAAAG
>JANDJT010000001.1:26920031-26932620 GCA_024331685.1 Stegophilus panzeri | reverse complement strand
CTGCAGGTTTCCAGTGCCAGAGGATGCAAAGCAGCCCCAGAGCATCACCGAGCCACCACCATGCTTGACTGTGGACATAGTGTTCTTTCTTCATTCTTCTTCCTCCAGACATATCACTGATCCATCGTGCCGAAAAGTTTTGCTTCATCGCTTCACAGGACAGAATCCCTAAACTTCTGTGGCTTATTTGTATGATTTTGAGCCGACATTTCTTGTGCTTTTGGGTCAGTAGTGGTGTACGTCTTGGAGTTCTGGCATGGAAACCTTCTGTGTTTAGTACGCAGTGCTCACTGAAACCTCAGTGCCTGTTGCCACCAAGTCTTGCTGCAGGTCTTTTGGAGTCACTCGAGGGTTTTTCACAACCTGCCTTCTCAGAAATCTGGTTGTAGCCATTGATAGCTTCCTTTTTCTGCGCCGTCCAGGTATTTCGTGTATTTTCTTCCCCTAGCCAGTTCAGGTATTTCATGTGTTCCGGTTCAAGCACACCTGGTGCAACAAACGACGCCCTTCATTACTTGCATCAGGTGTGCTTGAGACAACACCTGTTTTGCATATTTGTGCTGTTGTGAGGGATTCTATTCAGGGGGTTGAATCATTTTGAAACTGGAGAAGTCATTCTTCAGTTGTATTTTCAGGTGAACTTTGGGAAACCACTTGAAGCATTCTTTGTGTTGAACCATGTTAATAGCTTTTGTTTGATTTGTTCATTGCAAACAGCTAAAACTGTACATTTTGACACTAAACCTGATTTGCAATGGGGGTTGAATAATTTTGATTGCAGCTGTAAAAGCACTTCTACCCTACTTCCAGAACTCATGTCCCTTTTGCTTGCATGGTTGACCTGTTTGTGGTTTATTTGCAATGCCTTTATCAATGTTCATCCATTACAGATCTGCTGAAATTACTGCATCATGTCATTTATACTTGTATTATAATACAGTACATACATATAAAAGGTTTGTTTTCCTGTTCCTTATCGGAATACTCCTTGTAAGTAATTATAAACATTTTTTAAATATGTAGGTTACATGAAGCTAGAAGTAAATATGTAATAGGGAATACTCTGCCATAGTTTTTATGTAAGGTATGTAAGTTTTTATGTAAAGCACTAAGAAATGCAGGGCCTAGATTCATATTTTCTGGTTTGCAGCCCCTAAAGAACCCCCATATTGTTCTAAATCAATGTCATCTTAGCTGCAGTGTTTTTTCCTCTTGTTCAGACAACCACAGAGTCATCAGTGCCAAAGTCCCATGCTGCTCCAACCCGGTCCACAGCCTCAAAGAATGGTACATCTACCACAACAGTGAGCAAAACCACCACATCAAGTGCCCCCACAGCACGGCGCACTCTGGGTGAGTCTACCACACACACTGAAGTACTGGAGTTCAAAACCAAAAGTAATCTGTCTAATTACTTACAGAATGCAATGCAAGTTTAACATGTGGCAGTGTCCTAAGCGTAATGACTCTGAGAACAGTAAATTTTGAGTGCACAAGAATGAAATGATTTGACACATGGCATGATATGTTATATGCAGCTACAAAGACTGAGAGCAAAACAGGGGAGGAGAAAAAACCAAGTACTCTGAAGACCACGGGTAAGCATCATGCATTTTTAACTCCAGCATCCAATTCTAGATTTGTAGCAAGGCAGGCAAACATGCAATTCTCCGCTATGCGGTATTTGTCTCAGTGACCGTAACATTTATCCCGCACTGAGTTGCCAGTTTTGGGACACTTTATATTGCACCATTTTGCAATTATTTTAGCCTTCAGAACAGCTTGATATCAACCAGTCTGGATTGGTTGTGCAGGAATATAATGCCTTGCGAAATTTCTTGCATTGCTACAGCTCTTTTTACCTCATTCCAGAGAGGCAGAATCAGGTTGAGTTCTGAGGACTGTGTGGGCTACTGAAGCTCTCAAAACTTGAACTTGCTCAGCAGCATGTTTAGATGCACTCTGCGATACAGATGTTGGTCACTTGGCTCTTAATGTATGCCAAATACAGAACATCTTCCACAAAATCAAACTACCACTATTGGTCTGTACTCTTAACACCAACCAGGACAGCTCAGCAGACCAGTGTTGCATGTGCAAACATGGATTTATCCAACTAGGCAACTTTATTCCAACTCAATTTTTGATGATTCTGTGCCCACTAGAGATGCACATTCATGTTCTGTGCTGTCAGCATTGCTACCAGACATGGTCTTTGGCTTTGCAGCCTAATCGAGAAAAATCTGATCAACAGTGTGTGTTCTGTGGTGACATTCTACTACAAGTTGAATGTCAGATGTATTTTGCTTGCACATTTCTTACCATTCTCCACCAGCCCCACTGATTTACCAGATGGTATTACCCACAGGCTCACAGATCATTAAGTTTTTAGCTTTTCTCATCATTCTTATTAAACCCTTAAAACGCCGTACTATCATACCTCATTCAGAGTCATGAAGGTCTCTCATGCTATGATTCTTATATGCCTGATTTATACCACAGTCACATGACATGACTTGTTGAAATGTAGTTTGTGCAGCTCTGTGTAGTTATTAATTAATAAAAATATATAATAATAATAATAATAATAATAATAATAATAATAATAATAAACATATGTAATAAACATATGTACATTCACTACATGGCCAAAAGTATGTGAACACCTGAACATCATAGCCATATGTGGTTCTTCCCCAAACTGTTGCCACAAAGGTGAGAAGCACAGAATTGTTTAGAATGTCTTTGTATACTACGATAGCATTAAGATTTCCTTTCACTGGAACTATTGGGCCCAAACCTGTTCCAGCATGACGATGTGTACAAAGCGTGATCCCATTAAGGCCAATGGTTTGGCAAGGTTGGAGTGGAACAACTCTAGTGTCCTGCATAGAGCCCTGACCTCAACCCCACTGAAGACTGAATTGGAACACTGACTACCTGCCAGGCCTCCTTGCTGAACTTCAGTGCCTGACCTCACTAATGCTCTTGTGGCTGAATGGGAAACATTTCAAATTCTAGTGGAAAGCCTTCCCAGATGAGTGGAAGCTGTTGTAGCAGTCAAGGGATACTAAATCTACATTGTATCTTGAATGTAGTTAAATTTATTTAGTATTTCCTTTTATAATATTACAATAAAACAAATATGATTAATAAACCTGTTTTTGCTCATTACAAGCTTGAAAAGGTCTTGCTTTGTTGGCAGATAATTTTTCTAATTTTCAGCATTTATTTCTAGAAAGAAGCAAAGTTAATAACATTTAAAGCTTGAACTGTGTAAAAGCATCACAAATAGGCCAAATAACATTATATTCTGGGGCTTAGCGGTTAAGGCACTGGGTTACTGATCAGAAGGTCAGGGTTATAAGCCCCAGCACCACTAAGCTGCCACTGTTGGGCCCTTGAGCAAGGCCCTTAACCCACTCTGCTCCAGGGGCGCTTTATCATGGCTGACCCCGTGCTCTGACCCCAACTTACTAGCATGCTGGGGTATTCTAAGAAAAGAATTTCACTGTGCTGTAATGTATATGTAACCAATAAAGACTCATTATCATTATATTTGATTTATAATAATCTCTTAATAAGAAATGTTATATGCTGTACATTTTCACATATTCAAGATATTTTCACTTGCTAAGATATAATTTTTTTTTGCAGTATAGCTATCTTATGAGCTACAATGGTACAATGTTTACGTCCTTGGCCTATTGTCTGTTTATCTCTTTTTCCTTTTCCCATCCTTTACTTGTTCACCATCATAGACTCCACCAAACCAAAATCTACAACTACTAGACCATCCACCGTTACCAGTAGTACCACAACCCGCACCCGTACCACTAAACCTACCACAGCCACCAACAGCACAACCAGCACAGTGCCAGAGAAGAAGCCACCAGTACCCCGTGCCCTTCGAGCAAGCTCCTCTACCACAACAACTAGTACCACCACCAGAACCAGCAGCCGCCCAGCAACAGTTCCAGCCCCTGATGTTAAAAATATCCGCCCCAAGATTGGCTCTACAGACAACATCAAACACCAGCCTGGAGGAGGAAAGGTGAGGGGATACTACTGAAATACACACCTCATTTTTGTACCACACAGGGTTTGGCTTTGAGCCTAGTTCCTTGCAAATTGTAGCCCTCCCAAAAATCAATCAGGCAGAGAAAAGTCGAAAAAAAAAAAAGATTTGCGACTTGACTTGGACTCGTGAACAACTGACTCGAGACTTGACTTGGACCATATGCATATAAAATCCACATTTGCCAAGTTAAATTGCGTCTATATACGGGGGTTTTGTTACTGCCGGCACTCACTGGAAGACTATCTTACCCATCATTGCTTGAGAACTACAGCGAACTACGGCATCTCAAATAGCTCGAAATACACAGCAGGTTTTTTTTTCTCGTGGTGACAGTCTTTGTGTTCCAGATGGTATAATGGTTTAAGGTATTTGAACGTCTTATTAGATGACCGAGCTCTAAGTTTTAGTTTTAAATGTATTAATTTAGTGCTTAAGTCTATACACTGACAATGGTCTAAAAAGTTATATCTTTTTCCTGAATTTTCTATGAATGTTCTGTTTTCTTGTAATTACAGGGAGAACTTTTGGATCAAATGTAATAGTTTGAAAGTAATAGTTTTTTGATTGTGTATCAAAAAATTAATTAATGATTTAAGTAAAACCTTGTGTGCTTTATTAGACAATTTTGAATAAATAGACATTCTGTAGAAGTAATCAGTATGATTTAGCCTCATACACTGTTAATTACAATAACTCGCTTGAAGAACTATTGCTAAAAATAAAACTGAGACTTGACTTGGACTCCATCTCAGAGACTTGACTTGGACCTGGACCTCAGGGACTTGTGAACATGTCTGCAATCAGGAACAGTGCGGCAATCCATCTGGTTACGAAATTACGAAAGGACCAAGTCTGAGTGATAAGAATGTAAAGAGATATTTGTGCTTCTACTTAATTTTTACCTTAATGATACTATTTTTTTCATTTATTTAAAACAGATTTAGGATTATCTAGATCATGTCATTCATATTGTTCCACTTTTAATGGCATAGTTGGATTTATGCGAAATATATCCTGTGCTGCATGGCCTCGGTGTCTTCACCTTAAAAACATTATTCTGTACCTAGGATCTGTGTGTTACAATGCTAATTGTTCTTGTTTTATCTTTTTCACTGCACGCATAGTTATGACCTGAAAATAATCACAATTTACTTTATCCATTTTCTCCATCTGTAATGCCATTTCTCTGTTCCCTATCTTTCACCCCATTAATACTTTGCCCGGCTGAGATTTCTCCTTGAACTTCACGAAGCAATGCTCGTCACTGCTACCCTTTTTAATACTTGCCAAGCATATACATTATGTCACTGGTACTATCAGTATACGAATAACTATTCATTATAATATCAGCACCGCTGTAAAATCTGATATTGTGTGGTCTTCACAGCCTGTTGAGTAAGACAATAAGGCATGAGTCTTAAAACCCTGATGTACTGATTATTACATTTTCCTCTCGTGTGGTCGGTTGTTGTTTTGCACTGATCTGTTATTATTGTGTTAGATCAAAATCAAAGGTCTAATTGTTGTGGTGTGAGTGACTGACCTGTAGGGGATTTGGGGTTGTCTCTCCAGGTTACAGTTTCTCAAAACAAGATGGATGCTTTGGCTCAGGGCTCCCTCTCCAAAGAGACCAGCCAGGGCAAAGTGAGTTCACTCCATCTTCCATACTTCCCAAATCCCACTCTTTACACCAGTCTGCTGCATTATCTTCCTGATTTTTGTGTTCTCTTTCTCCAGCAGTCTTTTTTTTTTTTCTTTCTTTTATCGTGTCCACACTTTGTCTTATCTCCATAGCACATAATTGTTCCATATACTTATAACTTCTGTTACCCATAAATAATTTTTTAAAAAACCATTGTTTTAATTTAAATTTAACTATTATGCATAGCGCTTGTTTCTGCTAATGAAAGATTTCCAGAACATGGTCGGTAGAATTAATGCTGAGATCTTCTATTGAAAAATGGATCATATAACCTAGTCAATATATGTGGGACAGTCTGGGAAAACCCATTAGATATTGCTGTGGCTGAATTCTGGTAAACAGAAAAAATTGCAATTTGGTTAAAATTGTACTGTAACATGCCAAACCAAATTCACCAATATATTTTGGAAATGTTTTTATTTACTTTCTAACCTTGTCTTGGCTTTCTGCAGAAATCATATCCTGGTAAAAAACAAAAAACAAAAAAAAACAGACAGTCTGCCAAAAATGTCGAAAAGCTTTTTTGGATAGTTACGTGCTACGTAAACGTTTAAAAAGAACTATATTTTCGTTCAAATGTAGTTTTCCTGTAGAAAATGTTAAAAATTTACCATATGATGGGTTTTTCCAGGCTGCTGCTGTAATGTATTATAAACGTACATGATTCTGCAAGACTTCTGAAATGAAGATGTTCGCACTCTCCGGAGCGTATACTAATTACAATTCTCACAATACTCACAAGGTTTCGATTCGGAGTTGTTGCATGAAATTACCAAAACAAAAGGGGTCGTTTATATCCGTATGTAAATCTCAACAGAACTTAATTTTAAACTAATCTGAGGTGCCGACCCTGTATATATGTGTGTGTGTGTGTGTGTGTGTGTGTGTGTGTGTGTGTGTGTGTGTGTATAAATGCTTGTTGAGTGGGCAATTGTTGCTACTGAAGCACTAATCAGTAACTCAGTATTGAAGAGCTTGAAGCTAGACTAAGCAAATCCTTGTAATTTTGCTTACTGCCCAGAATCCTAGTGGAGTGACTATACATAAAATATGTCTACAACATATCTGGTAGATAGTTTTAAAATAGCGTTTTATGCACGGTGACAGGTTCTGCTGCTTATTGAGAACTGGTACTGAACTGTTAGCTGTGCTTGGCAATATGAAAAGCACACTTTCACACCTGTTTCTTCAGCCTTAAAAGGTTTCATTGAAGCTTGTTAATATACTGTCTGTTTGATGATTATGTGGAGACTGCAATGCCACCAGGTAAACACAGCCTTTTATTTCCTGCACCCAGTTTATCCCATGACTACAAAATTTTATAAACGATTCTTTAATAGTGTAATTGATTTTTTTTGTGTTTGGCTCGAAGATGAACGTATTCACTGATTAATTGTCTCTTCATTATCACATAGCTTTCATGTAGCTGGAATTATCATACACTGAGGCATGCAGTTAGAATCTCTTAGGGAAACTTATTCACAATATGTCATTGGGACCTCCATGAGACATAATTGGTGAATCTGCACTAAGGAGAAACTGTTTCCCTAATTTTTTCCTCCCCCCCCTTTATGCTCTGGATAAAATAATTGTTGGCAAATGATATGATTGGGATGATAAGTTTGAATTTTTTTCCCATGTGTCACAATATAAATAGTCTAAACAATAGTCTTATGTCTACATATGGTCAACTATATCCTGTTTATTGTGACGTTTAATTGTTTTAGGTGATTTCCAACACTACGCACTGTAATTTAAGTCATATGGACATTCTCAAGCATTTAGTCTCATCTGTAGTGCCACAACGTTTATTTACAGTACAAAAGGGTAAATGTATGGGTGCCATCATGTTCCTGGTGGTGCTACTTTAAACACAGCATGGCATGTACACTGTAGTTAAGTGTAGTTGCTAGCCTGATGAATATCTTCATCAACTTGTGTAGCACTTCGCAATGACTCCCTTTTATGCTTGTAGGTGCTTCAGCTTTCCCTCTTTTCCTGTCTTCCTCTTACCTGGTGACCCCTTATGTCCTTCTGCCCTTTGCCCGCCATGCTGTGTTGTAGGTTCAGATAGTCTCCAAAAAGGTGGACTACAGCCATGTTACATCTCGCTTGGGTTCCAAGGACAATATCAAGCATGTCCCTGGTGGTGGGAATGTAAGTACTGTCTCTGCATGTGGTGAAGCTGCATTGACCAAAACAGTGCTCCTCTTCCAGTTAGAACATCGACAAGCAACATGCGGATAAATATGCAATCATTTTGGTGATCCTGTTTTTGTTTTTTGTTTTTTTCTTTTTTTCCTCTCATGCACATGCTAAAAATCATTTTTGCTTAACTGCTATCTTTTAAGCCAGTTCTCAGTAACAGCAGAAGTTGAATTGCATTTCCTCTCCATGGTTACTTCATTTGTCTTAAATTAGTTTATTGTTAATCATAGGGTAAATGATTATTTTTTTGCTGTTCTTTTATACTTCTCTAAGTTTTTGGGTTTTTTTTGTTTTTTTTTTCTTTTCCCCCCTCATATGATCTCTGGCTGCAGCTTTTTTCTCTTTTAGCTCTTCAGGTTTTTACTGCCGCTAATAGTGACTGATGTTGAAATTATCAGTGGACCCAGCAATACAGGCACATTTAAATTTTATTGAAACTTAAATCAGTTATTAGTGATTATGGTTACTTTTCATGTCTTATACATCTTTTGTACTTTGTAGCGAGTGGCATGCCAGGCTGTGTCGATTTAACTGCACTGCATGTGGATTTTGCACTTTGTAAACAAGGCAACGAAAGTCTGATGGTATCTTGTCTCACTAGTACATGTGTATGCTGCTTTTATTTGACTTAGATTGATGTGTTTACAGGTCCACATTCTCAGTAAGAAGGTTGATGTGAGTAAAGTGACTTCAAAGTGTGGTTCAAGGGTCAATATCAAGCATAAGCCAGGTAAGGCTTTGGACCTGATTAAATGTTACTAAATGGTTCTGGGTTGGAGCCGAACACTTGTTAATAGTGATTCTGAGTTATCATGGATGTTAATGTTTCTTGTAGGAGGTGGAGATATAAAGATTGAGTCTCATAAAGTGAACTTCAAAGACAAAGCCCAGTCTAAGGTGGGCTCCATGGACAATGTCAGCCATGCACCAGGAGGGGGGAATGTTAAGGTAAGTTTGTGAACAAGAGAAATTACTACGACATAGTGCTATTTTGCTCATTCCCATGTAGCATGATTTATTTTTATTAGAATTTCCTATATAAACCTATCTGTTAACATTCTGTATCTGTGTTGCATACAAATGAGTTGAGAGTTTAAAAACTCTGCATGGGATTGACTGGACATAAAAGAACTTAATCACAGTTACACAGGAAAGCAACATGGGTCAGATTAGTTCATTCATTTATTTTCATTCTACTTTTCCTGATGGGGGTCACAATGGCAACAGGATGAAAAGGTCAGCCCAGACTTCTCTATCCCCAGCCACATATTCCAGCTCATGCTGGGGTGGTTCCCCAAATGTTCCCAAGCCACCTGTGAGATATAATCTCTCCAGAGGGTCATGGGACTGCCTTGGGGTCTCCATCTAGTGGGATGTGCTGCTATTGCAGCTCTAGAAGCTGCTGACCAGGTGACATTCTTGTAAGATGCCCAAACCATTTAATTTGCCTCCTCTTAATTCAGAGGACCAGCATCTCTACTCCAAGCCTCTCCTATATTGTCCAGCTCCTCACGCTAGGTGCCAAACTGTTTACCAGAGCATCTTTGGGGCCACCTGGATGTCTTTTCCATGACTTCTCTAAACTCCTCCAATGCCAAAAATTTCACTTATGCAACTGCCTCTGCTGAAGTCCTTCTGACTCTCCTATACCATAGTTAAATTAAGCATTTCTTGGAAGGCCTCCTTCTTCAATTTGTCTACATTCTCTCACCTCTGGTGTCCACCAGCACATGTGAGGATTAATGCCTTCTCCAAGAAGGCTGAATACTCTGAACTTCTATTTGGTACAAAAGCACAAACAACTGTCAGAGTTTTCCTTCCTGAGATTGGAAATCTCATAGATGTAACCCTCTTGACCACTGGGAACAACTGTAACTGTGAGGCCCTCAGCCTGGGACTGGTGAGTATCCCCACACCCATCTGAGGCCTCCTGTGGGAACTCTAGAGTAGGTAAGACCACCCCTGATCAAGAAGTTTGGTACTGGAGCCCTTGCCGTGTGTGGACGTAAGGCCAGCTAGATCTAGTCCATACCATTCCATCTCACACATTCACTCAGTCTATTTCCCCCACCAGCAAAGTGACATTCCTCACTGCCCAAGCCAGTTTCCTTTTCTAGGGTCTGGTTTGTCTAAGGCTGTCCATCATATGTTTGCTGCCCAACAGACATTGCACCTGATCCCAACCACTGATTTTGCATGTGGTGAGCCACCAAGATGGCTGCACATCATCATGCTGTGCTGAACCCAACTGGGTTATGTGGGTGGCCTGGTCACCAGATGCTCATCTGCAGACACCACCTCCAGACCTGGCTCCAGGAGTGGGTCTTGTAAACCATGTTCGGGACAGGATACGCTTAGTCTTTTTTTTGTACCTTTCTTGGGAGTCATTAGTCTATCCTTTTTGTCTGACCTTTCCCCTCAGATTTGTTCACCAAAGGTGGCCCTAGTGGGAGCATTATGCTACCTGTCACATAGCCCTGAGGTTCACCAAATTCCAAGCCCCTACACTGTGAAAAATCTTTGATCCACAAAGAGAGGCTCAGAGAAATTTGGTTGTGAATTATTTGTAAGATATATAAGAGAAGCAGCTCTTTAACAATTTAGATTTTAAAAAGACTAAGAAGTCAGTGCCTGAATTGTTGGTATGTTGACCACAAAGCTGCAAGATTAATGTGATTTGAGTATGAGAAAAGCACTATATAATGTATGTATGTATGTATGTATGTAATGTATGTGTGTGTGTGTGTGTGTGTGTGTGTATGTATGTGTATATATATATATATATATATAATAATTATTATTATTATTATTAATAAGAAACATGTGCCAAATGTATTGTCTTATACTGCCTTTTAATCACCATGCATTATATATCATTTATTCTTTTTAAACTATTTATATAATGTGAAGTCACATTTATTGATGTTTCATTGATTTCCTGGTTGTTTTTTCTTTTTTTCTTTTTTTTGGTAAACATATTTTGTTTTTATGTTTTACTACCCCATTACTCAATACTAATTTTAGGTGCATTCTGGTGGGTTTGTTTGTTTAATGAATAATAAATTCACTTTTAAAACCTAATGGGCCCCAAAGATTGACATGGGCATATTCCTAGAGTCTGGTCCAGTGAAGCTGAGAAACAAATTAAAAGCAATATATGTATTTTTTGTTTGTAGAAGGTGAAGGAAGAGTGTCATAATGTACACTACTTCTCATATGCTCTCATTTGTTACTTTGATGAGGTCAGTTTTGTGCTTTGCTTGATTCAGCAGACCTGACTCAACTCACAGGCTTATGATAAAAGCCTTAATGAGTTGAATCAAGTGTGATGGGTCAGGGAAAACACTGAACTGTGCAAGACAGCGCCCTTACTGAACTGAACTTCTGTATCAAGGTTTTAAGTAACCAAGGTGGGTTTAAAATGCCTCCAACTGACAAGCTTATTTAATTGGTCATGATCTCACCTTACCCCTCAGCCTATGGTCACCCATATCTGCATGAAAATCTCCATGGCTGTACTCATCATTTATACATCTTCATCCCCACAAACTCATTTGCATAATATACAGTACTTTTACTGGGACATAAAAAAAGAAACAAAAATTAGTTGTTTAAGACATTCAAGCAGTTACAATTACTAGCATGGAAATGGTGAATGTTTTTATTTATATATATATATATATATATATATAAAATTTTAAGTGCTTTATCTATCTGTATAGTGTATATTGATAACATTGTAGGAAACTAAAAATGTGTATAAAGTTATAAGCATATTATCTCATAACATTACATGCTGTCCTACTGTAAACATTTTTTATTGCAGTTTATTTTGCAATGTATAATACATCATTAAAGTACTAGTAAAAGTTTATAGTGAATTATAGAATTCCCCACAATTATACAAATAAAGATCTGAGCATTTCATTTCCTTCAGAATTGGTTGGCTGCATGTGCATGGATCTTGTATTTTTATTATTTTGTGATACAATGTACAACTCCAATTCTGAAAAAGTTGGGACAGTATGGAAAATGCAGTGAAATAAAGAGTCATTTGAAAATTCATTTCACCCTGTAGTATATTGAAAACACATTATTTGATGTTTTACTTTGTGAATTTAATTTACTTTTGAAAATATACACATATTTCAAATCTGATGACTGCAACACACTCCAAAAAAGTTGGGACAGTCAGCTGTTTACCACTGTGTAACATCACCTTTTCTTTTAATAACACTTATTAAGCGTTTGGACCCTGAAGACACCAGTTGGTTAAGTTTAGCAAGCGGAATTTTCCCACATTCATCCATTATGCATTTCTTCAGCTGCGCAACTATACAAGGCCTGTGGTGCCTGATTTTGCGCTACATAAATGTGCCACACATTCTCAATCGGAGACAGGTCAGGACTGCAGGCAGGCCATGCTAGCACTGCTTAGCTAGCACTACTCTCCGCTTACGCAACCATGCGCTTGTAATCCAGGCAGAATGTGGTTTGGCGTTGTCCAGCTCTGGATGGCACCATATGTTGCTCCAAAATGTGTACATATCTTTCTGCATTAATGGTGCCCTTACAGATGTGCAAGTTACCCATGCCAT
>JANDJT010000001.1:26896910-26912492 GCA_024331685.1 Stegophilus panzeri | reverse complement strand
AAGCTCTATTTTGGTTTCATCTGACCATAGAACCCAATCCCATTTGAAGTTCCAGTAGTGTCTGGCAAACTGAAGACTGTGGAGCAGATGAGGTGGGCAGGGCTGTCACCCACAACAGCCCAGATGAAAAATATTGTATTTGAGTTTGTTTGTGGATGAGAGTAGATGATTTTTTTATTTTTTTATTTTTTTTTTCTTCTTTCTTTCTTTCCTCCAACCCTTCCAAACAACTTGTGGTGATGTAGGTGACTTCGGATTGTAGTTTTGAAGACTTTCTGACCTCAAGACGCAACTTCTGCAATTCTCCAGCTGTGATCATTGGAGATTTTTTGGCCACTCGAACCACCCTCTTCACAGTGCGTTGAGACAATATAGACATCTAATTCCAGGTTGAGTCATAACATTTCCAGTTGACTGGAACTTCTTAATTATTTCCCTGATGATGGAAATGGGCATTTTCAGTGCTTCTGCTATTTTCTTATAGCCACATCCCATTTTGTGAAGCTCAACAACCTTTTGCAAGAAGGAAATAACCATGTACAGTCATGTGAAACCCATGAAAATTGTTGGGTTTTTTGACATATTTGGACAAGCAAACATTTGATCCTCTTTGAAACAGTGCCTAATAATAAAGTTGATACATCTATAAAATGACACAAAATTTATGTTTTTAATTTTCATGATTTAAATTTACAAAAAAAAAAAAACAGATCAGTCACATGGAAACAGTAAGTACACCCCTACATTTATCACACCTTAAAATCCATGAAATTCGAATCAGGTGTTCAAGATTGGGTACCAGTGTTTGGAACCTGTCTTATTTATACCTCTCATATCTTGTGTCTGGTGTTCCCTTTGCTATCGAGGTGTGTTGGTGTCATCATGGCAAGATCTAAAGAGTTCTGTAATGCCATCAAAAAAAGGTTGTGGATGCCAATGAGTCTGGCAAGGGATTTAAAAAGATCTCCAAATTATTTGAAATCATTCCACTGCAAGGAAAATAATCTACAAATGGCACAGATTTCAAACGACTGCCAATTTGTCCAGGACTGGCCTTCCCAGCAAATTCAGAAGTTGTCTTTTAAAGTGCATTTAGATTTTTGTCCAGCAGGTGGTGGTATATTACTGAATCAGTGTTTGGACACAAACTTCTTTTCCTGGCAGTGAAATACTCTAAGTGGACATTTAGGCCTTTATAGTTTCCGTGTTGAAAATGTTAAAAAGGAAGGCAGGACACACCTTGTGCATTATAATGATGTCTTTTAAATGCATTGTGGACACTTTGGCATTTGTAGTTTCATTGCTGCATTCAAATTACCTATACTTTTCCTGGTCGGAGGTTGGGAATTACAAGTTACAACCTCTACTCAAACGTAGTACAAGTTGAAAATGTTAAAAAGGGAAGGCATGAAAGCATTGTACTACAATACAGAAGGATATTGTAGAGATGCTTAATAGACAGTCGGGTAGCAGGTAGGTGACTGTGTAAGATGGAAACTTGAAGTCTATGAGATAAGGCTCAGGAAGGAAAACTGGACTGTTTCTTATGCCAAATAACAGTTCAGAATATTCAAGATGGCTCTGACTCCATAGTTCTATTGGGGGACTTCTGTACTCGTGTTGGGTATGATGTAGATTCTTAGAGGGGCATGATTAGGAGAAACAGCTTGGGGAAAGTGGAGCTGACTCCATGGTGCAACTGGAGGGGTACTTAGATGGGTGTGACTGGCAGGAATGGCCTTCCAGATCTAAACCACAGCAGTGATATGTTCTTAGACATCTGTGCAGTCAATTTATTCAAAAACACATGGTTGCTTGAACCTGGTACTTGGTGGTGAGTAGTTTTCAAAGAGGCTGCCAGCCAGATATTGGCAGAAACTAAACTGAGAGACAGTTTTAACTTCCACCTCCAAAATGAATTCTTCTGTGTACTGAGTGAGGTCAGGGACATTGAGTTTGAATGGACTATGTTCAGATTCATAACATAAAGGCTAACTCTAAGAAGCTGTGTCTGGAAGGCCAGAAAACGCTGGTGGACACCACTGGTGAGTGAAGCAGTCACAGTCAAAAAGGAGGACTTCTGAGTAATGCTCATGGAGGGCTCTCCAAATTCAGTTGAAATGTATAGGAAAGAATAACTGCAGCAAAAGCTCAGGCATGGGATGAGTTTGGACAGGTTGTGGAAAAAGACCTTTAGGTGGCCCCAAAGATAATCTGGCAACCTGGTCAGAACGTAAGGAGGGGAAGACCATGCACAAGCTCTACTAAGTACAGGGAGTGTTGACCTCTACTGAAGTTATTGTTGCATGATGGAAAGAGCCCTTTGAGAAACATCTTAACCCAGTGGACATGCCAAGATGGTCGTGTGCCAATAGCACACATCCACCTCTCCAATCCAAAATGGTGCTATTTTTGGCACATGTACATCGGTGCAACCGGTGTTCATGTCTACCATCACCAGACACTGCTAAAGTACAGAAATCATGCAACAACTAACCTGCATGATGATCTATTGGAGATGTTATGCGATCTTGGATTGCTGCGGGGACCAGGCCTCCGGTCCTTGGCGTCACCTGATGGTGGTGGCCGGGGGAGAGGACATTGTAAATGGTGTTCGAGGAAGCAGGAGCATGGCAAAGGGGCAGGGATCCATGCTAGACTTTAAAGAAACCCTAGCTGACCGGCTCTCTTGTCCATACTGCTCTCCAATGTCTGCTCCCTAGACAATAAATTGGACTACATCTGACTCCAACAGACTATGCAGCATGAGTTTAGAGACTGCTGCATCTTTGTTTTTACAGACACGTGGCTCAGCAACAGAGTTCCGGATGCTGCCATTCAGCTGGAAAGGCTCGCCTCGTTTCATGCTAACAGAAATGCAGCTCTGTGCTGTAAGGCTCACGGTGGTGGCTTGTGCATTTACATCAACATTTCTTCCCCCAAACCATCAGAATCCTCAATACTCTGAGACTGGACTGACTGACAATACATTCACACTCAGCTGATCACCATCCCACTCCCCTTCCAATTTTTGCACATTTCTATACTGACTACTTGCATTTTTCACACTATATTATGAAAAAAATTGTATTTAAATTATTGTTATTATTATACTCTCTACCTGGCTGCTACTGCAATAATGTCCATATATGGTATATGTATTTTACATGTATTTTGGTAACCCCAAAATTTCATCACAGGATCTGCTAGTAAGTCTTGCAACTGTTTGTGTCAAAGTGCATGCTTCTACAATCAGAAAGAGACTGCACAAATAGACCTACATGGGGGGCATGCCAGGAAAAAGCCTTTGCAAGATTACAGTTTGCCAGTGAGCATATAAGCAAAGACAAGGCCTTTTGAAATAATGTGCTCTGGACAGATGAATCAAAGATAGAGTTGTTTGACCACAGTAACAGCAGACATGTTTGGCACAGACCAAAGACAGTTTTTCAGGAGAAAAATACCAACTGTGAAGCACGGTGGTGGAAATGTTATGGTTTGGGGTAGCTTTGCTGCCTCAGGGACTGGACAGCTTACATTCATTGATTAAACTATGAATTCTGCATCTTATCAAAGAGTACTTGAAGATAATGTGAGGCCATCTGTCCAAAGTTGAAGTTGAACTGAAATGACCTTTCAACAGGATAATGATCCTAAGCACACTAGCAAATCTACCAACGTGTGGCTCAAAAAGAAGAAATGTCAAAGCCCAGATTTGAATCCCATTGAAATGATGTTGGGGGGGATTTGAAACGGGCAGTACATCTATCATTCTGGTTTTACGTCAGACTTTTTATTATGTCAGACTTTTTATTTCACCTTATTGTCTCTGCCGAATTTGTCATATTAAATGTTTTTTGCCGTATTTTTGGACCCACCAAGATTACTCGGACAATGCTTGTTTATTCAAGGGAGCAGCTCCTGATGTATCAGATTAGAGTGGCGGCATTGCCGACGAACCTAAAAGGCGTTACAGACGCACGGGCGAGGGACGACAGCGGGTGCGAAGGTTAGGGAGAAGCGGGAGAGAAAAGGGAGACTCAAACCTTGCCTTCCTTCATTTGTTATGGGGAATGTAAGATCACTGGCCAACAAGTTGGATGAGATTGCAGCACTGACGACTAGCCAATGCGAGTACAGGGAGGCCAGTTTGTTGTGCTTCACGGAGACATGGCTAACAGGGAACATTCCTGATTCTTTGGTCAAGCTAGCTGGCTTTACACTAGTGTGAGCAGACAGAGGAAAACAGAGCGGTAAGAAGAAGGGAGGAGGTATAGCTGTCTTTGTTAACTCAAAATGTTGCAATGCTGGACACATAACGGTGAAGGAGAGCATGTGCATGCCAGATATAGAGCTACTGGCTGTGGGACTGAGACCATACTACTTGCCCAGGGAGTTCTCTCAAGCCATTATTGTGACTGTGTACATTCCACCATCGGCAGTAGCGGCACACGCCTGTGACATCATCCACTCCACCACTGCAAAACTCCAGACACAACACCCGAGCGCACTCATGATTATTAACAGGGACTTCAACCATGTCCCCCTCTCTAAAACCCTTACAAACTTCACACAGTATGTAAAATGCAAAACAGATAAAATGCTTGTATTTTCTCATTTTGCTTGTATTTTCTCATTTGTAAGTCGCTTTGGATAAAAGCATCTGCTAAATGAATAAATGTAAATGAATAAAATCTTGGACCAGCTGTATGCCAATGTGAAGGGGACATACAGCTCCACTGCCCTACCCCCTCTGGGCAGATCATACCATAACGTGATCTACCTTGTACCTGTGTACAAGCCTCCACCACCAAGTTCATAAAGGTGTGGTCGAGTGAGGCTGAAAAGGCCCTGCAGGACTGCTTCGAGACCACAGACTGGGACCTGTTCCTTGAGGATCACGCAGAGGACATTGAGGGACTCTCCCAGTGTATTACGGATTACATACGCTTCTGTGAGGACAGCATTGTACCCACAAAGAAGACCCGCTGTTTTTCAAACAACAAGCCATGGATCAACAAAGACATTAAAGCCCTCCTAAACAGGAAAAAGAGAGCATTCATGGCAGGAGACAATGAGGAGGTCAGGTCAGTCCAAAAGGATCTAAGGAGGGAGCTGAGGAAAGCAATAAACAGCTAGCCGGAGAGGCTAGAGTGCAAGCTGGAAAAAAAACAGTGCCAAAGAGGTATGGGAGGGCATGAACAGGATTACTGGGCTTAAAAATTCCAGACCAGCAATGGAGGGAAGCCTGGAACATGCAAATGAGCTAAACCAGTTTTCCAACATGTTTGACTCAGCCCCCACCCCTGAGAGCTCAAATGGACATTCACACACTCCTGATGATGAGGACAATACAGGAATCATCACAGACACCCCAACAACCCCCTCCCCCTCCACTAGCCCATTAATAACATCAAGCCAGGTGAGACGGGAGCTATCCAAATCAACAAATCTATGGACCCAGACAACATCAACCCCAGGCTGCTCAAGGCGTGTGCCACACAGCTTACAGTGTGTTTCAACACCTCTTCAATCTTTCCCTAAGGCTGAAAAAGGTGCCCCAACTGTGGAAGACCTCTTGCATTGTTCCAGTGCCCAAGAAAGGTGATCCCAGTACCTCAAATGACTACAGACCTGTGGTGCTGACCTTACATGTCATGACCTTTGAGAGACTGGTCCTGAGGCACCTGAAGCTGATCGTAAGTGACTCCCTTGATCCGCTGCAGTTTGCATACCAGACCCAAATCGGCATGGACGACGCGATCATCGACCTACTGCATTGGGCTTACTCACACCTGGAGAGGCCAGGAAGCACATTTGAATATGTTTTTCGATTTTTCTAGTGCATTTAACACCATCCGGCCCCCTTGCTTGCAGAAAAGCTCTGGGACATGCGGGTAGACCACAACATGGTGGCCTGGATCATGGACTATCTCACCAGCAGACCACAGTACGTCCAACTGCAGGGCAGCCTGTCAGATGTGGTGATGTGCAACACCAGCACACCTCAAGGAACTGTGCTTTCACCCTTTCTATTCACCATATACACCTCTAACTTTAGCTACAACTCCAGAGATTCTCTGATGACTCCTCCATCGTGGGCTGCATCAGTGAAGATGAGGAGGAGTACAGAGGCATAGTGGAGAGCTTTGTCAGATGGTCTAAGGATAGCCACCTTCAGCTCAACATCAGCAAGACCAAAGAACTTATAGTGGACTTCCGCCGAAACAGAAGGCCCCCAACACCTATTACTATCCAGGGAGAGAAAATAGAGATGGTGGACTCGTACAAGTTCCTGGGAGTGCACATTAACAGCAAGCTGGACTGGTCGTAAAACGCTGAAGGGACAGAGCAGACTGTTTTTTTCTAAAGAGGCTCAGGTCGTTTGACGTGAGCAGCAAGCTACTGCAGATGTTCTATCAGTCTGTAGTAGCCAGTGCCCTGTTCTTTGCTGTGACGTGCCGAGGCGGTGGAATTAAGGCTCGGGAGGCTGACAAACTCAACATGTTGGTGAAGTCGTCCAGCTCTGATGTTGGTCACAAACTGGAAAGTCTGGAGACAGTGGTGGAGAAGAGAATGATAAATAAAATCAGGTCCATTTTGGGAAACCCCTCTCATCTACTGTATGCTGAGCTGCATCAGAACCCCCACCCCGGTTCAAGATGGAACGTTTCATATGCTCCTTTGTGCCGACAGCCATCAGACTGCACAACACCTAGCCACCTCCCTCCCAGACTGTACAACACCTTGACCTTACTTTTGACTACACTACAAATATGCTGCTACACTGTTGTAATATGGGTAACATAATGTACTTTTTGCACTGCTCATACATCACTGCTTCAAAGCTTTTGTTATATGTCTACACTGATTTATACCATACAGCTGCAATATGTATATAGTTTTGTGTACACTGTACATATGCGTTATGTACATGGGCTATTTGTATAGTGGGACTGTACATTGTTGCTTGCTGTATATACTGCTCATATGTATGTTTGTGTGTGTGTTATATAATTTTGTGGGGACAGGTCGGCGGCTGGCACACAAGAAGTAAAGAGCGCTCCTCCTGTCTGCCGCTGTGGTGCTGAAGAGACAGCTCTGCTTCAGCACCAACAATGTTTTGGACAGCCAGAGAGCATGTGGCTGTGGTGCGGGGCCGCTGACACACACACGACTGGCGGATGATAAGCAGCGCGGCAACTCTCCACCATCCAGCAGCTGACAGGAGAGTATAAAAGGGCGATCCTCCGCTAGCAAAGGGAGAGAGGACCCCCGAGGTGTGCATGATAATCTGTTTTGTGTCAGATTCCTCCGATTCCTTGCAGAGGAATGGGAGGGAATGGAGGATTTCGCCCCCTGGCTGCACCCGCTGCACTGTCTGACTGCAGAATGGGATTTCAGCCGCTTGGAAAGCTCACTGCACAGCCACGGCAGCCCCGTGGATGACACCAGCACCTGAGCACTTCACCCCACTGCATCTCCTTTTCACCCCACACCCTCACGGAACTTAAATAAAACTCTGCACTTTTACCCCAGAAATGGCCTCTTGTGCATCTGTGCTCAGCTCACTGAGACTCGCTACACATGCCTAGACTCGCTACACATGCGGGCATGAGCACAGACCCACCAACTTAAAAAAATAAATAAAAAATATGGACCCCATGCTGCAGCACCTGATAGAGACCAGTCTCCAGCAGCAGGTCATGACGCAGCCTGCAGGTCGTAACCCGGGAGCTTCTGGCTCAGAAAACAACGACCTCACCACACCGCTCCCGGATCCCGGCCGAGAAGCCCGGCACCTTCTTCCCCACCTGACCCCGGAGGACGACATCGAGGAGACTGGGGCACCGAAAAGTGGCCACGCATCCTCGGCCTGCTGCTCTCTGGAGAAGCGGCATACTACGCCCTCTCTCCGGAGGAAGCAGCAGACTACGAGGAAGTGAAGAGGGAAATCTTGGCATGGTGTGGGTGAACCCCCCACCAGGAGGCGGCAGAGCTCCACTGGTGGAGCTACAGGCTTGGAGCCAATCACAGATCTCTTGGTAGTCCCCAAGACAAGAACGCAAACACTGATGTACCTGGCCCATGCCCATCCGCTCGGGGGCCACCTGGGGACACGAAACACCCTGGAAAAGCTGAAGGACCAATTTGTCTGGCTGGGGATAGACACCGAGGTCCGGGTCTTCTGCCAACAGTGCCCCCAGTGCCAATGCACCACCCTAAGGAAGCCCCCGCCGGTGCCCCTTATCCCTCTTCCCATCATAGGCGTCCCCTTCGAGAGGATCGGCATGGACCTCGTGGGGCTGCTCCCCAAATCTGCCCGGGGGCACGAGTACATACTAGTCATCGTGGACTACGCCACCCGGTACCCTGAGGCGGTGCCGCTATGCAAAGCCACCTCCTGCAACCTCGTTAGTGAACTGGTGCTCCTGTGCAGCCATGTGGGGATCACGAAGGACATTCTGACAGACCAAGGTACGCCTTTTGTGTCCAAACTAATATCTGATCTGTGTCGGCTGTTGCAGGTAAAACACCTGAAGATGTCCGTCTACCACCCGCAAACCGATGGGCTCGTCGAAAAGTTCAACCAAAGCCTGAAGCAGATGCTGCACTGGGTGGTAGATGAGGAAGGAAGGAACTCGACCTCCTCGTGCCTTACGTCCTCTTCGCCATCTGGGAGTGCCCCCAAGCATCCACGGGCTTCACTCCCTTGAAGCTCCTCTTTGGACGGCAACCCCGAGGACTGCTGGACGTGGCACGGGAAGCATGGGAAGAACAGCCCTCCCTGTTCCGCTCGGTCATCGACTACATGCAGGAGATGCAGGGGAGGATCGACCGAGTGGCCCTGATCATCCAGGAACATATGAGAGCCGTCCAGGTGGAACAGAGAAGAGTGTACAACCGCCCAGCGCAACCCCGGGAGTTCCAGCCTGGCGATCGGGTACTCCTGCTAGTGCCAGATAGCTCATGTAAGTTTCTAGCCCAGTGGCAGGGCCCATATACAGTCCTCGAGGAAGGGTGACATGAACTATCGCCTGCAGCAGCCCGGTAAGCGAGCGGAGACAAAAACATACCACGTGAACCTGCTATAGAAATGGATAGAGCCGGCGCCAGTATTGTCTGCGTTCACGGCCCTGGACACTGATCACAACAAGGGCACCTTGATCCAGCTGGGTGAAGACGTCACCCCCACACAAAGACAGGAGCTAATAGAGTTGGTGGGTCAATTCACTGATGTTTTTTCTACCTCCCCAGGGATGATGCAGCTGGTCCACCACGAGATCAAGACCCGCCCGGGAGTGATGGTACGACAGCGGCCCTATCGTGTCCCGGAGGCCCGCCGCAACATCATAGAGGAGTCCAACAGCCCCTGGTCCAGCCTCATCATAGTCGTGCCGAAGCCCAACGGAAGTATGCGCCTCTGGAACGACTTCCGGAAACTGAACCAGGTCTCCGAGTTTGACAGCTATCCCCTCCCCCGAGTGGACAACATAGTGGAGCGATTGGGGAGGGCCCAGTTCATATCCACACTGGACCTGATGAAAGGCTACTGGCAAGTGGCGCTGGCCCCAGAGGCGAGACCAAAGACTGCCTTCAGCACGGCAAAGGCCACTGGCAGTACCGAGTTCTCCCCTTCAGGCTACACAGAGCGCCCGCAACGTTCCAGCGGCTGATGGACATTGTCCTGCGACCCCTTCGTACATTCGCAGCCGCCTATATGGATGATGTGGTCATCCACTCCTCCACTTGGTCGGATCACCTATTCCACCTGGGGGAGATCCTGAAGGAGCTCCAGAAGTCCGGGCTGACAGCCAAGCTAGGCACAGTACCTAGGTTACCCTATTGGCTGGGGCTTACTTGAAGCCACAGGCGAAGAAAATTGAGGCAGTGAAAGACTACCCCCAGCCTACGTCAAAGAAACAGGTACGTTTCTTCTTGGGGTTGGTGGGGTGTTACTGCAGGTTCATGCATAACTTCTCCTCTGTAGCCTCCCCCCTCTCAGATTTCACGAAGAAGGGCCAGCCAGACCGGGTAAAATGGTCTGCAGAGGCGGAGAGGCCGTTCTGAGCCCTGAAAGAGGCTCTCACAAGCGCCCCAGTGCTGCGTAACCCGGACATTCACCGTACACACTGCTGCATCCGAGACCAGGCTGGGCGCTGTCCTCTCGCAGACCTTCGACGGAGAAGAACACCCGGTCCTCTACATGAGCAGGAAGCTGTCCCCAGCTGAGGAGATATGCTGCTGTGGAAAGAGAGGCCTTGGTGATTAAGTGGGCCATCGAGGAGCTGCGTTACTACCTGGCCGGTCGGCACTTCATTCTGGTGATGGACCACGCTCCACTGCAGTGGACGGCCAAGGCCAAAGATACTAACGCCAGGGTAACACGATGGTTCCTTTCATTGCAGGATTTCTCTTTCCAGGTCCAGCACCGGGCGGGAACCCAACATGGGAATGCAGATGGCCTCTCACGGCGTGATGCACTGTGGGCCCGACACACAACAGCAGTAGGCTCGTAGCTGAGGGGGGGGGAGGTACTGTGGCGACAGGCCGGCGGCAGGCGAACAAGAAGTAAAGAGCGCTCCTCCCGCTGTGGTGCTGAAGATACAGCTCCACTTCAGCACCAACAATGTTTTTGACAGCCGGAGAGTGCGTGGCTGTGGGGTGGGGCCGCCGACAAACACACGGCTGGTGGCTGATAACCAGCGCGGCAACTCTCCACCATCCAGCAGCCGACGGGAGAGTATAAAAGGGTGATCCTCTGCTAGCAAAGGGATAGAGGGCCCCCGAGGTATGTGTGATAATGTTTTGTGTCTCTTGCAGAGTAATCGGAGGGAACGGAGGATTACGCCCCCTGGCTGCACCTGCGGCACTGTCTGACTGCAGAACGGGATTTCAGCCGCTTGGAAAGCTCACCGCGCAGCCCCGTGGACAACACCAGCACCTGAGCACTTCACCCCACTGCACCTCCTTTTCAACCCACACCCTCACTGAACTTAAATAAAACTCTGCACTTTTACCCCAGAAACGGCCTCTTGTGTGTCTGTGCTCAGCCCACCATCACCTAGACTCACTACTATATATATATATATATATATATATATATATGTGTGTGTGTGTGTTTTCACTTATGTCTATACATATTTATACATCTTGTATATACTCTTTATTTATCCCTGTATTGCTCTCCTTACTATCTCTTTTATCTCTTCTTTCGTTTTTTTGGCTGCTGCTGTGACACCCTAATTTCTCCATCTGGGGAGTAATAAAGTATTATCTTATCTTATCTTACATGCAAGAAAACCCTCAAACATCTTGCAACTGAAAGAATATTGCCTTGACGAGTGTTCAGAAATTCCAGCAAGCCTGGTGGACAATTTACAAAACGCTTACAAGAAGTTATTTCTGGTAAAGGGGGCAATGCTAGCTTTTGAGGCAAAGGGTGAACTTACTTTTTCCACAGAATAATATATATATTGATATTTCTGTTGAATAATTGAATAGTTGAAAAAGTTCATTTTGCTTGTGGTTTTGTTCAAGTATATCAACTTCATTAATAGGCACTGTTTCAAAGATGATCAAATGTTTGCTTGTCCAAATATGTAAAAAAATAAATAAATAAAAAATTCCGTGGTGTGTACTTAATTTTTTCACATGACTATATATAATTAACCAACATAGTGTGGCTACTGCTTGATATTTTTGTTACACCAACATTTGCTGTTACTAAATTGAGGTCAATTAATCTTTTTTCTTGCAAAATGAACACCTCCAGGTGTCTCACAAATTACATGAATACACAGATTTTAATCTCATTAGGTGTGTAAGGTAATGCATTAGGAAAAAGCACAGTATACATGTTTAATATTGTAACTATTTATTTTTTCTCTATTTAACATTTATATATGATCTATTATGATCAATGACTTTCCAGATCAATGGCTCTCCAGAGGCTTCTGTAGGAAGTTTCACTCTTCATCATGTCCTTTCTGTAGCAAGGAAAAAAAGATGTTACCATGTCAATTATCCAAGGAAAAACTCTTGCGGATTAAAATTTTTGTTTATTAGAAAATTGACAACTTGCCTTAGAGCCTGTGTCACGGCTCTTAGCCCTCAGCTTGTTAACCTGAGACTCTGCAACATCAGCTCTTTCTTCTGCCTCATCCAGCTCATGCTGCAGCTTGCGGAGCTTGGTCAAATGAGAATTGGCCTGCTCCTCCTAAAAATACCAACACAGTTAATGGAGAATATAAACATGACAACTGATAAACATTTAGAAATATAGTCCATAATTAACTTACTGCCTCCTCTGAAGCTCTCTTGTAGGATTTAACCTTTAGCTGGAGTTTGTCTACTAGGTCCTGTAGACGGGCCAGATTCTTACGATCCTCTTCAGTCTACAGAAACATGGGGTGGATATATTGATTTTTTATGGTCTTGCTTGTTAAAATGATGCTAGATTTGCAACTTTACTGATAAGAAATAGAACCTGATAAGTTAGCTCCTTAATGCGGCGCTCATATTTGCGGACACCCTTAACAGAATCACTGGCTTTCCTCTGCTCCATCTCCACTTCAGCTTCCAGCTCTCTGACCTAAAAATGTTTTGAAGAGAAAAATTTTATCAGTTTAGAAAATGTATGTTTCATACTGGATGTGTTAAACAAAAATATATTTGTTTTACCCTGGTCTCCAGTTTCTGGACCTGCTTCTTGCCACCCTTCATGGCAATTTGCTCAGCTTCATCCAGACGGTGCTGAAGATCTTTAATGGTCTGCTCCATGTTCTTCTTCATACGCTCCAGATGAGCACTGGTGTCCTGCTCCTTCTTCAGCTCTTCTGCCATCATGGCAGCATCAGTGATTGCTTTTTTGGCTTTTTCCTCAGCATTCCTGCACTCTTGGATAGACTCCTCTGCTTCAGTTTGAAGTTGAGAAATGTCACCCTCCAGCTTCTTTTTCTGATTTAGCAAGCTGGTGTTCTGAAATGTAAAATGTTTTTTTGACATTGAGTCCCTGATCCCAAATAATAGGCTCTAATTTGTGTGCACCTGCAAAAAGTCAAAATAATTGTCAAAACTACATCACATGCAAATAGAGTTTTGGTTTGTGCTTTTTATGCAATGTGGTGGCATTGTGGTTGCAGTGAGTTTAAATTTCTCCGAGAAGAGTCAAACTGATACTAAACATATGCATAATTGTGCCTCTGTATAATGCTAATTGTAGGCTGTAAAAATGCGACAAAAAATGTTTGATAGAAAATAAAGGAATGTATGTTTGTTCATGAGGTCCCTGTGAATGAAAACATTTTACAGTCTCTATTGAACTGTTGTTGACATTGGAGGTGTGAATATCTAATATGAAACCAATATTTTTATTATTTAAAGAAATCTTTTGATCATTTTGATAAATTGAGAAATAATCTTGATGAACCTTATTGTATCTAGCTATTAAATGGTATAATTTACTGGCAAATCTCAGTATACCCTGTTAGTAAATCAGTTTGCAGGTTTTATGGTTATATGAACACTAGTCATTAGTATATCAAGATGTCAGAATAAAATAAAAAAATAAATAAATAAATAAAAAAAACACGTAGTGCTTTAGATTTCTCGGCATACCTGAGAGTGCAGTAGTTGAACCCTCTCACTGACATCCAGCAATTCTTGCTCAGCCAGTTTGCGGCCTCTCTCGGTTTGCTCTATCAGGGATCTCAGTTCATCCAGTTCAGCCTGGATCAGATTGTTGCGTCTCTCCACAATAGCAATGTTCTCTTTGAGATCATCGTTAGCACGGAGAGCATCATCCAGCTGCAGTTGAGTATCCTGAAAAGTACAGGTTTTTCAATTAATTATTGTAATTCTGCTTATAAACAAGGATTAACCATTAATATGCTGAGACTAGTTGTGCATGCCTTCATATGTCCATGGAGATTCTTCAGTTGTTTCTGAGCCTCTGAAGCCTGCCTGTTAGCCTGACTGAGCTGAATCTCCATTTCATTTAAGTCGCCCTCCATCTTCTTCTTTATCCTCAGGGCCTCATTTCTGCTCCGAGTCTCAGACTCTAGAGAGCTTTGCAGCGTGTCCACCACTCTTTGTTGGTTCCTCTTGGCCTGCTCCATTTCCTCATCTTTTTCGGCCAGCTTACGCTCAATGTCAGCCTTCACCTGGTTGAACTCCAGCTGGGCCCGCAAGATCTTTCCTTCTTCATGCTCAAGAGATCCCTTTTATTAACAAATCATGAACAAGATCTATAAGAGGCCACAAGAGCTCATCACACTAGATAATGTTTAAATAATGTTTAAGATAAATTATGTTCCAACTAAATATTGAAATATTGAAAAAAATGTTAGGTTGAATAATTATTTTATATGGATTCTTGATGATGAAAGGGATACATTTCCATTACAAAAGACCTTAAATCTCTTACCTCAGCTTCTTCTAGAGCACACTGAATCTCGGTCTTCTCCTGCTCTAACTGTTTTCTTGCTTTTTCCAGCTCATGAATACTCTTCCCACTTTCACCAAGTTGTTCAGTGAGATCAGAAATTTCCTCTGTTTAATTGAAAACAAGGGATTAACATGCCATCTGACAAGCAAATATTGTTATTTTGAACAATGTACCAATAATCTTAACCTTGCAGGTTCTTGTTCTCCCTCTTCATGGTTTCTAGATGGTCCAAAGACTCCTCATATGAATTTTTCAGTTTGAACAGCTCAGTACTTAGAGATCTGGCCTCTTTCTGAGAGCTTTCCAGCTCGGACTGGGACTCTTCATACTTTTGTTTCCACTCAGCCAAGACCTGATAAAATTAAGCACAGATATACTTGCATTACCTCAGGAAGATTTCATGTAACGATAAGGTAGACAATAAGAATATGTTCTCTTATCTGTAGGTTAGATTTTACAATGCAGTTAATTTGTGAACAACCATTTTTGGACTGCACTGGTGGATCTAACCAACATTTTACCATGCATAGTTAGGGTTAGGGATAGATTTTGATTATTTTACTGCATGTAATGCAGTTCTTTATATGCCATTGCACTGGATTTATAAAAAAGGACTGATGCCTGTCTTGTGCACTATTTCACAAATTAATATATGAGCCAAGTGTATAGGAATTATCCAAATACAAAGCAAATATCAGTGTATGCTCATTTGGTACCTACCTTGTCAAAGTTTCTTTGCCTCTTGTCAAGAGCAGCAGCAGCAGCATTGGACCTTTCCACATCAACCATGAGATCTTCAATCTCATTCTGCAGTCTGTGTTTGGTCTTCTCCAGAGAGGAACATTTGGCATTTACAGCTTCCACAGCTTCTTCTGCATCTTGCAGACGCTGAGCAAGTTTTTTCCTGATTTAAGTAAACATCAAATAAATGTATACTATATTACACACTTCACAGCTGATAGCTTGTACACAAACCTGATTGTGTAGGATTTATATTTTACCTTGACACCATGGTGCAAATGAAACTTAACTCACAAACCATTATTTCTAAGATATCAAACAAAACTCAGTAAATTGTGATTATATAAACAGTACGCTATTATGTAAAAGGCACTTACTTTGCATCCTCCAGC
>JANDJT010000001.1:26828531-26839497 GCA_024331685.1 Stegophilus panzeri | reverse complement strand
TCTCCTTCAAGTTTTCTCTTAGCTCTCTCAAGGTCCATGCGTAACTTCTTTTCCTGTTCCAGTGATCCCTCAAGCTGGAAAAAAAAAAAGTATTTAAAAAATTTGTACTAAATTGTATTACATCTGGTTTAGTGAGATCATGATCCGGCACCTCTAAAATGTATCACACCTGTGTTCTGGAACCTGTTTATGTGGATCTGCCACCTCTGCAGCTGGATGTTTAAAGTCTCATGCAGCAATATTATCAAAACAAATAGTTTTGGTTTTTAATTCACCCAAGAATAAAATAGAACACCAACAAAAAACTGCAATAAAAATGCTAATCTTCTATTCCCGGTACTCAAATATTGCTAATAGTAAATCAATAGCCTCTTTCACATAACATAATTATTTCAAGTTCAAAGTTCACCTGAGTTCATTGTCACAAAACGAAGCTTACAGTCACGTAGCATGCATTATAAAGTGCGTCATGGCGAAAAAACGGAACAAAATACTAAAAAGGAAAGAGTCCAAGAGAGCGAGCGGCATCGGGTCACTGATGAAGCAGTTTGGTGACCGTTACCATGACTAGCAGTGATAATTCTAGCCTGATTGTGGAAGGTTTTTAGAACCGCTTACAAGGAGGCTAAACGTTGTGAACTTGCGCATGGCTTTTCACTTCACTACAAGTTATATACTGTATATAACTGTGTATGTGACAAATCAAATCTTGAATAAAATCTTGACTCTTGAAAGGCTTTGAAAGTGATTGCCACAAATTAAATGGAGTTAAGAGCTATTTACAGTCATTTGGGCTTTTAGGGAGTACAGGGACTCAAATACACAAAAAGTTCCTGAAGGACTGAGGCAGTTGTTGGCACCTGTGAATACCATACCAATCACGAGTGGCGTGCGAGTGGGCATTCTCCAAAATGAATCTCATTTTGCATGATCTCTCGCAGCATGCATCTCTTCTCATCCCCACCATCTCGTCTCTGATGTTTTTGATCATCATGGGCCCACCACTTACAAAGTTCAATCCTGAACTATTTGTATACTCATGGATACGTAAGGGACACGGGACAGCCACAGACACGCAAAGCAAAACACGACACAGGGAAAAGGAAGAGGACACTAACATGACAGCTTTGTGGAATATTTTGTGTTAGGTAAGACATTTTTTCTTAGTTATGTTGAGCAATTAATGTTGTAAGTAGGCCTACTGTATGAAACATAGCTGTGTTTTCGAATGCTTTGGGCAAATGTGCTTTGTAGCTATCTGAGGTGACAGCACAGTAGGCCTACGGTTCTGTTTTGATAAACTGATAGAATGTGCGATCCATAAATGTTTCCCTTTGTACTGAGAATACTCACTGCTATAAAATTGTTACGTCGTGTACCAGTGTAATCAATTACATAGGCCTACCTATCAGCATTGAATATCGTTGGCTATGTGAGATTCGAGAAGCACTTTTACGCGTCTGTAAGTTTGGGGACGGGGACTTTCCACATGCCTCCCGACTTGCCGGATCACTACCCTCTTAGTGTTCCGGGACCTGCATATTTACAAATTAAGCCCTGATTTCATACCCATAACTGTGTAACAAGTACTAACATCATCAACTTGCTGCTCCAGTTTAGCTTTGGCTTTGGTCAGAGTGTTGACTTTGTCCTCCTCACTCTGCAGATCATCCAGTGTTTGCTGATGAGCTTCCTGGAGCGCTTTCTTCTCCTTGGTCAGCCTGGCAATGATTTCATCAAGAGCTGCCATTTCCTCAGTCAGGTTTTTAACCTGTAAAAGAAATATACTTTGTTGAATGTCTCCAAAAGACATTACTCTAAATTGTTTCAAGCTTATTTAAAGTAAACCTAAACCTTATTCTCAGTGGCATGCTTCTCCTTCTCCACTTTGGCCAGAGTAAGTTCCAGATCATCAATATCTTTCTTCAGTTCAGAGCATTCATCCTCCAGCTTTCTCTTCTTAGCTGTCAATTCAGCATTCATTTCCTCTTCATCTTCCAGTCTCTCAGTCAGCTCTTTGCATTTTGCTTCAAGTTGGATCTTGTTCTTAATCAGACCTTCACATCGCTCCTCAGCATCACAAAGATTGTCTTGCTCCTGTATAAAAAAAATTTGAAAAAAGTAATTCATGTAAAATGTTGAATTCTGGTCTCCTGAAAGTGACAACTGCATAATTTCCACATCTATTTTCAAACCACAAACTCACAGCCTGGACTTGGAGTTGCAGGTCATTTTTCTCTTGGAGAAGTGTGACCATTTTCTCCTCAAGTTCTTTTCTGCGGGCTTCAGATTTAGCATAAGCCTCTTTTAATTTCAGGAATTCTTCCTTCATGTTGGCCATCTCTTTCTCTGCTTCAGCTGACCTTAACAGGGGTTTAATCTTGAAGTACAGTTTCATCCAGGGCCAATTCTTGACACCCATGAAAGCACGGACATTCCACTGGATCACAAGCAAAGCATCCCTGCAATTCACTAAATGTTAACATATTTTTTGAAGTTATGGAAAATGCCTTGAGAATTATTAGCACAATGTAGAGTCTTACCTGCGTTCAACCATCTTCTGGAACTCAACTCTTGAGAGAAGACCCCGAGCACAAGCCTGAAAACGAGTGATGATTAGGGCAAGACGATCATCTCTCATCTCTTCAAGGAGACCCAGGAGACCAGCCTTGAAGAACACCTAGAATAACAGCATATAATATCTCAATATGCATACTCAATTTTATTTACTGTAAAATTACTTTAGCTTTACAGTAGTATTGCAAAACTAATATGACTCATAGTATTGAACCTTAGTGTGTCCAAACTTGTACTGATTATGGTCAATGTCCAATGAACCCAACAATTTCTCAGCTCCCTTCCTACTGTCAATGAATTGCCCTTCAGGAATAGCAGCAGGATTTAAAATACGATATCTGCAAATAAATTGTTTAAGAAATAGTTAGAAATATTCAGGTATTTAAGAATACATGATAGGCTATGCGTTTATACACAATTATTACAATTATTATAGGTAAATTAATTAATTAATGCCCCAAGATATAAATGAATTGGTGTTTTCAATTACAAAAGGATCCACATGTGCAACATTTTTTCTCTTATGAAGTATTTATATGCTAAGTTGTACAGTCTTCTCTGGAAGTATTAGAAGGCAAGGCCAGTTCTTTTGTTTCTGCTATACACTGAAGACATTTGAGTCTGAGATCAAAAGATGAATATGAGAAAATAGATCAGAATTTCAGCTTTCAATTCCTGATATTACATCTAGATGTGTTAACCAACTTAGAACATGGCATTTTTGGTGGAAGACCACCCAATTTTTAAGTGAGCAAAAGTATGGAACAGATAGCCTTAAAGTAAAAATCACTTAATGTTTGGGTGCATATACCTAACTGCACCACTGACATCATCAAACTGTTGCATTCTTCTTTTGTGATGCTTTTCCAGGCTTGTTGTTGTTTGTTTTGGAGGTTTCTCCATTCAGTTTCCTCTTCAGAAGGTGAAACTTGACCAGTCTAAAACCTTCCACTCCCACCCCCCGCCCCCTAATGAAATCCTTTGTTGTGTTGTCAGCATATTTTGGTTCATTTTCTTGCTGCGTGATAAAGTTACTCTCAATTAGATTGGATGCATTTCTCTGTAAACTAGTAGACAGAATGTTTCTGTTGATTTCTGAACTCATTCTGCTACTACCATCATGAGTTATATCATCAATAAAGATTGGTGAGCCCGTTCTAGAACCAGCCATGCAAGCCCAAGACATGACTCTACTTCCACCGTGCTTGACTGAACCTGTATATTTTGGATCATGAGCAGATCCATTCTTTCTCCACACGTTGGCCTTTCCATCACTTTTGTAGAGCTTTATCTTGGTTTCAGAGCTTTTGTGGCTCATCTCTGTATTTCTTTGCAAATTTCAATCTGGCCTTCTGATTCTTACTGCTCATGAGTGGTTTGCATCAAGATGGTGTGGCCTCTATATTTCTGCTCTCAAAGTCTTTTCAAACAGTGGATTGTGATATCTTCACCCCTGCTGTGGAGGTTGTTGGTGTTATCACTGAATGTTGTCAGTTTGGGTTTTTCTTCACAGCTCTCACAATGTTTCTGTCATCAACTGCTGTTGTTTTCCCTAACCAACCTGTTCAGTGTCTGGTTACACCGGTGGTTTCCTTCTTTTTCAGGACATTCTAAATTGTTGTATTGGCTATGCCCAATACTTGTGCAATAGCTCTGATCAATTTTCCTTCTTTTCTCAGCTTCAAAATGGCTTGCTTTTCTCCCATAGACCACTCTCTGGTCTTCATGTTGGTTTACCCTTTTTAACAACAAATGCAGTCTTCACAATTGAAACCCACAGCTCAAATCAAGAGTAGACATTCAGAGCTATTAATGGATTAAAAAAATCAATCTAACAGGGCACACCTGGGCAACAAGAAACATCTTTCAGTCACATGTTCCAATATTTTTAATCACTTGAAAAATGGGTAGATTCAAACAAAAGGTGCCACGTTGTAAGTTGTTTAACACATTTAGATGTAAATATCAGGAAATGAAAGTTAAAATTCTGATTTACTGTCTCATATTCATCTTTTGATCTCAAACCCAAATGTCTTCAGTGTGTAGCAATAGCAAAAGAATTGGCCTTTCGGAGGAGACTGTGTATGAGCAAAATGTATATATTTTGTGCAACTGTACAGAATTTCAGCGAGTAGGGAATTCAACTTGCTAGTAATTTCTTTATGCTATAACGTGTTACCTTTGCTTGAAGTCACCATAGAGGATCCTGTTGGGGAAGCCCTTTCTGCAGATTCTGATGCCCTCCAGCACACCGTTACAGCGCAGCTGGTGCATCACTAAAGGATTCTCCATGGACCCAGGAGTCTTTGTCTCATTGGGGATGATGCAGCGCACAAAATGAGGATGAGTTGATCTCAGGTTGGTCATCAGCTTGTTTAAATTCTCCTAAAGATGGAATACGCACAGACTCACACTTTCAAAGTTGTAAGAATTCACGTGACTTAATTTGTATAAAAAGTGAAGGCTAGCATTAATGGCTAACCTTGCCCAAATTTAGTGTAATTGTCCACCACTGATCACAGAAAAACTTTTTGTCTGTTATTAAACTGTTCTACAAACTACTGCAAAATAACAAAGTACTGATTTGGTTATGTAATTGTACGTCATATCAGTATAGTCACTGTATGTCAAAATGTTCAGCTGTGTATAGTTTTGAGGCTTTTCTATTTATACAACTTATCTCACCCTATGGAGGGCAGACACAGTCTGGAAAGAAGAACCTTTTTTCTTCTTTTCCTTTGTTTTTCCACCTGCACTTCCTTCTGTCATGACTACTAGAATAAAATGGCAGATGATTAGAACAAAATGCATGATGACTAAGAAATGGTAATACATTCCTCAGCCATCTGAGTCGTCTTACCTGAGTCAGCACCAGCATAATTTGCAAAAAGGATCGCAAGCAATTTCATGGTGGACTTCTGGTAAAGCCCCACAACAGTTTCATTGAGTGGATCCTTGTTCTTCACCAGCCAGTTGTTAATGTTGTAGTCAACAGTGCCTGCATAATGAATTAGGGAAAAGTGAGCCTCTGCTTTACCCTTCACAATCCTGGGCTTCTGGAAGTTAGCAGATTTGCCCAAGTGGTTGTCGTAAAGCTTAGCTTTGAATGTGGTATCACTGGCTTTGGGGAACATGCACTCCTCTTCAAGGATGGACATGATACCCATAGGCTACAGAGACAAGAATGAAAAAGCATGAGTTTATCTTATTTCTAAACTAATAAACCAAGTTTGTGAAATCAAGTTGTTAGCTCAAATCCCACACCTCACCTTTTCAATGAGATCAATACAAGCCTGCAAGTCCATGCCGAAGTCAATGAATGTCCACTCAATACCCTCTTTCTTGTATTCTTCTTGCTCCAGCACAAACATGTGGTGGTTGAAGAACTGCTGCAACTTCTCATTAGTGAAGTTGATGCACAGCTGCTCAAAGGTGTTGAACTGTTAAGGAAAACATGCAGTAATTAATAATGATGCACTCCTCATAAATACTGATATAAAGCTCTTTGGCAGTAGAAATTTATAGGAGGAAAATAAATTTTTACAAGAAAACATACATCAAAGATCTCAAAGCCAGCGATATCCAGCACACCAATGAAGTACTGGCGAGGCTGCTTGGTGTCCAGAGATTGGTTAATTCTCAAAACCATCCAAAGGAACATCTTCTCATATACTGCCTTTGACAAAGCTCCAGTAGCATAGTATACCTATAGTACAGAATATATATTAATTCTTTACAGAAATAATATTTCGATGATAGCCTTCTAGATTGTATGTATATTCATATCATTCATTATGTATGATATCATTCATTTATAACCTGCTGGACATTCTGGCCCCTTGTGACCCACTCATTTCCTACTTTGACTCTGGGGTGACACAAAGACTTGATGAGATCAGCGGAATTCAGGCCCATTAGATAAGCTGCTTTGTCAGCATCTGAAATGGATTATACCCATTATTAATCATACATTTCTGACTTGTATAATCTGAGCGCACTCTTGTCATGGCTGCTTGTCAAGCGGTGGGAATTACTATGTGGTCAGCTTTACTGGGTACATATTGTGCCTACACTACAAGGGCCTACACTACTCTGGGTAAGCTAGACTCCTAACAAGTAATGAGTGCAAGTTAGATTGCTTACTATCATTCCAATTTGCTAATAGTTGAACTTTTTTTTTTCTATCAGCATAAATCTAGTTGACTAAGAAGTGAATCATTCCTAAATTTTAACTGTAAAAATGAATTGAAGTGACACATGTAGCTTAAACTTCATTTTCAAGACTTCTTAATTCAAACCTTTTAAAATAAAATTTAATTGAATTAATAGAAATAATCATATCCAACTTACATATAGTATATGCTTACAGAAAGACATTGCTGCCACGCAAGAAAAAAAATACGCATCAGCATCTCGCTATTACGAGAAAAGCATATTGTTGCTGCAAGAAAACATATTATTATTACAAGAAAAGCATATATTTTATTAATAGAAGGGCATCTTGTTATTATGAGAAAAGCATCTCTTTATTACAAGAAAAGCATGTCTTTATTATGAAATAAATATGTTATACAAGCAATATAACATTGTTATTACAATATAGCCTACATGGTTACCAATTGAGGTTCTGACATGACACATTTTACATAATTAGTCATATGTCATAGTCAATGCTTGTTTTAAACTACAATGAAATTGAAATGTCACTGAGCAGTGTGTGTGGTATTATCATTAGTGTATGCACGTTATGAAGGACTCTTAAATCTCTTAAATCAGTGTTTATACAGATGCAAAATTGGTCAGATTGGTCAGACAGATGCAAAAATTGGTCAGACTGCTTAGACATTGCTTTAATCCTAGCAGATCAAGTTGAATGACTTGGGAACTCCAGTTTACAGTATTTTAAATGTCTACAGGCTGGAATTGTTATTACATACCCAAAACGCTGTCAAACTTTTATTTAAAAAAAAATATCCTTGTGGAGTTGAGATGCAGGAATGGCCTTTGATGCAGGCTGTACTGTTTTAGATATATGGCACAAGCATCTGTATAAACACTGGGATTTGAGAATTCTTTGTAATGTGCGTATGACAATAGCGTCTACAGGGCTCAGTGACATTATCATCTCATTGTGGTTTAAGCCAAGCATGAAGTAAAATTTTTGAGATAATGAGATGTTTCTTTGTACTAACAAGATGCTTTCGTCAGAATAATGAGATGTTTTCTTGTAATACCAAGATGCTGATGGGGACTTGCGTAGCAGTAATGTGCTTCCGTATATGCTTTTAAGAGTTTGTAGATTACTAATGAGTTGGTAAATTACTAATCCTTGAGTCCCTTTGTAGAGATTAGTATATTAGAGAACCTGTAATTAGAGAAACTGTAATTGATTTTACCAAAATGTAAACAATGCATTTATTTGATATATGAAGATATTATACCCTCAGTGCCGTCAGCCTCAGCCTGCTCCTCTCTCGGTTTCTGCTTGAACTTCATGTTGCCGTAGTGCATGATGGCACCAGTCAGCTTATAGATGCTGTTCTTTTCCTCTTGGGTGAAGCCCAGCACATCAAAAGCTTCCTACAGAAAAAAGTGGAGTGTCTCTCTTAAATACAAGTATGTCAGCTTGACTCATGCTGCTCAAGAACCTCAGCGTAGACCATAGAGTTAAAATTGAATATACTTGCCATTAAGAACCTACAGTTAACATCTTGTTACAATATCATTCATAATTCTGAAACTTTGGTTTTGGAAAGCTTTTTTTTATTTTTTATTTTTTTTTACATACATCAGTAGCCATCAGCTCATCACCATCACTAATAGAGGCTACTTGAGTCTCTCCTTGGGAGATGAAGGCGTAATCATAAGGGTTAGCAGTAATAAGCAGCATTTCTGTCAAAGATGAAAAAAGAGAGAAAGATATTTTTTGTAATAGTTATGTATGCATAGAGTATATGTATTGAACTGTGTAGAATGCATTATTAATATTGATATTTCTTCCTGACCTAGCAGCTCAGGTTTCTTCTGAGACAAGATCTGATAGAAGATATGGTAATCTCTCTCAGCTCTGAGCTGGAAGGTCACACGGGACTTCTCTAAAAGATCTGTATCAGCCAGAATAACAAAACAAACAGTGAACAAATTATTATGCTCATGTTAAAAAAAAAACAGATTGAGTGGTTGTTTTTTTTGTAATAAAAAAATGGTATTACATGTCTCGATATCAGCAGAGGCCAGTTTTCCAGTGGCACCAAAGTGGATCCGGATAAACTTGCCCTATTTGAAAAGGTAAACATTGGTTCATCCCTTTTTCTTCTGAAGTTAAACATGATAATAGTCCTTACAAGCAATTATTAAACTTACAAATCTGGATGAGTTGTCATTTCTGATGGTCTTGGCATTTCCAAAAGCCTCCAGAGCAGGGTTACACTGGATAATTTGATCCTCCAGAGTACCCTAAAAAGAGATGATAAAAGTGAAATTGTGTGTTTTAGTTCATGTGTGAAAAACATCAGATTCAAAATGTCATGCTATGTTAATTCTCACATTCAGGAAACATTTGAATAGTGACTGAGGAACAAAGCTTTGATCAAGGTGTTTATCAATTCCATCCTTCCCATAAATCATTTGAATACTTGAACAATATCGTACAAGCAAGACTTTGGTTATACTGAATAATGGCACAGCTATGATTCAGTGTATGTATGAAGCCGGGGTACTGTAGCCAATCACAGCCTTTCATATTTAAGTCAAAAGTTATATTGAACAATTTGTCATGTCTTCTGATGATTTCACTAACTCTACTGTAATAATGGTTTCAAACTACTGCATGAAGGAATTTTATGTGCCGAACACAGACGAGTGGAGTGATACACACAGTGAAACCTCCCAGTTCGGTTATACAAATATAAGCACTCTTGGAACGCTGCTCAACCAATCAAATTAGTGAACCAGATTTAACTGTTATATAATAGTTAACAAATGTTGCTTCTAACATCTCATTACGAACTGTTCAAAGTTTTCTAAAGGTGAGAATTGGTACTGTTAAATTAATTTGTGATTCAGTGACAGACTTGTGTGGAAACCTGTCTCACTGATTGAAATATGACAGAATGTTTCATTCACCCTCTTGTCATTGGCATCCCTCTTAAAACCACCAGCTGCGATGCTGGCGAAGTACTGGATGACTCTCTTGGTGTTCACAGTCTTCCCAGCACCAGATTCTCCACTATGAAAAGTTTCATTTTTTTAGTACAAAATCAATTTAAAATATATCAAATAATATAATTTGATTAAAATATATCAATAATATCCTTTAAAAAAAAAGCTGATAATAATAGGCTTCATAGACAGACATTAAAAATGTCTTGATATTTCAAAAGTTATATTATATATTTTATATCACAGTTTCTCAAAAAGGAGTAGACTTACGTGATAAGGATAGACTGGTTTTCCCTGTCTAAAATAAAGGTAAATCTGAGCTCAGCACATCAAATACATTTAGTTGTTAACAATACATATCAGTCAAGGGAAAAAAGGATCAAGAAATTAAATTAATTTTTATTTGAACATTGCACTCGCTATAATATGTTATATTTACCTGCAAGCATGTACTGGTAGGCGTTATCAGAAATGGAGAAGATGTGAGGAGGAGCTTCACTCCTCTTCTTGCCTCTGTAGGCAACGACAACTTCCTGGTTGTACACTGGCAGCCACTTGTAGGGGTTGACAGTTACACAGAAAAGTCCTGAGTAGGTCTGTAGAGGAATGAAAAGTTGGAATTAACATGTGGCATCTGTATTTTTATTGTGTAGTTCAGGTGTCCAAATCCTTTTCACTCACGTAGATCATCCAGGCTGCGTAACGCTCTTTGAGGTTAAACAGCACAGCAGGTTCATGCAGGAAGGTGAACATCGCCATGTCTTCAATTTTATCGAACTTTGGCGGGTTCTGAGGGTGAATGTCAGCTTCCTTGACAGTCACAGTCTGCATGCAAGAGCATATTGCATTTTTGTCGGATGTTGTGTTTTATAGTACTTTTTAATTATTCTTTTTATTTTTTAAACAAAGAACACAATGCCTCTCAGTAAATGCTTACCTTTCCTTTCTCAGTCTCACAAGTAACTTTATCTCCATCACGACTGATAATTGTTCCTTTAACATATTCTTCTTCTGGATCAGGAACAAAACATGCCCTTTTCATGTCAAAGGCCCGAGTTTGGGCCTCAAGACGCTCAAATTCTGACTTTCTCAGGAATGAGGCTGCAGCCCCAAACTCTGCCATCTGAGCATCCGCCATCTTTTAGCCTATTTATCAAACATGCCAAGCTTTAGTTTATATGTATCAGAACCAAAGTCGGTCTAAGTGCATTTGTGTGTGTGTGTATAT
>JANDJT010000001.1:26810574-26821035 GCA_024331685.1 Stegophilus panzeri | reverse complement strand
GAAAAGTGTCTCTTACGTAATATGCTGCTTTCTTTAATGACATACAAACATTTTTCTGTAACATTTAATTTTGTGCTGGAAAACTAATGTTTTTAACTAATCTAGAATGTTTTTGTACATACTTGAAAATGTAAAAAAAAAAATCTATAATAAAGTTTGTACTAAAAATAAATGTGGTGCCTAAAACTTTTGTAGGTAAAACATCAGTAGGTATTTACCATTTGTGTGATACTACTGTACTATTGCTCTGCCACATGATGGCAACATAGTGCCAGGAATGTCCACGAAGCCATCTCAAATCTCTTTCTCAGATTTCAATATTTTCAATTTCAAAGATAATGCTTCTATCGGCAGGATCTGCACTCACACTCCATCAGGCCCAGTAGAATGAGTGAGGCAAGCCCAGTCATCGTCATGGCCAGCAAGAGAATGCCACGGCGACCAAACCGGTCCACTGTTGCCCAGAGCAACAGCCAAGCTCCACCTCCTGCACAGACAGACAGCAGGTAGGTCCAATAGAAACTGGATGCAGTGCCTCGGACATCACCCCTGAAGGAGCTGTAGCAGTGACTAATGCCATGAGAGATGAACCTGAGAGACAGCAATTAAGAAAGGGAAAGAAAGAATTTATAGATTGAGTCTACATAAAGCAAATTTCTATTGTCTTTCTATTCTCTAATTCATACTTGGATTCTTAATAATAGGTGTGTCCTGGTGGTCTGGAGTCCATCCAAGGGACGCCATTGCATCACAGACCACCAAGCACACACACAATCACACACTCATTCACACCTAGGGGCAATTTAGTGTTACCAATCCACCTACAGGCATGTCTTTGGGAGGTGTGATAAAACTGGAGAACTGAGAGGAAACCCACAAGGGGGAGATCATGCATAAAAACCGTAGCTCTGAGGTGTCAACATTACCCACTGCGCCATATAAACTATAAAGATAGACATTTAATTCTGACTTACGAGGTAAAGCCCAGCACACACATGTTCTTCCAGATGTTTCGACTCTGCAGTAGCTCTGGGAAGGACAAGTAGGGACGACCAGTCTGAGGGGACTCCGACTCCAGCTCTACAGGAACATCATAACAGGTGACGTTTACACTCCAAATGATCAAGCATACTACATTTCTTAATCCCTCAACAAAACAGGTAGACTCAGACTGTCCCAGAGAAACAGTTCTAAATGGCTATGCGCCAAAGCTGAGTGAAAACAAATGTGCAGCTATTTAGCAAATGCTGAGTGACTTTGGTGTTTTCACTGTAAACTAGTCAGGTGGTGAGCGGTGTTCATGAACAGACCTGTGAAGCCATCATCTTCTCTTTGTCGCTCACTGTGTTCACTAAAAGAGTTCATGTCACTTGCTCTCTCTGAGAGCAATAACCAGCGTGGGGACTCTGGAAAGACACCTGGAATACTAAGGACAGGCAAACAGATATGACTGTTTGTTGACAAGTTCTTTAAAACAAAAAGTGGAACAACATAACTGACACATTAATGCTAGCAGAGAAGTCTGGTAGCCAAAGAAACCAAGCTGATACAGACAGGTGGCTAATGTCTTCATGTTTCTGAGGGAACTTCAAATCAATAAGGTTTAATGACTCTCAAGATGTAGTCATTTTGTATTCATCTCTTTATCTGCAACGACTGTTTTCTGCTTGTCGGGTTGCTCTGTCAGGATCCTGTATAGCCAGCACCTCCCCTTCTTTAAAAGTGACCAACTCCAATCCTAACCACTATAAACTGAACAGTTGAAAAAAAAGTTCAGAGCTGTAACATTTCCCAGCAGTCCCTCACCCATAGCAGAGGAAGAGAGAAAGAGGTGCTGCTCCGGTTCCTATCAACCCTCTCCATGTCGGGCATCCAACAGCTACTCCCAGCAATAAGAGCTCCCCGGCAACTGTTGTCAGACCCGCAATCATGGTCACCAGGAGACGCAGCGAAGGGTCACACAGTTCCAAACCTTTCATTAAGCAGCGAGACAGCACCACAAGCAAATAAATATATCCATTGTCATAAACAAAGCAACAATGAATACAGCGTAAATAAATGTATGCGCATAGTGTCCTAAGTATACTAATACCACAGCACTGCTGAATACTTTATTCTGACTGGTCAGAAGAGGCTGATTCATTTTCTATAACAAACTGAAGTGCTCTTTTATATATATATATATATTACATATTACATAAATTACATAAATTACATATTTATGTAAAATATGTTATAGCAACAACTGGCACATGGACTTGTATGGTGGATGTTCCACATAAACTGATTTTTTAAATTATGTAATCATTGATATGGTAAGGTTTTCTGTAAAGAAACATTTATTTAACATTTTTGAAAGGAGTCTCCAGTGTCAGTACTTTGTAACAGTCAAGGTAAAGAAGTAAAGCCATAACAGGAATGTCTTCAGGATGGAAAGCTTTCCCTGTAACACGACCAAAATATTTCTGATTAACTTATTAACTTAAAGGGGGAGAAAAAAAGAGAGGCTGGTGGGGGAACGACTGTTTATACAGTAGCTGCTGTAATGTAAGTGTGAACAGGAACTAACTTGTTTTGTAGACGCTTCCAAAACTTTAAATGCTACTTACTATAAGCAGATAAAAATTACGTGTCCTTCGGTAATTACTAAAAAATATTGTAATCACTGACAGGTATAAAACACTTTAGGACATGCTGTTCTCTGAAAATAATTAACTTCAAGGTGGTATCACAGGCTACATGACACAATACCTGCACTGATTACTTTCCTACAACATCACATCCTGTAGTGTTTTATTCCTTAATCAAAAAAATGCATTTCAGTTCTTCTGATAGCATCTCCTTTCATGAATTAATCTGTCAACCATCAACAGAAGAACTAATGGCCTCTGCATTTTTAGCTATATTCATACATGCCAGACTTACTCATTTGATGAATGTCTCTTTCAAGATGCACTCTACTTACGTGCAATATATAGCACGAGATAAAGGCCAGCGGTGGCTGCGGCCAAGCAGAACCGCATGGCTATGAACATGGGGGGTGAGGCAGACACGCACACCAGTATGCCAAAAACCACAGACAAAGTGAGCGAGATTAGCAGGGTCTTCAGCCGGCCCAATCTGAGGAAGGGACAAACCATTAAGGAGACATTCTACACCAGGACATTTAGTTAAACACACTGTTCCTATACTGACTGATTAATAATTGGAATTTCAACATAGTTTTTATCCAATATTGTGCATTATCATAATGTACCTCACGCTATACAAGACTATATATTAATGCCAAACATGCTACACACAAGGTAATTAGATCTTTGTGTTATTGCACTGCTTCTCACCGGTCAGCAGCATATCCAAGGCCCAGGCAGCCTATGAGGTTACCCAGAATGAAGCACACCTCCTCCACTGGGACCAGCCAATACTGAGAGCACACCAGATTCCACTGCCAAGACAGGAGTCATGCAGACAGGAAGTGAGGACATGACAGTTTCATGACAAGAGAACATGGTAATGTTGTGCTGCTATTTAATTGGATATTATAGTTCATAAAGGACTTTATAAAATCCAAAAAAAACAACACTATAGGGAAAACTACAATTCCCTTCCACCATTTAACTGAAAAATCTCATTTCAATTAGTTAATTGTTTTATTACACATTTTCAACAAACAAAAAAGTCAATTCTAAAACAAGCAAAAAAAGACAACAAACTGAGCTGATTACATTTTATAGAGATACCATAAATAATACTCAGAATAATTTAGGGCTACAAACATGGCTACAAACAAAGATTATTGCTTAATCAACCAGATACTAAATAGCATTCTCTGTACTCAGTGGTGTGTTTGGGGCTATCAGGAAAAATGCAAGGCATGTGGAAAAGTCTGGGTGGAAACTCATCAGACAAGTTCTAAAGCAGTTTACAATGCATTTAATAATTATGATGAGAATGCAACTCTTGCTTTTTTCCCCTGCCTGTTCACACCCTGAAAATGCCAATGACACTAATCCTGCTTCCAAATGATTAAAGAGTAGCTACACAAATCTGCTCAACTTCCAGCAATGACTGAAATGCTGAAGTTCCACTTTAAGGCATTAGTGCAAGTCTCAACTCCGATAATATCCACAGTGGTTGCTAGGTGATGTATAAAGCATATTATTTTCAAGTTTCCGTAAGCTGTGTTTTAACTCCCTAAGCAGGCAGTGGGGAAAACATGCTAGAAATAGACAGGCTAAACACCACAGGATTCTGTACAGAGCAGTGAACTTCAGTGAGACACAGAACCTTCCCATGGTACACGGAAATACACGCACATACACACGCAAGCTAACAACACACCTCAGAGATGTTTGTGTACTCTGTCATACTGAAACAATTCCAGTCTTCCGTACACTAAGGGTATGAATATGCGCACTGTTTGTTTTAGTAGGCTCAGATTTTCAAACTAACATGATTCCCATATCGTGCCAAGTACCAGGTATTGACCTTGGCAAGTGGTGTATTAATTCAAGTGTAAAATAATCCTAAAAGTTGAAGTAATTTTGTGACAGAATAACATTGTGTATTAGGTAAACCCATGAGTATTTAATTATGGTTTAAACTGCAAAGAGAATTATGATTAACAAATGCTACTGAGTGGAAGACAGGATATGTTTCCAACACACCACTGCTGGAGAAGGGACACTCAGTGTGGAATGAAGCATGAGAAAACACCAGGCTATTGTCAAATCAGTTACTCTCAAAATTTGACAATAATATGTGTATGGGTCACAGATAAAATAAAAAAAAAAAAAAAAGAAAAAAAAAAAAAAAGGTTTTTGACATAATCAAAATATTAATTTCATGGCTTTATCCTAGACAGTGGGATGTATAACTGCATTATATTTATACAAGAATAATGCCACACACATGGGATTAAAAGAAATCCTGCTCAATAATATATCATTCAAAATAACACATACTTGTCAGTAAATCATATTAGGCACAGTACTACTTGGAAAGTTTATATAACTGAAAATCTCACTCTAAGAATTGAACATCGTCAATAATAATTTAATAAAAATTACTGTCAAGCTTATATATGTTCCTATTATAATTACAACTTCAACTTTCGGCTCTGTAAGATGTTATTTCAATTTATTAAAAGATGATGTTGCCAATATTATTTAAATATTAACTTAAATCTAACGAGTACCTCAGTGACAATGTTATTCCTCAGGCCTTCTGTGACATTAAAGTCCCACCCAGCTTCACAGTCCACTACACCAGAGCGAGTGCCGTTAACAAACAGGTACTGAGTGCATTGGGAGAGTCCCCCACTGTCGCCTTCCCTAGTACCCTTCTCCCAGGGCAGTGAGGCATTTAGCACCTCATCTGTAGGGTTGGACACGGACAGGTGACAGTGATGGGGTGATGCCAGGGTCAACAATGGGTCAGAAGACAGCAAGAAGGCCATGAAGAGGTTGGGCAAGATGGAAAGCGCGATGAAGAGCCTCTGTTTCTTCCGTCCCAGGGCCATCACCATTACCTCACCTGTAGGGGGCAGCGAGGGAGGCATCGGGATGTTGGAGGGCGCAGGAGAGGATGGGGCAGGTGACGAGGGCAGAGAGGGAGGGGGAGGAGGGCAAGGACAAGGGGAAGCCAGAGGAGAGGGTGGGGATGTCATAGCTCAAGGTGAGGGGCCAGTGAAAAGCCGTCTGCTGTGTGGTAAGGAGTCCAGAGATTCGCACCTGGCTTTGGATTCAACCTTTAATGTTGGTGTAAGAACAGGGGAGATATAGAAAAAGAATGAAAGAGAGAAAGACAGAATTTTAGATTTTGGTTTCTATTTCAGCATCTAACAAAAGAAGAGAAAACAAGGCCTAACATGGCAAAAATGAGAAAAGTAAACTGATACGATTGCTATTACATTTCTGTTACATACTGTTGTATCAGAATCACTGAATTACCTTTCCAAATTATCCCTGGCTTAAACACTTCCTGAAATACTACCCTCTCTACCTGCCTACTAATCTATTATTACACTTGCCTTGGGAATCAGTGAAACCATGGTTCATTCTGACTGGGGAAAAAGACAGACGTCAGATACAGTGTCCTACACACCTGGAATAATCTTCAGAGGTCCTTGAAACTGTATACTCATGACACTGATCCAGTTTAAACATGTAACCCTGTAAGACCTAATGTGTTATAGCCAGTATGTGAAAAAAAACATTCAAACCTTTGAGATCTTAACAGTTCCATGTTAAACTAAAGAAGTGGAGGTGCTATGCATTATTCCTCTCCCTCCTTTCATGCTCTAGTGGTGAAAACGTGCTCAAACTTGTACATAGTGTCAGACAAGAGCATTCCAGATATTTTTAGCAGTTCACAAAGAGTTTTCTACCTCAGAGATGTTGAATTCTCTAATCTGATTGGTCATGTGTTGATAAATTTTCTATAACAGCATGGCTCTGACAATAGTACTAGCTGTAATGCAAATGATAGCTTTATATTAATGTGCAATCTAATATGTCATCGCTTTCTTTAGTAACGACTCTTTGACAGGGATTTGTATGGCAGACGAGCTGCATAATCTGTGGCTAGTAATAAATGGGTTTTAACAATGTCGTTATAAGAGTCAAGACGTTTATTTATCATGCATGAGAGTGGTCCTGGGTGTCAGCACTCTGTAACAGTCAGTAAGTTTTCCACCACAAAAGAGATGTAAGGACCGAATGTTTCATGACAAGCTGTTTTGTTTTTTCTTCTCGTATTAACGTCAAGAGTGAGAAGAGGATGGTGAGCAAACAAGCTTCTATAACATAAGAGATAACAGAAAATCATTTGACTCACGGACGGTGAAAAACGTATTATTAAATGTATCTATAAATGGTTAAAAAGCACAATGGGTCACTCATTAATAAACTACAAAATTTTAATGGTTGGTAAATTGCTGTGGTATAAGAGGAATTAAACACGTCAGGATGGGCTGTAATAGGAAAATAATCAGGCTGTATCACACCAGCCCAACATTGAATATTTACTAATAGTGTTATTTCTTCAGTTCCATTTTGTACGTTTGCAGTAAAATGTAAACTCATAGAATTGTATTTTTGCACCTTATTTTAGCTGTTTATATTGAATATTTGTATTTAAGAAGTGGTCTAACTAAAGGTCTAAGTTTGTGTTCATGACTGTAGGAATTGAGAAACTGAGTGCTGAAGCAGAAACCACAAACAGTGGAATAGATCACCAAATCACAGGAAAAGCGTACGAAACGCACGAGTGGCCACGTTTAACCTCACGTACTAGAGGTTTAATTATGAACTCGTGCGCTTGTAAATGAATGTGTTTGGACTGCCCTCAATGAACTTCTATAGAAATGAGAATTGAAATGAATAATCTTAATCATGACAATGATCTCAGTTGTCTTATTATCTTTGATATTACACAAACATTGCCCAGATCTGTTCAGTAAGGCCTCTCAACTACTGCCATCCAGCTTGAGTTCATCTTCATTAACCTGTGAATCTGTATTTTTAATATCCTCTCTGTTTAAAAATAATGACAGGTTTTCAGTATTTCAAGATGGAGAAGTTGGAGCATATAGTGCTTAGTACAGCCTAGTGGCTGGATGTGCGTATTCCAGCATTACATAAGAGGCACATTAGAGATGGGGAAAAGTGAAGCATGTAAATAAACAAAAAAGAGCAACACTGTAGCAAGTTGTTATAACGTGGCTATGAACACAACGCAGTGTGTGTTTGTGTGTTACTGTAGAAACAGCTGAGCCCTGCTGACACACACACACACACACACACACACACAGTATGAACAGTGTAAACACTGCTGCTTTCCTCCTCTAAAGACACTTAGAGATTGTGAGTGTGATATATAAGGGACTTACCTCGTCCTGTGATGATGATGATGATGATGATGAGACTGTGAGAGCAAGTCTCCGAAATGTCACTTTGTCAGTGAGCTCAGTGAAAAATCATTAGGCGCAGGTGATTTTTCTTTCTTTCTTTCTTTAAGAGCTGGCCTCATAACCGCATTGCCTTCCCACTCTACGCGTGAACTATTCCTAGCTGCAGTCCACTATACAAGTCTTCATGCTTGAACACTAATGTCCACTAAGCACAGGAAATTCAATGGCGTGGCCCGGGAATGGCACAAGTAGTCCTCTGTCCAAACAAAGGCTGTTGCTGCACTGTCCTCCAGCCCGAGGTGCTATCCGCCGACATAAAACACACACATTAAATAAAGGCTCATTTCCGACACGCGCGTCTTAAAGACATTCAGCACAGACCGTACTAACCGGTTTCTCTGGGACAAAAAGAGGGCGGAAAATAAAAACTGCAACGGAACTACGTCCGGAAAAAAGCAGCCAGTCTCGTATTGTATCGGCTCCATTCGGCAGACTTTACCCTTTTCCGAAAAGAGCTGAGATTTCACTGTGCGGCCGCCAGATGGCGCACTACATCCGCACAAAACGCTGACTGGTCTGATACATCTACTGCATGTCTCTCTCAAAACCTGTAAGCTGTATTATTCACCTTTCGGACATGTTTAACATGGTTTCACAGAGTTCTTTGCTTTAGTAGGCTACAGATTACCTCTACAGACTTTCAAATGCTGTTTAGTTAAATCTGGACTGTGTTGATCCACCTAGACACATTAGGTCTAAGTCATTATTTATAGGCCTACTCATTTTCTGAGTTCTTAACAACCCTGCTGAAAAGAAAAAAAAACAAAAACAAACAAACAAACAAAAAAAACAAACAAACAAAAAAACCCCCACACACACAATAGAAACCATCACAGAAATTCTAATGGTTTTATAGAATATATTGATAAAGTGTAATCCATATGTGTAACTAACATTTGGATATGTTCATAAAGTACAATCTATATGTATAGCCAGCATTTAGAATTATTACTCAGAAACATAATCTAATAATCAATATTAGTTAACAAACATAATCTATATGTATAATCAACATTTAGAAGCATAATCTAAAACCATAGAAGACTTTTTAATCAAGTTATATTCTAAGTGTGTACTGAGCTAGAAGACTTCTATGTTGTAATGCCCAGCAGGTGTTTTTCGGTATCTCTGTATTTCCTGTGTAAACTGAATTAGAAGAACCGTGTATTTTGTCTACAGCATCTTCACTCTATGGCAATAAATTAGCAATTAGACATTCACCAAAACTGTGTTTCCAATGAAAGCCCTTTAAGCTTGCAAACCAGTGTCAAAATATCAGATAACACTTCCAGGATGAAGTGTACCAGGCTGGGACTAAAGCCAGAAAATCATTAAGGTATAAGGGTGAATTTTGGGACAAAGTAAAAACCTGTCCTGATGAAACCTTTAAGAAAATTCAACTGACAACGCATGCGCCACAAATGTAAGATATCATATAGATATGAATAATTAATTAAGGCAATTTAATTAAAGGAGATTGGTTTGTTTTTAGAGAAAAGTTGAATGCCCCACCTAGGGATAATTTTACTGCTTCAGAAACTTATATAAAGTCAGGTTTGTGTGTGTATAATTCAGATTTTCTGCAGACTGTCTCACTTTATTGTTTCAATAAAGTTTGATTACTTTTTGGCATCTACAAACCCTCTGTCCCTTAAGTTTTTTTTGTTAGGCTGGAAAGATTGTTTTCCATGACAGTTTCCACTACAAATACTATTACAAACCATCAGCTAACCATTAAAACCTTTACCATTATTGGTCCTTAATGGTATGCACTAGACATACTATGCCACCAGTAGAAGGCAACAAATTAGCATTAGAGACCCACGGGGACCGTTGCAGTTTCCAGTAAAACCAACTACAATTATTAACAATAACAACTTCTATTAGGGGTTCTATTGTTTTTTTCAGCAGGGACATCAAACAGGCCAACAACTTCCATCCATCCACGTGTAATAGTCCACGTGGTCACAAAACAAACCCAGGGTAATTTAAAAGCAACCAAAAGTCACTCTCACATTAGCTAATGTTGATGTTCATGAGTCCACCATCAGGAGAACACTGAACAACAGTGTTGTGTATGGCAGGGTCACAAGGAGAAAGCCACTGCTCTCCAAAAAGAATATTGATGCCTGTCTGCAGTTTACTAAATATCATGTGGACAAGCCAGAAGGCTATTGGAAAAATATTTTGTGGACAGATGAGACCAAAATAGAACTTTTTTGTTTAAATGAGAAGCCTTATGATTGGAGAAAGGAAAACATGGTGAAATATGGTGGTGGTAGTATCAAGGTTTGGGTCTGTTTTGCTGCATCTGGGCTAGGATGACTTGCCATAATTGATGGAACAATGAATTCTAAGTTATACCATTGAATTATAAAGGAAAATGTCAGGACATCTGTCCGTGAACTGAACCTCAAGAGAAAGTGGGTCATGCAGCAAGACAACGACCCTAAGCACACAAGTCGTTCTACCAAAGAATGGTTAAAGAA